>VZRV01003633.1:3011431-3206538 GCA_013398115.1 Falcunculus frontatus | reverse complement strand
GGGAGCGGTCGCCGTGCGGAGCCGCCCGCTGTTGTGCGGAGCCGTGCGGGGGTGTCCCTGGCGCTTTGTGCTGCCCGGTCTGTGCTACATGTGCCCTTTGGCTCGGCAACGCCAGCGGGGAGCAGCCCAGGGGCAGGAGGCTGCGCCGGGAGGACGGCCAGAAAACCCCCCCCGTAAGTAGTTCCCTGACGCTGTTGGGCTGCCTTTGTTCGGTGGAAGGTGTAAGGAGGCGTGCGGGTGATTTTCAGAAGGTGTCACTTCACTGCTGCCGGGGAATTCAATGGCTGGGGTGGTTCTCCCCGATTCCTTCTGCTTCCCCTTTGTTAGCGTTTTCCCGGGGAGTCCTGTATTGTTTCAGCTTCACTGAAATAAAAGCAGGAGCTGTCAAAGAGATGACTTTGTTCCCTGCGATGCTTCTCCGGAGCATCATCGCTTTGTTCAGGCTCCCGTAAGCCATTTGTCACACAAGTGCCGCCGCGCTCCCGTAACGAGCCGGCTGCGCTCCGCGCCGGGCGGGCAGCGCGGCCGCATGCCTCTTCCTTACCCTTCCCCGACAGCTGGAGCAGGTAAGCCAGAGGTAATACCATTTCACATGGGAAATCGTTGTCTTGCGCCATCTCCTCACTTAGAAAGCGTCTGTTTCAGCGGCAGAAATGGTTGTAACGCGCATCTTTTCCATGTCATGGAGTGATTTTTAATGAATGACGGTTTGGGGGTTTTTCATTAACGTTGCTGGTATCGCCACTAGTCAGTTACAAATCTGGTTCTCCGTAGCTGTAGCATGTAAAACGTTATTACACCTCCGCTCTGTCATTTTGAGTGTAAAAATGCTCAGTTAAAAACACAGTTCAAGGGGTAAATAGAGACCTGGAAACCACGACTGTGCATCCTGAAAATTTAATATGCCTGACAATAATGGCACTGAAAATGATCTGCTGTTGGGGGGATGGGACCACGGAGGAAGGGAAGAGTAATTTGCAACCACAGGCCTAATAATAGATATTCTGTCGATAATAGATACATAGATAATATAATTTGTTACACTCCCAAACAGATTTTTTGTACATACCTTAAACGGTATTGTGTGAAAAGAGCTCTTTCCTTAGACTGCGGGTTATTTAAGCTAGTTGATAGCAGTAACATGTTTTAACAGATTAAAAATGATAAATTAGAGCCGGAACTGAATTTTTTTTGGTATTTAGTAATGCATGCTCAAGAAATTCCCATCACTGAAATAAATCTAATTGCACCTTGCATAGACAATTAAGTCTTGTAACTATACCGAAACATTAATTAATGGGCGTAAATGTTATCATGAGTTTCTTTAACAAAGCCATTGATACTGCAGTAGTTAGCAGTTCTGTGTATTATTTACTTTGGGTGGTTTGAATCCAAGTCAGGAATTAATCAAATAGACAAATTCAACTCTTCCCTGGGTGCTATCACTTTATCAGATTAGAGGCTGTGTTTGGGGTTGAAGATTTAATTCCAACAATTAGCTTGAATTGAACACTATGAAGTGTATCAAAATTTTATATGAAAGTGATTTGTATATTTATTTGTGCTCCAGTTGGATAATTACAAGAATTACCTTGGAAATATTTATTGGTAAATATGGCACATAGCAAAGAGGTTGCTGCTGGTTGGGGTTGGGTCTATTTTTCTCCAAGAGGAAAATTTATCTTAGCGCATCCTGTTCTAAAATTAAGGGCTGTTTTCAAATATCCACTTGGGCAACCCTGCATTTTAGAGAGACTTGCTTCACACTTGGGAGCCAATATTATTTTTTCCCTATATACTGTGTAACAGAATTTTTAGAAGTGCACTGGTAGCAAACACACTTGGTCTGAAGTATGAATGACTTGCTTGGTCCTGTGCTAAGACATTGACTTTTTTCTTTCTTTTTTTTTTCCCCCGAAGTTTGTTCCTTATAGGTCTTACTTCAATCTGGTTTTTTGTGAGGTTATGCAGGTACTAGCATTTGTGAACTGGAAGGTATTAGGTAAAATGTTTTGGTTTTTTTTTTTTTTAACATACAGTTCCTTAAAACCCTAATGAAATTTATTAACTATTAAAAATACTGTTCGTCAATAATATTTCATTTTAAATACAGATACTAAAAAGCAGTCATTTTGGTTTCACACTTCTGATTACAGCAATAAAAATAACTTTTGCTGTTTCTTCTGCTTTGGCTCTTAGTCACTGTGAATAATGTTTTGCCAGGTATCTCAGTCACTGAAAATGAATTTGTCTGTGAGTAATGTAGTTTAGAGTTATTTCAGTATTCCTACTATAGATGTGTCTGATAAGCTCTTTTTAAATAAGAATCACATGGCATAATAAGTGTTGAATGAAATGTGATGATGAATTTATGAATATGAATATATTTGGTTGTTGTTTTAGAATGAAATCTAACATAAACAGAATTTTTATACAGACAGCGTAAGCTTGAATGACTGTTTTTACTTTTTGTCCTTACAAGCCAAGAGACAAGATTATTTTTCATATTCTGAATTATTCATATCTGAAAATTGCTGACTCTGACTGTTAAGAAGAAATTTTTTTTCCCTCCCACAAAATCAATGCAATCTTTATTCCATAAAGGCCCAAATAAGAGAATCATGGCAAAAACGGATAAGCCTACTATTGGCATGTTAGAAAAGTACAGTCAATTTCTTTGGAATCAACAGATTCAGGGCAGTGGAGTTGCATAATAGCTGCCATCAGCATGATGTAAATGTTGAGATGCTCTAAACACCTGCATGTTGTCGTTGAGCCAATGTATTTGAACAAGATATAATAAAGTTGTATAAAGTGCACTTTAAAATAGAATTAATTGGTGTTGAGTAGTATGATAGAAGGCAGCCTAAAGTTTTGGGGTTAATTTTAATTACACTAGTGCTCCCACTAGAGAGGCCAAATTTTATTTTTTATCTGTTATTTAAATCAGTTAGTGATGGATAAAAAGTGTGTTTGTTTCCATGGAGACTCCATGAGATCTGCCTTTAGGAAACAATCAGTTGTTGTGTAGATCTTACACGTATTGTTTCCCATCATTTCCTGAAGGGACTTTCACTCCTTTTGCTTCTCTGCATTGCATATCACAAGACTTCTCTCTTTAAGAGCTAAAATATGTTTTGTCAGAGGCATACAGCATTCATCCTTGCTTCACATTCAGCATTTTCACTTATATTGGTGAAACCTTACAAAGAAATAAAATTGACTTGTAACAAATAATTTTTAATTAATGCTGTTCGAGACCAGTTGGGCCAAATCACAGTGATTTCGTAATTAAGTTTGGTGAGAAGAAAAATGTAGAGATCTTGCTGCATATTATCCTGGGTAAGTGGCTTATAGTGCTGTTTTGCCACACACTGAGTGAAGCTGATTCAGATGCCGCTACAAATGTGTAAAGTATGTCAATACATTCTTAAATATAGTTCAGTTTCTTCTTTGTATATGTATGCTGTGTACCAAATAACTGGAGTAAAAGTTTCATGCCTCTAACAAGGCCATTTAAGAAAATACTGTCATATGCAGATGATTTTAGTTCAATTAATTCGCATCCCAATGGTGTTTTGAAATGGCTTATCATTTTAATGACAACACATGTGAAAGCTTTATTTTCTTCTCCATTACTGCATTACGAAAAACAGTATGAAAATGACCTAAATAAGTAAAAACTTTCCTCATTTTAGTGTTTGGGAGTGCAAGCTGCTCTGCATTTTGCTGGTATGCTTGACCATCTCTTTCATTACTCAGCATGTTTTGAAAGTCAGCTGTCAGACTTGGGCAGCTTCATAAAGCAGCTCAGTCTAGTGATTTGTGGTGAGGCTTCCGTAGGAGGATGCCACACGTTAAAGATTATGTTTACTGTTAAGTTGAAATGTGGAGGGAGTGTGATGAAAAGAATTGAAGTGAAATGAACCATACAAAATTCTGACTTTCATGTTGCTCTTCAAAGAAAGTTGATTTTCTTCAAAGCAACATGCTGTCTTTCTCTGTGGCTTTTAAGAAAGCTGCATTTGAAACTCTTCAGCACAGAAAAAAAAAAAGAAGGTACAATTACAGTGATCTGTGGAACAGTTTGGGCTAGATGAGAAGAATAATGATAGAAAGCCCTGTGAGTCTGTATTATCTTTGGGTATCTGTTGGCACACACTTGAGATAGTTGGGTTGAGTGGATTAACCCACCAACAAAATCAAACTGCCTTCCATGTTGTAGAACCTCTTTTCTGTTGCTTAGAACTTCGTCAAATTTTAGCCGCGTGGTCCGTAGTTCATCACATGTATTTGTGACTCATGCTAATTTTTCTTTTAATTAATTAATTAGTTGAGAATTAAACTAGTTGTTTCGCCTTGTTAAAAAATCCTAAGATAGGTCAGAAGCATGGTAGTGTTCTGGGTTTTAGCTAGGCTCCAGATCCTGCTAAGGCAGTGTCCTTTGTCTGATCTCCGTTTTTACTGTCTTCATGAAAGTCTGCCCAAATTTTCTGTCCTAAGTCTACAGAATATTGTAGTTTCCATACACTCACTTGTGAAAACTTTAGCGAATAAGGTGAGAGATTACATTTTTATTCAACACCCAGTGCTACATAGTATTTTTAACAGTGACCTCAGTGGTACTTGCTACATCTGCAGTAGCAGTTGGAGTGGGACTGTGACTATGCTGGAAACAGAATTAAAATTAAGAACAAGACAAAGATGATGTAGTTATCAGTGGTAGAAGGAAGGGATTGGGCAGTAATTATTTTATGGTAGATTACTCGTGTTGCTGCTGCAATAAAAACAAATATTATATGGTGATACCTAAGATAGGACAACAGCATGAAAGATGTGAGAAGTCCTCCTCAACTGTAACACCATGTCCAGGTAGGCTGCACACTTCCACAAAAATGTGTATGAATTGGAGAGTATCCAGACAAGAGGAATGAAAATAATTAAAAGATTTAGAATATATGGCTTATGAATGAGTGTTGAAATGTCTGCATTTGTTTTAGCTCAAAGAATGAAGAGTGTCGTGGTGAACAAGACATGATGACTTTCTAATGGCACAAAGCTGTTGTGCAGCAACGTTCTCCATGTCTGTGCCCAACCAGATGACATGCAGTGAGTTCAGCAATAATGAGGCTGAAGCAATGGAATAGATTACTAAATTTGGATTTTCATGATTTTAGCATCAGTAAATGTTGTTCGAGTATTAATCAGGAACAACATAAACATAGTTAAATTCTTTCTGGAGCAGTGTGGTGCAACAGATTACTCTTTGAGGTATCTTCTAGTCTCCTGAATTTTCAATGTCTAGGCACCCTGGTGTTGATCAGATTGTATCTTGTTCCCTCCCTCATCAGTGCTGCATGTGGCAGAATTGCCTGGATGTGATGTGCCCAAAGTGAGCAGGGTATGTGAGCAGAGCAGTTCAGAGCTTTCGCTGTGATCTCTTGATTCAGATCAACTCTGATATCCACTCCTCCTTCCTTTCACAGTGATTCCTCTGCTGGTGCTTGGGCAGAAAGTGCGAGGGAGGAAAGCACCATGGGATCCTGGGAGGAGCCTCAGATCCAGCTGACATAGGGAAGAGCAGGTTAGGAGAGCAAGGCTACAGATTTCCCAAGAAACTGGGCTAGCAGGATAGTACATGAACATGGGATAAGATGAATGTGAAGGGGAGCTGAGACTTTGGGAGAGATATCTGGGACTTGTAAAGAGTAGGATACAGAGTGAGCTGGTAGGTGGGAAGTTGGGTTACTGGCAGAGACTCCAGTATACTGGAAGCCTTGACAACTGCAAAGTGGGATTGACAAAGTAAGAAGAAAACAAAGAGCCAGGGGAGATGAAATCCAAGACTGGGAAAGTTATGATGGAGACTATGGGACAGAAGTAATTAAAAACTGCAAGAAAATGGCAGAATCTTCCCTCTCAAGATTATGTTGTCTTCTAAATCTTAGCTGAGAGCCCACAATTTTATCTTAGCATTCATGCCTTAGGAGACCCATCATAAATGATTTCTTCATCTTTTCAAGTGGAAAATGACCAACTGTTACTCCAATCAGATAACAGACATCAGTGCTGGGGATGTAGACACTGTTCTGTACCATACTGGTCTTAGGTGGGTGAGCAAAATAAAAGATGTAAAAGAAGCATTTTTCAGTTTATTTTGGTGTTTTGGGGGTTTTTGTTTGTTGATTTTTTTGAGATTGACAAGTTTGCAAGTGAAAGAAAGGAAGTGCCAGAACTTCACAGAGCTGTCAGAGTTTTAAGTTGCTAAGAGGAAAAAAAAAGTAAGCTGATTTTTTGTCCTTTCCGGATCCTGTTCCAAGCTTGGTAGATATTTTGCAGTAGCCTACGCTGGCCCATCTGGGGGCTATGATGATGAACAGTGCCATACTGCTCTCAGCCCCGAAGCTTTGGCAGTCATTGCTTCATCGGCTGCTCATGTTTGGAGGAAGGACAGACACCCTCCGCTCATACATGTGGGTTTTGATGTTCTTCCCAACCACCGTGTTCCAACATCCCCTATTGACAGTACAAGGGTGGGTTGTACTAAAGAGCCCTGCTGTGTTTTTTCTGGCAAGTAGATTAATCTTTCACCCACCCACACAGCCTGCTGAACACTGTCACGAGTTACTGGGATCTGGTAGCCTGATACCAACACCTGATATCTGACAAACTGTGTGCTTCAGGTTATTGTGTTTCCTCAGATAGGAGGCCAGAAAAAAACCCATGTAGGTAAGCTTTGGAGCACACAAGGTTACTTCAGATGTGAAGTGAAGGCTCCGTTTGGCCCAAGGTTACATCCCTTCATGCCCCTGTCTGCTGGAACACCCTTTCCAGCAGTTAAAGGATAGATTCCCAACGCCTTAAAGTTCTCCACTCCTGGCACTCTTCAGGAGCCTTTCCAGACAGAGGCTGCATCAGTAAGAGGCAGATGGGCTGGCTGTAAGCCAGAAGGGTCGTTGAAGTAATTCTTTCTCAGTGCAGGTGTTTTTGTGGGACTATTCTACATTGTCAGAGTGAACAAGAAGCTGAAGACCCATCTGTGACTCTGACAAGATGCCGAATGCTTCTGCCTGCCAAACGGAACTGTGACAGTGGCATTAGCTGCTAGACTGCATTTTGCCTCATTTTATCTGCAGTGTGCTTATTTACAAATTGCAGCTTGTCTGGTTTGAGAAATCACTTTTGTAATGCCCTGGCCCACTCGGCAGGTTTAGTGGAAGGTAGTTTGATTCACTCTGGGCAATACATGGGAGAAAAAACAAAATTCTCAGGGAGTTTGACAACAAAGTTTTACTTGCAAATGTTAGAACCTTCAGGTAGAATAATGTACTTGGCAAAATTTAAAACAACATTCAGACAAAGTAAGGGACTTTACACACTTAGCAAACTTCACCTTGGTGAACTATAACTTATTCAGACATAAGGCACTTACTAAGGCCTTGACTGGAATTTTTTAGTCTGATTTACAATATATTTTGAGAAGAGAGAGAGAAAAATATATCATCACCACCCTAGGATCCACTGAAGCGTGCCAGCTCAGCACACATGTTGCTGTCTTTTTTCTGCTCCGCTCTGCTGGGCACTCCCCCAGGCCTGTGCTTTAGTGTTTCATGGGCCAGGCTGGCACCATTTTGGGGCTCATCACAGGCCATGAGGTCAGGCTGTCATTTTGGGTCAGACCAGAGGCTGACTGAGGCTTGGTGGGGCCGGGGTGCGGAGCAGCGCATTGTTCTATATACACAGAACTCACCCTGTCCCCCCAACACTTCCCACCTGGTTGTTTTGAGCCAGTCAATCATTCCTCTGGTCTCCTACAGCCTTCACTACTGGAGTCAAAGGGCTTTTTTTTTTAAGGGTTTGTTTACACATCTGGACTTCTGTAAAGTCTTTGACATGATCCCTCAACATCTAGACTGGGAAGAGATGGATTTGATGGGGGGACTGTTAGATGAATAAGGAATGTGTTGGACCATTGCATCCAGAGTCCTGACAGACATCAGTGACCAGTGGTGACCCTCAGTGGTCCATATTGGAACCAGTGCTATTTATTATCTTCATTAATGATATAGACAATAGGATTGGATGCAGTCTCAGCAAATTTGAGGATGACACCAAGCTTGGTGGTGCTGCTGACACACCTGGAGGATGGGATACCATCCAGAAGGATCTGGACATGCTCGAGAAGAGGGCCCACAGGAATCTCATGCAAAAAACATCCTCCTTGCCTCCGGTGTGCTCTGCAGCATTAACCCTTCTCTTCAAGGTTTTTTGGCCCCATGTCTGGTCTGTCTCACTGACCACTTTTGAACTTTGGGAACCTTGGACTCTCTGAGATTTACACTCTTTTGTATTGCTACTCACTTGTGGCACAACTGACCACAGGTGTCTAATCTCATTTCTCCCAGGGACCAGACTCACTCAGTTTTGCCCAGGCACACAACTGAACTGCATATTAAATTTGTCATTTTGCATTTATTTATGCAAAACTTCATTGCCCATGTCAAGAAAAGCAGCACTCTATAACACTTGACAGAGTCCCAGGTGTCCAGCAGTAAATCCACAAAAGCCCAGGCAACAACTCTCTTATGTATATGTAATCAGTTCTTTAGAGATGGTACTATGGACTCTGCTGCTGATTATGATTATGATTATTTCATAGCTTTTACAAATTTTCATTCATTACTTTTACCACATGTAAACTACTAATGCAAGTTCCCCGCATTAGTATCACTATTGTCTTTTCATGTTACGCTGTTAGAAGGTGTTATCCTTAAGTTTGACCCTGCTTTAGTTGGAGAGATATAATAATTAGCATGATTTAGTATTTGTTTTCTATATAGAGAAAGATATGTTCCATAAATTCTAAGTATTTTTATACTGTAGAGCTGTGACTAGATCTGCATGGCTGGAGCCTACATGTGGCACTCTGATGATACAATACTGACTGCACCAGAAAGGTTTGTGAGGAAATGAATCATTTGGTCTGCAGAGCAGAGCATGACTGCTGTGTCGTAAATCAAGCCTTTGTTTCTAAACAAGAAGAAAAAATGTTGCCTAACTGCCCATTAAGTCAGCTTCAGTTTTTCAGTTCTCTAACCTGTTAATTCTTATCTCATGAATAATAATAATAATTTAAGTAATGCTTTGAGTGCAATATTGTGTATGTTTGTATGCCATTGGATACATTTGTGCAGCATTTTGCTTTTTTTGGGCAGAGCATGCCAAGAAGATGTCTTATGCTCTTTATAGCTGCTGCCTATACTTTACTCTTATAGAGAGCCACTTTACTCTTCTTCTAATGCATTTGCTTTATTTGGGCCATAGAATCATAGAATTATTAAATTTGGAAAAGACCTTGAGTCCAACCTTTGAACACCATAACTAGTGGACTGGCTTGCTGAATAGACCGTACCACTGAGTGTCACATCCAGTCATTTCCTGAACACTTCCAGGGACAGCGACTCCACTACCTCCCTGGGCAGCCCATTCTAATGCTTGACAACTCTTTGAGAGAAAAAATTCTTCCTGTTGTCCGACCTGTCATGTCCTGAGGCTGTGTCCTCTTGTCCTGTCGAAAGGCTTCAAACCTCAGAATGAGTTAGCCAAATTATGACTATTCTTATTTTTGAAAGGCAGTTGATGTTCTAAACACCTAAACGGAGACATTTAGGATTTTTCTTAAAATGAAACATTAAAATAAGAGTTTTAAAGAAGTTTGGATAACTCTAACTGAATTTGAAGGAAATTGGACAGGATTGCTAAAGAAAAAATGTATTTCTTAAAGCAACCCCCAAATCTCAACCTTGATTTCTACTAGGGAAAGAAGAAAATCAACCCAAAAACTATTGACAAGGCTCTTTTAAAATATTCATTTCACCTTTGCAATGCTGTATGGTTTAGGATAAAATACTGAATTCATAATTTAAAGCTTTAGAATATTGTAAATTCAGCATTTTCAATCTATGAAGTTGCTTCATTCACAAGGAAACAGAAGGACAATGGGGATAATAGAAGAAACACCTTGGCAAATGCTTTGGCTTGGTTTTATATTTTGTCATTTTGTGAATCAATTTAATTCTCTTCAGTCCTCCCTTCCAAATGAACAAATAACTCCGACTCCCTGCATTTTTTATTTTTTTATCTTCACAAAAGATACAAGTGCAGAAATAATTCTAACACTAATAGTGTTTTTGTAAATGGAGATTCTACATCTGCAGTTCCAATTATTAGGAGCTACTGAATTACAGAATAAAGTATTTATTTAAATATTATAACACAGTAAAGGTGTGTGTATATAAATTCACAAGTATGTTGTTAAATGTAATGTAATACATAATAGAATTAATTATTATCCCAAATAACAAATTAGGGAAATCACTTCATGCATCGTAATTTCATAGAGCAGCACTAGCCTGCCTAATCTCAGCTCTGCAGTCCTTGTGAAAATATCATCTTTACAGCAGCTGCTTAAAGAGCAAGCTCACTGTACTGCCATCCCAAAGTGCCAGTGCTGGGAGAAGGGATCTCAGAGGGAGAAATACAGCCAGCATGGGAGCAGAAGCAGCGTGTGCAAGGTTTCACTACGTGCTCGCTGGAGCGGTGCCAGATTTGCTTGAGGAAAGAGGCAAAAGGAGTGTGTGTTTCTATTGCACACTTCAAAAGGGAGGTCTGTGAGGAGGTGGTGGAGTCAGCTTGGCCCCTGGGGAACATGAGTTACTCTTCTATGCACACGTTTATTGCTGTGTCTTGAAGAGCATCAGGGGTCTCACATCTGAGATATTTGATCAGGTGGGGAAGGTGGCTGGTGTCAAAATTTAAAGAAATAGGCAGCTGTACCATCACAAGTAAACCTACAAATGGTGGCAAGACAAGGCTGCTTGGGGATGGTGCTGGGAAGGGCTCTAGCAGTGTTTAATCATTCAGACTGTTATCTGGTGACCTTCACGTGTGCTGCTTCGTGTGTGTTTGCTTTGGTCTCTGTGCTCCGTGGCTGGAGCTCATGCTGAATTCTGCCTCTGCTCTCCATGCCTGTGGGGGCTGCACTGCCAGCTTTGCTCTTCTTGCAATTAATTGCAATTACTCATTGTTCTCTTGTCACTTACAAGTTTCAACTCTCTCCTGTGATTCCAAGCTCAGAAGTTTTTGCTAACCTATCAGTCTGCAAACAAAGAGGACATTTGGATACCTGTTTTATGCCTTTTCCTGAGTGCAACCGTGATTTTTTTGAAGTCCCATTAGTTACATTTTTAGGGCCTTTCATTCTTGGTCTCAGCAGAAAAAAGGCAGCTTGGTCTTTTTTTCTAAACTACCTTATAAAGTTGCAGAAAAAACTCCTTGTTATAATGAGTTATGAAATTTCAATAAGCAACATATAAAATGTCAGTAGGTAAGCTCTAAACCTGCAATAATTTATAATATTAAAAAAAACCCCAAAAATACTTAGTGGTGCTGCATGGTAAGCAATAAACTACATTGATTAGAATCATGCAGTGATTACCATGATATGGGTAAGCAGATAACTGAGGTCAGACTTTTCCTGGAGAGATAAGAAGCTGAATATATTAATTTCTTTGAGAAACTTCTATCAATATTTTTTTTTAACCTCTGGGTATATGGGGATGTGAGGCAGTCTTCTGTTTCAGTAAAAAAAGAGGAATTAAAAACTCAGTGGCTGTTTTCAGGCTTTTTATTGAGTGATTTAAATCAGGAAAATACAGACTGATTATACCATGTGCTGGCACCTTGTAATCTTCTGGAACTGGTAACTGAAGAAAGTGAGTTCTTTTCTTCTTTTACTGTTCAAAGATTGCCCTCAGAAACATTCCAGTGATGTTTACCTTTGATATTTCTGTTAAACACTACCAGAGATCCCCTGTGAAGCGGGAAGCAGATACAGATGGCTGCAAACAACTGCAGGTGTCTGGCAGTCAGCTCTTGACTTCTGATGAGGGTTTTTAGAAGAGGAATGAAATGCCACCAATATGCTGAAGTACCTATGTGGTGAATCCATAGGTTTAAGTGTGAGTTTTTGGATTTAGTAGAAGAATGAATATCTTTTGGCAACTTTGAACTTCAGGAAAGTGTAGTGTTTTATTCTTTGTTACTTTTGCATAAATCTGCTATCAGAGCTGATACTGGTGTGAAGCACAACAGCTTCCATTTGTGGATCCTAGACATGGATGACGGTGGCAGCAACTTCGTCCTTTCATTTTACTCCTTGTCAAGACCCTCAGGAACTGGATAGAGAGGCATTTTGTGCTTGGACAGAAGTCTGGCTCACAGGTATTTTTTTGCTGGGCTTTTTTAACCCTTGCCAAGATCTGGAAGGCTGCTTGATCAATGATATTAAAATAATGTCAGAAATAAATAAATTAATTTGCAGCTGCTTAGTAGGTTTAAAAAATAGGGAGGACAACCTCACTTGCACAAGGTGATGAACAAGAAAGAGGCTATAAATTTTGCATGGTCTGTGTGTTCCTTCATCCTTCCCATGGATAAAGAAGTATGCCAGCTTTTCGTTCAGTTGATAGCCATGTAATTTGGTGTGTGTGGTCAGACTGTGGAGAAAGCAGAAAGAAAGCACAGAGACTGGGCTTTAAAACAGCAGTTTGCCACTTCAGGTAATTCTTGAGGTAATATCTTGGTCTGTGATGCTGAGTCTGGATCCCCCTTATAAATGGTATATTTATTTTACATATGGGCAAAATGCGTAAGTGAACGATAAATGACATGACAGCTTTCTCACTTAAATGACAACAATTGTGATATAAACGTGAAGTACGGGGCACCTCTCTGTCCTTGTGTAGACCCCCCAGTCCTGGCACAGGCAGCTGCTGGCCCGGTGCCCCAACGCCCAGCTGATGAAAAGGCAGTAAAGGGCTGCGGAGCATGAGGGAATGCCTCTGCCGGGATGGCTCCACCGGTCAGTGACTTTTATCCTCCCCACAGAATGCTCTGTTAAGTTTATAAAAGATTAAAAGGCAATGTAGCATTGTGCTGCACATAGATTTGCTTTCTTGTCAGCCAAATATGTTGTCTCCACCTGACACGGTACTTTTGCTTTTTTTCTTATAATGTGTGCCTAATTTATTCTTTTCCCTTTTTCTGATGGGGGAATGCCTAAGATCTTGCCAATGTGCTATACATACTGCCTCATTCTTTAGGTTTTCATACAATTTAGTCTAATTTGACATGGACTTCTCTCAAAAAATAATTGGTATTCTTGTTTTTATCTCCTACAAGCTGCACTAATACTGTGCATCTCCCCTGGGATTCCTGTGTCATAACATTCAACTTTTTTTTTTTTAATTTAGGAAGAGACAAGCAACAATCCCTCATTTGCCTTGCAAAATGTTCCTTATTTTCGAAATATTTAAAGAACTAATGTTCATCAACAGTCATTAATTCTGCTCTACAAACTTATTCATTAGTATTTTCAATTTTCAATGTGTACATCTGTTCTATGCCTGGGGAGATGGGTTGGTCTAAACCCAAATTATTTTCTAGTGGAGGAAACCCTGGGACTGACAGTGAAACTCAGGTTCTTCCCAGTGCTTTAGAGTGTAAATAAACACTGTGCCTCACAGCAGACGTCACAGTAAACAGCAAGGCCAATGGAAATACACATCTGTTTACAAAGGGGATATTTCTCTTTGTTTTGTATGCAACACATCTAGAGGAGGAATGCAAAACTGGTTCACAGTATGAAATGAAATGTTTTCACTATGTAGTTTATTTGTTCCTTTGCTTCACCTGAAAACACTTTGAAAGAGGGTGTAATAAAGTATTGCTTAAGGCAAACCTAACTCATTGATTATGTCTCTACTGCCTCTATTTTTGCTCAACTATTGCTTGGCGCATTAACATCGTACTTAATACACTGGCTTTTTAATATTCTAACAAATTATGGGTTAATACATGCTACAATGATTTGATGCTTCTAACAACACATTGTTATCACAGAATCATAGAATGGTTTGGGTTGAAAGGGGCCTTAAAGATCATCTAGTTCCAACTGCCCTGACACCTTCCACAAGAGCAGGTTGCTCATAGTCCTGTCCAACCTGGCCTTGATTATTATATCAGATATCATTATATCAGATAACAGATTAGTAGGGAAGAATATTTTGCTTTAGGAAAAAGAATTTGTCTCTATGAATTCTAATGTCTGCTAGGGACACAATAGAATAGAGAAAATTCTATGTGTAGAATATATGTAGAAAATAATACAGAATATGGACAATAATATTTTTTCTCTGCAAATACTGATGTATGTTAAAGAACTACTAACTTCACATCTTAATATTTCACATACTGCTACAGATCTATTCATAAAGCCGTTTACAATGAGTTCTTTACACATTGTTTTCATATCTGGAGGACATAAAGGGCATTCTTGGGTCACACATGCTATTTAGGACACAGGCTTGGCTTTAATAGTCTCGGATAATCGTCAAGATAACGTATAATAGACCTATCCACCAAGGGCACTAGTCAGCATTGCTTTCTGCAAATACTTTCCTGATCACCTACACTGTTACTTTGTCTTGTAAAATACATGTGTGTGTATATATACAAATATATATACACATCTGTTTAGGTGCATCTGTCCCTCAAAACTCTTTTTCTTTTGTAACAGATGAACACCTTTTCTAACAAGGCTCACAAACTTCATTCAAAAATCAAGTAGTTTGTACCCAATCAGATTTTCCCCCCTTTTTCCCAAAAGTAACAGATGGTTTTTTGCTCTGTGCATCTTCTTCCTACATCTGTGTCTGTTTTTAGTTATGAACAGTTGAATATAGCAATAGTGTCACGCCGGTTATTGTCATAATGAAAAATAGGACACAATATAGAAATATTTTCCCCCACAATATAAACTATGTTTTCATTACTAGCGAAAAGAACATGATAATGAAAACTTTCAGGTTATTTGCAGTTTCTTGTAGTTAAATGTGAACTCTAGCTGGTCTCCAAGTTGGCAGGAAGCAACTGAGGATGCTGGGGTTGTTCATCTTGGAGTAAAGGAGGATCAGGGGAGACTTTTTTCTCTCTACGAGTGCCTGAAAGGAGGGTGTAGCCAGGGGGGAGTCGGCCTCTTCTCCCAAGTGACTAGAGGACAAGTCCAATAGGATGAGGGAAAATGGTTTTGAGGTGCACCAGGGAAGGTTCAGGTTGGACATCAGGAAGAATTTTTCTACAGAAAGGGTTCTTAAGCCTTGGAATGGACTGCACACGGGGAGTGTGATGGAGTCACATCACAGGGAGGTGACGGAGTCACCATCCTTGGAAGTGTTCAAGAAACAACTGGATGTGGCACTCGATGCCATGATCTAGTTGACAAGGCGGTGATCAGTCCAAGGTCAGACTTGATAATCTCAGAGGTCTTTTGTTATCTTAGTCATTCTGTTATTTCTATAGCCTCAGGTTGCGGGCACTGTGCTAAGGAGGGGGCAATGCACTTCTGGGATCACAGCTGGCTGGCATTGTGCTGTTCCCAATTATGAGTGACTGATCTCAAAGGCTGTGCACACATTTTTAGGGTAGCACTCTGCTAATTGTCAGAAGCATTGGACTCATTAAGAAACTACCGGTGGAGGAATTTGGCTCTGTCATTCACACTGTCCAATTAAAACACTTCAGATTGAAGACCTTTATTCTGCTGAGTAAATACAGCAAACAGAATGGGCTGCCCTGATCTATCTGAAAAAGAGAACCTTTCTCTCCTTGTCTGATGCCTGGACAGGGCAGCTGAGGCAGTGTGAGGGTTGCTTTGTGCCCTGTAGCCAGACTCGCCAACTTCTTGGTCTCAGTCTCGTCTCATTTGCTGGTCCTCTCTGAGTTATTGGAGTTGGCTTTAATGTTTGTATGCAGGCTCATAGTCATTGCAAAATGGCAGCCTTTTCTCTTGTGTGGAAAGTTTAACCCAGGAACAGCCATTTACTTTTAGGAGCATAAGTGTGGATGTCCTTTTTGTCCCTGACCTCCTCTGGACTGAAAGCGATGGACATCTCATTGGCGGTGGGATCTGGCCAATACTGTGTGCCCAGTTACTGGAAAGCATGCTCCTCTTTTTGCTAACTTTTGTAAGGCAGTACTCTGCTTTCTCTCAGCTGGCAGATCTCCCACTGACAAGAGCCTGGGATTAAGGTACTGGAGTAAGGAAGTGTGATTTCGGAGGTTGCTGACATCCGGAATTGAGAAAAGAGGTTTCCAGTGCATTAGCAAACACAGAATGGTATAGAACTCAATGATGTACCATATACAGAAGAGCTGGAGTCTCCTGTGCTTTTGTGTGTGCGTAAAGAGCTGTTTTCTAAAACATACCCTTTTTTTTCCTCATTATTAATGTAACCAGGAAGAATATTTAGATTTCTTTTTCATTAGTGGGATATCAGAGGGCTTCTTGAAAAAGCTAAATTCTTATTTTAAAAAAAAGAAAAGTGAAATGGTTATCACAGGAAATAGGTCTGCTCTTGCAGGCAAGCGGTGCATTTTTTTTCTGCACCTACTAATTGCTGCAGAATAATGCTCACCCAGATCTATCTTCTCTTGCTTTAGAAAAAAGCCTCCAGAAAAGTGGGTGACAGATTTGATCTGAGAAGATATTTTAAAGCTGATTAAATTGAAAGGTATCATGAATATTTTTTATTTCTGTTTTCTTTTATAATTGAAATTGTTTTGTAACAGATTCAGGTTGCATAAAACTTAAAGTACATACACTGTTTATCACATTTTTTCCTTTTCTTGCAGACAAAGCTTATCTATGTGTACATTCAAGAAAAGCAATACAAATGACTTAATGCCCAGTGGGAGATGGCAAATGACTCATGACATTAAGTCAACAGATGAGGAATACCAGGCAGGTCATGACCGAACACTGACAACTGGAGAACCTGGTTAAAGTCGAAAGCCTTTTTTGTAGTTTTGGCTTTTCTGCACGTGTAATTTTAGACCAAGCGGTTAACAATTGTTCTTCTGCTTGATTATCTGTGAAAACATATGCAGCAACATCTGTACTACTTCATCTGGTAACTCTACAATTTGATTACATTGTTTAATGCCTTTATGCTTCTCAGCTTCTCGAAGTGATCTGTTGGTGGTATATAACTGGAGTTAAATTTCTCTTGAAGACATACATAAAAGCAGAGAGGATCCTGGAGATGTTCTTGCATCTTAGGTTACACGTTTGTAAGTGTCTGTGCTTGCTCATGTTTAACATGCATGACATGTTTGTTCTGGTAGTGTCCAGTCTGCCAGCACAGCCACTGATAGCACTGAGACTGGAACTGCATTGGGCCAGACCAGTAAAACAACAGCCCTCTCTGGTCAGTATGGGAGATAACAAGGCTTGACTCAGACAAGAATTCTGGGTTTGTAGATGAAGAGGGATGTCCTCCTTGCTAGGACTCACAAGAAGTGATGACTTAGCTATGACAGTCCAAGCCAGATGTTAAATTTACTGTCTAAAACAAAAAAAGAAGCCTCAGTGATATGCCTGGGAGCAAGAAGTCATCTGAGTTATGCTGACCTCAAGCTGACTTTGTCTCTGTGGAGAGGAAGCAAAAAAGAAACCAACTTCCTAGAAACTGTTCCCTTGTCTTGCTGAAGGATTGATGAGTTGACTAAGCAAATCTAGATTAAGGCAGAAAACTTGGAGCATCAGCTTTAAGCCTTAAACTCAGAAGAGCACCAGAATTTTTGAAAATTAATCCCTAGCTCTCTCAGTAATTTCTGTGGAGAAACAGGCATCCCCTCTTCCTATCTTCATAATAAACCTGGTATATTTTCCTGCCAATACAGTATCCTGGCACATGTTAAGGGTCAGCGAGTCTTTGCATTGGATTCTTATCGGTAATGGCAGTGATTTATTTATTTTTCACTCAAAGATTTCCTGGTATTGAGAGATTCATTCAAACATCTGTGCTTTAACTTTATTTCTAAAGATCTCTTTCCGCTCTGAAAAGGTTTGGAATGGTCCCCAGGACTTCAGTGCATTAGGGATGCTGCCTAGTGTAAAGAGTATGTTTCCACAGGTACTGTGTATCCAGCATTGCTGGACTACTGAAACACTCTGTTTTAATTTTTAATGCCCGAGACAACCGTCTAATGCTTGTAATGAATAAGACAAAGGTATGAAAAGAAAATGGTGCAAGATAACAAATGAGTCACGGAAACTGCCCATTGCAAATGAAGAGCTTTCAAAACTGTGGGGAGAACCAGCAGACTTTGTAACTTGCATCATAAGCCATTACTGGTTTTATATGACATTTTTTGTGCTTAAGTGATTTGCTATGCACATTACAGATTAAATGTGACACACTACAAAATTTGGAGTGCAAGTGTAGCCCAACTCTCAAAGGAAGGCTTGCTGTCAAGCAGCCCCAGTTTGTGCTGCGTGCTTTCCATGCACAGCAGTCATTTCAAGTTGGCTCTTTGCAAATGGAGTTAACAAAACATAATGTCAGAAAACAGTTTTGTTGTTGAAAGCAGCTATTGTGCTGTGCTAGAAAACAGACTAAATCAAGCCATTCTGGGGCACGAGACTGTGCTGTATGACAAGCTAGAATCTAAATAAATGAGTTCTGTCACCCCAAGAACAAAGTCACTATGCCTCTTATATGGACTGCAGGCTTGGGTAGGATATCAGTACAGGCATCAAACACGTGCCAGATAAAAAATTTTTTTGTTGGTGTGCAATTAGGTTGTTCAAACCTTGTGTTTGCCTGAGCTTTCTAAGAGGTTATCAGCCATACTCAACAATCTACCAACATTGTCAGTTTTCTATCCAGATAAATGAGAGATGATTTTTGACAGTTTTTTTCTAAAATGCTACATTTCAAGCGCAGATAATAAGCTGCTTTTCCACAAAAGAACTTTTGAAAAAGAAAGCATGCTGTCTGTTTTGCAATGAACATGGTGTCTTAGAATTCAGTAGAAAGTGTAGGCTTATGTGACAGAGAATAGGGAAAGTCCTCATGCCCTCTTTGCATAATTGTCACCTTGCATGAAAGAGAAGTCATTTATCATGAACCAGATATATGCTGCTGGGCTTTTTGCAGGCTTGATTTCAGCATGGTAAATGTTTATGAAGACAACTTTACCTCTCTTAGGGAAAATCCTTCTAAGAAGTGTTTCTGTGTATTTAAAGGAGTATGATAGAAATCTTCAGCAGGTTCAGAGAAACAAAGAGTTAGGGGTTTTTGTGCATTTCAGATTTTCTAGTGATTTTTAAACTCAGAAAGCAGAAGATATGAACCCAGTGTATGGATACACTTTTGGTTAAATAGAAAGCCTGTTCACCGATAGTTATTTAGACCATAAGTTCTAAACTTTAATTTTAAAGATGAGGTTTTTCTTTTCTGCATACTGTGATGCAAAATCTAAGTCTGTAATTTACCTTATACATGTCAAAAGGTTTGTAGTAACTGCTAAAGAGAAGTGATACGTGGAAGTAAAAAAGGAAATGTAGAGTTACTAGAGAAGACGAAAGAGAGAAAGATTTTACGTGTGAATTTTTAGTACCGTATACAGTTCAGCTCAGTTCCCATATGTGAATATTTTTGAAAATGTCACCTTAACATGACATTACTCTCTTTTAAATACGTATTTTAATCCTGTCCTAGCTGCCATTAGTCAGCCTTTATGAAGTTGGTGGTTCTTTATACACTGAAACTCTTTCAGTGTTTATTATTGCCATGAGTCTCCTACAGCACTCTCACTCAAGAGTGGAATCTTGCAGATGCAGCTGCAAGGGCTGTGCAGGAAAAAAGAACGTTTTGCTCTGGTGTTTGACAATGGGAAACCGGGCTGTTCATCTCCAGCTTTGACTGGGGAAGGGAGGCTGGAGCAGCAAAATTTAGAGCTACCCTTCTAAACCACTGAAACTTTTAAAAAGCACTGTCTGTGGGTAGTGATGGCCATGCCCAGTTGGTTTGCTCCATGGCTGCCTATGCAGATTTACAGCTGATGGCAATGTAGGGTTGCAGGACATTTTCAGTTAGTGTAACAAGGGTATTCCCTCTCCTTTTCACCAGGGTGATGAACCTCCTTCTGCTGTCTGGGTGGGGAACTACTTTGGGCTGCCACCTTTGTGCTCTCTGACCTGCACTGGCCTGTTGTCAAGGTCCGGATGGTGCCAGAAGTTGGAAAGGTTGCTTCTGCTGCCAGGAGCATAGACAGCACAGACGTGAGGAGGAGGGATACTCTCTGTGTTTGAGATAGAGCTGGCATAGCTTGGTAATAGGATAAGGTCCTACTTTGCACAGAGTGCAGGATACTCCCTCTAATGAGGAGGTACCTGGCAATGTTGGTTTTCTGTTGGGAAAATCTGATATTTTTTGTTATTGTTGTCTAGTCTGAACATCATGACTGAAAACAGTGTCAAGGCTCCAGTGGTCTGTCTGTGCTGATGCTACAACTGATGCTTCTGTTTCAGGGCGTGGGGGGTCAGCAGCTGCGGATGCCTTTAGAGGGAAAACTAGTTCATAAAAGAATATATGGATCATATTTGTTAGAATTTTGTCTTCCTAAAGTTTACATTTTGAGGGTTCTTATACCAGTCTGCTAATACATTCCCCCATAAGTTAAGAATTGCTTAGTGTTTGCTGTTTTAGGCAACATGTGTAAACAAGAAGTGTTCAGAGCACTGAAGCAGCTAATGTAACAAAAAGAGGTTATAAAACAAGTAAATATGGATAAAGGAAAAAAATCAATGGGTGTGTTTGGGGGGGTCCTTTTAGCTACAAATATATGCTGTCTTGTATAATAGAGTTCTCTTCACATGAAGCACTATTCACATTATGAATAGCCTTTTCAAGCAAATATGGCTCTCTGGCATGAGCATCGAGAATTGTTATGGCTGTCAGCATCTGTTCTTTTATTCTCAGAAAAATTTTTCCATCTAACATTAGAGGCCAAAAGGATTTTTAACTATGGTGTAACATTACATTGTAGTTTTCCTACTACAGTCAGTCTGGCAATAAAATTTTTTCAAAGAGAAATTGTAGAAAGTAAGATTCTTTGCATGAATCCAATGTGACAAACCTCTTCCTCCACACTACTGTTAGCAGAGAAAGCATTTGTTTTGTAGAATGACACACAGATTTTATGTAAATAAGGGGCAGTTCCTTCAGAACAGATGTTTAATACTTAATGAAACTCTTTTCATTTATCACCCAGAAAAATGATATTTTATTCTAAATAATTGCCTGACTGTGATTGCCTTTTAAAATGCAGAAGTCTATGAGCAACATTTAAAAGAAAAAGGCCTCTTTGTATGAGCTTTTTAAACAAGTGCATACATCGTTTGTTCTTTGTTTCTAGCGCAGTCTCTGCCAGCATCTGTGTGAGCTTCACCAAGGAAGAATCACTGGGGTCTTTGGAAGCTATTCCAGCCAGCTCTGATCCTCTGTAAAGACTTGTGGTGTCTGCTTGTAACACCCCATGCAGGAGGCAGATTTTGCAGTCAAAGCTAGCACAGCCCTGGGCAGTAAGGTCCAGGACCTATTTTTACTCCTTCAGTAGGATGACCGACAGCAAGGAGGGGTAAAGCCTGCAGGGTGTATCCAGTGCTATTGGCTGAGGTGGGTGTCCAAATTGAGAGGCATTTTTCCTTCCTCCCTGGTAGTGAGAGGCTGTATCTGTTCCTTGTGTCCCACCAGGGAGCCAGGTGAGATGCAAAGACGCTGAGATGGCAGCAAGTGGATTTACTCTATCCCAGGTAGCACTTTTGCTGCTGCAAGGAATCTCTGCTGGTGCAGTGATTGTTGGCAGGAGGCTCCTGCCCTCCTTTTGGTCTGGTGTGGATTACACCTGCCTCCAGCTTTGTCTCCAAATCACAGATATTTCTGGTGTCTGTCGCCAAGGCATCCTAGCAACTGTGACAAAAATAAAGGTGGGTGAGTGCAAAGCTTTTGCTAGAAAGTGGAAGAATTCAGAGAGGTTACAAAGCCTTGTTCACTCTAACGCTCTCTGTCAGCTGAAATTGCTGAAGTTCCAGCAAGCCGTGGGCACAGAGCTGCCACTGCCCCAGCAGAGAGGAAGGATGTTGAAATAAGCACCCACAACCTGATGGGAGAGGTAAATTTATATTGTTTTATTAATCAAACTATATTTCCACAGCAGAATATTTAGTGACATCAGTGGCAGTTCAAAAAACCGTAACAGTTTAAATGTTTCATTGATTTATTATTATTGTTATTATTTAAACATTTATTAGCAGAACAAGTAGATTTTCAGCCTTTCATAGCAGTTGCCCTGTGTACTTTCCTTTTGTCCCGGTTTACTCAGCGCTGTGTTAATTTGATACAATGGCACTTTAGGCAGAAGAAGCATTTGATCAGTCTGCCTCTAACTGCTGTTGCTCTGCACATACTTTCTGTTTTGAAGAATGGTAATCCTTTGTATTACACAATCCTCTTTTAAAAAAAAAAATCCTGGTGTTATATAAGTGATAAGTAATGTGTCCCTAATATATTATCGTGGGTGGGAATGTTTCATCACGAATACTTTTATCCGCATAACCATCAGTGAAAAGGAGGGGGAATAACATAAAAATAAGACTCACACAATGTCATTAGGCAGCCAGTGGCTCAATCAGGCTGTGAGGATCCTTTTCCAGACCACAGGTTTCACACACTTTCAGATCCCCTTGCTAAATTTTGCTGCATATTGCTATGCCTTCCTTTCCATAAGCAGTGACGTTTTCATCAGAGTTCACATCTCTGCTGTGGAAGAATTTTCAATAAAGTGCTCAATAAGTTTAATAATTAAGAAGCAATATCTGCACTTAGATTATGTCTATTTTCAAATCTGGAACTGGTCTTGAAACAACTTCTTGCTTTTTCTTACACTTGCAGGATGCTAGGATGTACCAACTCTGGATAACACCATCTGTGCATAAAGATTTTTGAATGCATGATAGAACAACCTCAACAAATCCTTAAAGGAGTATTTTGGGGTTTTTTTATCTTGTAAATAAAAGTGCCAGAATGATGCTCTTCCAGCATAGTAAGCCACTGACAATTTATAAAAGCTTTAAACCCTGCTTAAAGAAAACAAACATGTGGCAGAAGTATTGTATCTGGTTCTGTGCTAATCATTCTTCAAGACTCTCCTTTACCTTTGATTATTGCACTGTGTTCTTGCACACACAAACAGTCCCAAGTAGGGAATCCTTTATTTAAACAAGTGCTGTGTTGTATTTTTGTCTTTTGGTTTAGAAAAAGAAGATTATTTTCTGTTCGTTAGGGAAATTTCTCTTTGTAAGAATTATGAAGTCATTACATCTCATACGAAGTCATATCTGATTTTTTATCCAGATGTGAATTGTCTTTACTAGAGTGATGGCTCCACACCAAAATAATAAATATATACAGGATGTCGTGCTACATGGTGGTATCAGGCTGTTAGTTTCAATTAACAGCAGCAACTGGAAAAGCCATCATCGCTTCTGTCTACACTCTGTAGGACACAGAACAGATCTGGAAGCTCACAGGTTAAGTGATTCAGAAGTGCTCTTAGACCGGGTGCATGGAAATCTGTTTATACTTTGAAATGCTTTAGAGTTGCAGTGTTGTTTCCCTTTTCTGAAAGCAGAAACTTGGAACAGTAATGATTATATGAAGATCAGTTAACTGTCCAGAAATCTATTCAGTTTAAAGAAATTATTTTTCATTTGTAGAGAAAGCAGAATACAAAAAAAACCACCTACTGGACCATTCTAGAAGGTCCTGATTTGAAAGTTGTTGGCATGCTCACAAACAGTTAACATTGCTTTTTCTTTCCATCAAAGGTGTGCCTTTGGTTAAAGAATGAGAACTGAAAAGGGAGATGAAATTCATGCAGGCAACCAAGTCGTGCAGTTGTGCTATCCAAATGTCTTCTCTAATCTAATTTTGTTAAGTTGTTGGGAGACTAACTGAAGACCCTAAAAAAGCTCGTCTGCAAATCCTGCTTGGTACCAGTCTTTGAATCGTATCATAATCCTGCTTGCAGGATCCAAGTTATGCACTGCTCTGGAAAGTCATGCTTGGGATGCCAGGATTCCTCTCTCTATGTTCCTCTCATCTTCTTTTGCATCCCAGTGCAGTAGGAAACCCCACCTGCTGCTGGCTCTCACTGATAGCAGAGAGGGACAGGTCCAGCCTTCCATCTCTCCCACTAGGAAGGACCAGGCAGACACAGCATTTGTAACCCACGAAGTCCTTCACAAATCTGCAGACACAGCTCTGGGGGACTGAGATCCTTACAGCCAGCTGGTTGTCAGGGTGTGTTTTGGAGACTGGAGAGCTTCTGTGGATTTTATTTGGAGTTGGCGGTTCCAACACCTACTGACAGCCCAGTCTTGGAAATGTCTTTGTTCTGGTGGTGATAAGATCTCATATGTCTTAGGATTCCTGTAATATAATTTCTGGTCTTAGAGTCTCTTTGTAGGTCAGGTGAACAGGCTCTGGTTTTAGAAATTTGTCTGTCTGTTTGGAATGCTTTATGGAAGGAAAACGTCTTAAGGCCTCAGTAACTTGAAAACATACGGGGAAAAGCAATGCTTGCCTTAGTGGTTTCTCTGACAAGAAAAGGGAAATTCTTTGTGGAACAGAATGATCTGGTGTGGTTGCACTTACTTGGGTGTCAGGGGCCAGTAAACCCACTCTGAACTTTTCTTTAGATCTGACATTCCATGCAGATACTTCAGTGAGTTTGTCTGGTTCTTTTTGCATTCAAAGTTTGGGTTTTTGATCAAATTTTATTATTTTGTCAATGCTTTCCTTCCCATCTACTGGACTAGCCTTTATTTTTAATACATAGAACAGTTTACTTATTATAGCTTGAATAGCTGTCACTTCTAGAAAACCTCTTCCTGTTGGAAGCAGCACAAGGTCTTTACATGCTTTGCCATGAGAAAGCTGTGCCTGGTGGGGGGTTCTGTCACTGAGAGAACTGACAATATCCCACACCTTGGGATCAAAATGTCAGACTTAATGTTACTGCCTTGCTGGTGGCTATCTGTCACACTTAATATGTGAAGGCCACCTCTTTCCTGTCAGCCATGCAGCTACTGGAATACAGGCCAAAGTGATGGATCCACTCTGCATTTTCCCTTGGCTCTGGATGAAGTGAGCTGTCAAATGTTCATCCTTGTTGATTTTGACCCACAGCTGGACATTGCTAAGAGGGATCTTACAAAATGTACCACAAATACCTGCAGGTGCCCTCTCCAAATCCCTGTATTTCCAGGGTACACCGTGCTGTTCTTGTTCACAGTTTCTCAGCTTGGTGCACTGCCTTGTGTTCTGGGACACTGTGTTGGGAGCAGCATGCTGAGAGTATAGCTCCTCACAAAAACCTGTGAGGATCATCCAGGCTCGTCCTATAAATTGAAACAGATTTTTCCATTTAGGTGCAAGAGGATATTCTGTCTTCAGGTGCCTCCATTGCTTCTCTCACAGTCAGTTGACCCTGGCTGGACACCAGACACTTGGTGCCCACCAAAGCTGCTCTGTCACTCCCCTCCTCATATGGACAGGGGAGAGAAAATATAACAAAAGGCTTGTGGGTCAAGATAAGGGCAGGGAGAGATCACTCACCAATGACTGTCATGGGCAAAACAGATCTTGACTTTGTGAAAGTTCATTTAATCTATTTCCAATCAAATCTTAGTAGGATAGTGAGAAAATAAAAACTAAATGTTAAAACACCTTCCTCTCACCCCTCAATTCTTCTGGGGCTTAATTTCCCTCTTCTCCTGAATTCTCTGCCTCTTTCCCTCCAGAGGCACAGGGGGACACGGAATCGGGGCTCAGGTCAGTTCATCATTTGTTAACTCCGCCACTCCTTTGTCTTCAGGAATAGGACTCTTTAACTCACACTCCTTTATCTTAAATTCCTCATGCCCCACACCAGGTGCTGAAAAGGACTGTGGTGTCTTGACCTTGGCTGGATGCCATGTGCCCACCAAATAGCTCTATCAGTCCCCTCCTCAACAGGACAAGGGAAAGGAGAAAGTCAGATGGAAAAAAATCTCACGGGCAGTTTAATAAAGCAAAGACCATGTGTGGAAGCAAAGGAAAATAAGAGATTTATTCCCTACTTCCCATCAACAGGAGATGTTCAGTCACTTCCCAAGGAAGCAGGGCTTCAGTACGTGTAGTGGTTGGTCTCCAAAAGACAAACTTTTCTGTGAACAACAAATGCCTCCAGCCCCTTAGCTTTTACACCTGAGCAGACATCATGTGGTATGGAATGTCCCCTGAGTCAGCTGTGTATCACCATGGCTGGGGAGTCCAGGAGAGATCACACCCATGGTATGCCATGCCAGCTGTTTGCTGGGGAAGCCATTGCTGGGAGTAGACAGGCATTGAGCTGACCAAAACACTCGGCAGAGAACAATCTTCTCTTGAGAAGTACTACTGTTGTTAGTCTGGATAGGAAATGCTTGAACTTTCATAGCGTCTTCTTCTAAAATTTGTCACTGTTAATTATATTACTTTAGTTAAGTTGTCACGCAGTCCTGGGAGTTATGTAATTGAATTGCATTTAGCTGTTCAGCTAAACTTTAGTAAGCTTAGTATTCTTTAATGTAGCTTTTTGACTGGGGGACTTTTAGATCTGAAAGGCTGGAGTCAAACGACTGGATTCTCTTCCGCTTGGGGAAGATTTCTTATGTTGGAGGACTGCATCCAAGACCCGGTCTACCTTTTAGCATCCTAGGGGAGGGTGTCCCTCTCTATCTTCCATGCTGTCATTCTGTGAGGGTAAGACAGAAATCCATTAAGGACTTGCTTTGCGAAGTTCCAAAATGTATTAATTTTCAGGGTCTTCCTAAGACCAACTCTTTAAATAAAAGCCAGTGTAGGTTTTGAAGAACACAGCAGTTAAATTTTAAGTGTCAGAAAAGACACTCCTGGATGTGGAATTGATTTCTGTTCAGGCTCTGTGTGAAGTCTATTAGGACATTAGCAGTTGAAGACAATGAGGTACCAGCTCTACTGTGCCGGGTAAAATGTTTGGTAAAATTTTGACTTAGAAACAGCTATTGGTTTTGTCTTTGAGACGCAAAAAGTTGTGGAGGTTTTCTGTTTTTTGGAAAGAAAAAGTCAGATGAAATGTGGGAAAAAAATACCCAGTTCACACTCTCTGAGAGGGCAGCCATGCAGATAATAGATTTGGCATTAGATACAGCTGGGAGGTGAAAATGAAAGACCAGAGTCAGCTCTCTATTACTTGCATAGAACTGACAAAGTTTTGGTGTTGTATTTTCAGCAGCAATGACAAAGTTTATGAAATCTTGGAACAGGCGAATGGTACCAACTCAAATAGCTAAAAAAGATATTTTTACCTGTAATTTGTAGTAAACATGAGAATGCATCTGGTTTCCAGCCAATAAATATGAAGTAATTACTGCACTAAAGATAGAAGTTTTATCTTTTTATGCTGCAGATTCCTTCTCCAATTACATTTGCTTAACATAATTTAATAGACAACAAGTTACTATTTGCACATGAAAACATTTAAGATGTAGGAAGCATTGATTTAACACTTTCCCCTCCATTAAAGGCTTTTCTAAGCTTTTAGGATCTCAATATGTTTTAATTTAAACCACTTGTGGAATCCTTCCCACATCTGTTTCTCAGGATATTTTTAACAATTTTACAAACTATTAGAAATGCAAGCCATGTCTGTATAGGAAGTTCTCCTGGTCTGCTTGGCAAGCAGAGGGGAGCACAGTGGTGCTCCCACTAGGTGGGGCAGCATCTTGTCACGTTTTTAAGAACTAGCACACTCATGTTTTCTTCCGTGAGAAAGGACAATTTTCTAATTTCCCAAAAGCTGTGGTAACGTGTTGAGAGCCAATCCATCTGGAACAGAGCAGCTTAGGAGATACTGCCTCTTACAGATCCCGTTGGATTGTTACCCCAGCAGTTGACACAAGAGCCTGTTCTTGGGAAACATTGACTCTTTTTTGCCTTGAGGTGGATGGGATCAGCGCCCGAAGAGCTGGAAGCATAGGAGCACTCCTGTGATATGGCCCAGCCTACTGCCTGGTCTCCATCAGCTGTCTGCCAGGAGGGAGGTGGGACAGGAGCTTGTGAGATGAGCAGGGAGTTTAGGACTGCCACTCAGAGACAGGATTTAAGTGGGGTGGTAGTCCAGGCTATGTGTGTTTGGGAATATTTAGTGCTGAAATGTTTAAAAATATTTAGTCTGAAAATACTTACAAGTGACCTTTGCTTCTGCTTGTATGTAGGATTTTTCTCATAGCTCTGGAACCGCTTTTGGAAGAGGTCTGTTAGTGCCTGAATGGAAATGACATGTTGTGTCCCTTTGCTGTCGAGTTACCATTGGGTGCAGATGCTGTTGATGCAGGGTACTGTTCCGAACTCGCATTGCACCAAGTGCCCTGATAGGAGTAATGAACCAAAAATGTAGTTCTGGGTTTTGGGTACCCTCCAGTTCTAAAAGATACAGTGTAATGGATATAGAGAACACTGGAATGTGCTACAGTAAGATTGAGACCTATGGGGAATGTGTAATTTTCCTTTCTGTACATTTCTCCTTTTCTGGATATTTTCTTAAGATGTCTCCATTGACTGTCAACAGATGGGTATGAAGGAGTTTGTTACCTTTTTTCTGCAAGAAATCGGATGATTCAATGATGCAAAGGCTTCCGCAGATTACAATGTAATTTGTTCTGAAGGTTGTCTGAACCTTGCCTTGTCACAATGCTTGCCCAGTTGCTCATCCTTAAGTTGAACTTTAATGTTCCTCCGATGTCAGATTCTTACTCTTCTAAGAGTTTCAGTTTCAAAACAAACTGCTCATAATTCAGAGTAGTCTGTCACCACTTCTGGGAATAAATTTGGCTTTTTTTTTTTTTTTTAAAGCTAGTGACAATATTTTTTTCTTTTGCTTTTTTAAGCTGTAATTAAATGCTTCACTTAACAGCCATTTATTCATGATTATTCTAGCTTATCTAAGGTTTCTGAGTGGTATATACCAGCCTATGAAGGGCAAGAGAGTGATAAAAACACTGAATTATTTTAAAAAAATCCTTACTAGAAAAATAATACAGATGATTCTTTATGTAATAATGATTCTGCATGTGGTCTTAGAGCAAAGGGGAATGGCTTTGAAGTGAGAGTAGATTTAGATTCGGTATGAGGGAGAAATTCTTTACTGTGAGGGTGGTGAGGCACTGGAACAGGCTGCCGGAGAAGAGGCTCTGAGCAACTTGGTCTAGTGGAAGGTGTCCCTGCCCAGAGAGGAAAATGGATTTGAAGGTGACAACATTTCAAAATTGCTTAAATCCCTTCCTTTAAAATTTCTCTTGTCTCTTTAGGGTCTGAACTTTTTTGGGAGGATGATGGGTTACTGACTTTCAATAAACCGTAAATTATTTCACAGTGTACTTTTACAAGCATAATACAATCCCAAATGATTGATCATACTAATGATCTTCAGTTATGAAAAATTGTGGCAGCATGTGGAAGAAAACCTAGAAATTGAGACTTAAGTGAAAAACATAAGACGGATGGAATACTGTGTAATACTGTAAAAAGAAAAACACTAGTTTAAATATGTCTCAATTTTTCTGCTACTCTATCATTTCAGGGCAGAGTTATCAGTATCTTTGTATTAACATGACTGGACCATTACTAAAGGTCTCTCTTACTTTAAGATTCTGGGAGTGTACTGTTTTTTCTGGGAATAATCATAAGAAGCCTGAGCAGCTCCCCCTCTCCTCTCTCCTTAAATTGCTTGTATGAGGTCTAAATAAAATTCAGGTTCCACTAAAGATATTTTTTTTAATTTCAAAGAGGGGGAGAGATATTCTTTGTATTTTCCTCTGACAGACAATATTTAGATATCAAAGAGAGTGAAGCATTTGAGCCTTTTTAAATTATTCAGGACTGACATATATTTTACATGAGAAGATATTCTTGTATATCTTGATTAAGCATAGGAAACTGGTCTAATACAGTATGCATTCATTTGTAGAACTCCAGATCCTAAGAAAGGAGTGTGGTGTACATACATATATGAATTTATATATATATATATATTTAAAAATTAAATTAATTAATTTGTTCATTTATTTATATGGTTTATAAATTAATATCAATTTTATTTATATCATGTAATTATTGAGGGGGGACTGGAAAACTTTAGTTTCCATGATTGGTTACGGGCTGAATTTTCTAGGATCATAAACATCATGTAAGCATTGTGAACAGGACTAGGAGCTGGAGTTGATGATCCCTTCCAACTCAGCATATTCTCTGAATCTGTATGACAACTGTCTGCAGAGAAATATGATGCTGTGGAAATGTAAAACTAGAAGGAAAAATAACTGTTGGCTATTTTAATTTTAAAAAGTTTATGGAAGTATCTCTGTTTAACTGTTTCAACTTCTTCCCTTGAGGAAAACAGTTTGAGTCACAATTTCTGTCTTGTTGAGGAAAATTCACTTGGCTTTCATCTTTAGCAATGAAGTAAAAATTACAGTAAATGTTTAATCCTAGTGCATAAAAGCCCTGAATTCAAAGATATAAAATGTGATAACAGAAAACTAATATAATTAATGTGTTTGTTGATGACATATGGAAGTTCCACATGTGGATTTGCTAGGCAACAGTAGGAATATTCATTGTGAGGCACTTCACCAATGCCTACAGACTCACGACACTGTGGTAAATACATGTTTGGAATTTTTGACCTGTAACAGGGAATAGAAATATTTATTTAAAAAAAATAAAAGTACTGTAAAGAAAGGTCAGATTATTCCTCAGGATTCAGCTTTTTTTTTGGTAGTGGTTTTTTTTTTTCTTTTTAATCCTTGAGGGAAATTCGGTAGTTCTTTAAAACATAAAGACCTGATATTTATTTTTCTCTTTTCTGAAAAAAGAGAAAAATAAACAGGTCTGGTTTTTTTACAAATTATCAATGTCAAAAATGTACACTTGTACAAATAAGCGCTTTCATGTTGTGCTTCTGCAACAGATGTGGAATCCTCTGGCTAAAAGTTTTAGCCTCTCCACTTCCCCCAGAACATGGTTGAAGTATCAGTATCTGGTAGCCTCACTAAAATCTGACTGTTCTTAACACTCATCATGGGTACGCTCTAATGTCTACCTCCAGAATAAAACAGAATAAAATAGGTGGCATCCCACTGCTATGAAAAAGAAGGGTTTCATTATGAATCATTCTCGAATCACCAAGTTAAATTTAGCGTCTTTGGATTTCATCAATGTCAGAAATTTAATCCTACTGGTAGAGTGGAAAATAGAATTGATTTGCATCTAAAAATATTCAGAGTAACCTTATTTACAAAGCAATCCAACTTGTGTAGGTATACTTCTAAATGTGAGTGTGTGCCTGCTTATATACATCTAAGCAGCTGCTAGCTTATTTCTAGTATAAGCAGTAAAATAAATAACCTTTTAATAGCTTACAAATTTGGCTAATGAACCACAACTGAACATGGAAATCACAGGTTACTGTCTTCATCTGTTTATTGTGATTCCACAAAAAATTTTTGTGCCAGCATGGCTGCCTTTGTCCCATTGCTGTGAAGGATGGGATAAAGTCTCTGGAAATGGTGCCACTGCACATGCAACCTCTGCTCATTTAACCTTTTTGCTATCTAGTTACAGCATTTTCTCTGTAAATAAAGTAAAGCCAAAATTAAATTACCTGAAACAGCTGCATGCATTACTCCTTAGCAGGGTATTTCTTGTGAAAATATCACTGCCTTACCCCAGAATATATAATTTTCTTTCATTAACTGTGATCTTTTGGTGAGATATGGATTTCTGTGTGTACAATTTAAAGGAATATATTACCAGAAGTGTGGTACAGCAGTTGTCCAGTTCAGGAAACCTGAAATCCACACATTGCTGACAGTCAATGACACACTGTATTACACCAGGAAAATATATTTCTCAGTATTTTGTCAATACTTTGGACTTGACAAAACCCAAGAAACCTGTGTTCCTTTTCCTGTTCCTTCAGGGGAATAATCCTTCATCTCCTGCTATTCAAACACCAGCAAGAAAACATGCTGCTAGCCAGTGTTTGTTTCTGTCCACCTTGAATATTTCTTCCCGAATTGATTTTATTGTTTCTGTGGAGAGAAAAAAAAAGTATCTCACCCAACCAACACAGATGTAGCCAACACAAAATCTGTGCATAGTCCAGAAAAGCAAAATGTTCTCACTAGGACATGCTGGAAGAAATCCTGGCTTTATATAAATTAGTGGGCGTTGTGCCACTTACTTCAGTTGGAGCAGGCTTTTTCTCAGCATGTGCCATTTAAAGAATACTGAAAAATTCGGACTAATTTTGGTGGACCAGATGGTTGTGTTTCAACCTCTGATGGTACGAAAGTAATTTATTTAACTTTTTGGCACAAGGCCTGCATCTTTTCAAACTCAAAAATAATGTTTGGAATTAGAACTTGAACTATTATGGTAAAACAAGAAAACCGGACTAATACAGCAACATAATGATGTTAAATTGGAAATTATTACACGCCTCAAAAAACAACAACAATTCATAGTGACAGTCAGGTTTTCTTCCCTAGTACCATGATATTTGAAACTGATGGAAAAATCAAATCAGAAATTTGTTTTATGGCATAAGTTATTTAGCATTTCCAATGCCCATTTGAAAAAAAAAATCAAACAAAAAAGTGGATCGCTAAATGATCCCAAGTTGTTTGACTGCAGTGGATTTAGAAAATCATGTTTGGTACTAAAACAACACATAAAGACTTTAGGTCAGTACTGAGGAGCGCTCAGCACATACCTAAACATTCTTTAAAGCACGTGATAGCTTTTAATTAGGTTACCTTTTCAGCATTTATTTTTAATTTCATTGCTGCAGAAGGACTGGTATTTTAATCTAATGTAATGTACAAGCGTTGTTGATTTTAGCTGTAATCTTCTTGTGAAAATAAGACACATGTCCAACACTTGTTTCAGATTCCTTGCCAAGTGCCAGAAATATAACCTTAGGAAATGACTGTGAGGCCGTCATTGAGTTGCTCTTTCCCACAGGAAAAAAAAAGAGAAGTAATTAATTTAAAGCAGTTAAACCTAATTAAATTAAATATTAAAAAGTTTAATGTAGTGCTGGAGAACAGAATGGGTTTATAAAGGTGATTTCCAGATGCCCAGGGAAAGAGAGCCCCTTCCCACCTTGATAGAGATGTGCTGCTGAGCGTGCTGGGGTGCCAGAAGTCAGTTTCTCTTCAGAGACTTGCTTCAGTAAAATACTTAAAAGTAAAATTGAGTAGTTTCATCAAAAAACTCCACAGGACTACATAGAAGTCTTCCTATTTAGGTTAGATTTCATACCTTTGATGTTGTTTTGTTAAAATGAATGTAAATGTACTTTCTTTGTGCAAGGGCAGACTAGCTTGAAAATAATGTAAAATGTGCCCTGCGCTCTGCTCAATATGTAAAAATCATAAAGGAACTGAGCTGATAGGGATGTACATCACTTAACTGGGGCATGCTTAATAAGAAAATCTGCTTAATTGGGCTATCTTCCAGAGAAGCTGTTTAGGCTGAGACCAAATGGAAACGACTGCTGCTTAAAAGGAACATTATGAACAACAACAAAAGTTTCATCTAAATGAGGGTGGGTTTAGCTAGGGACATTGTATAGCGATAATTAACTGCGTACTTAAATGATGTGAAATACAGGTGTCTTTTTCTTAAATAGAAATAGACAAATAAAGATTATGCCTCCCTATAGCTCTGCCCTTACAATTTGTGGGACTATATAAAAGGCATCATAAACCAGTCATAGCCAGCAACTAAATGAATCTGAAACATTCCCCGTTTCTGTTCTGCTTTCTTGTCCTGCATTCATTTGCTCACAACACTACACCAGCAGATGATTTTAGACAAGTGACAATCATTTCATCTCTAAATGTGATGCTTTGATCCTTGTTATTGTTATTATGTCTTAGAATGCCTTAGAGCTTTCATCCAGTTCTGCTCTGGTGGAGGCTTAGCAATTTGTTTCAGTAGCAATAAATGTAAAATAATGCATAGATGAGTGAACAAGTATCACTTCAAGTCTTGTGTTGGGATTCTGTTCAGATCTGACACTTTTCATTCAAATTAGGTGCTTTCAATCTACATACATCTGTCTCCTGAGATGTATTTTCTAAATGCATCTTATAAATGCATATGTCTAGGTGACAGGTTCCTTTGTTGCTTCTTGGGGTACTTGTTTTAAACTGTGCTGTATCCTCTGTGTTGAACCTTGAGCCTCTTTTGTGTATTATGATTTTCCCCAAAGCATTGATGTCTCTGAGCAGCAACATACATCTGCATCTCTTATTTGGGAATGTAATTCTGTGGGCCTCATCCTCATATGGGGAGACAGGATTTTGATGTCTTTCTTATTCTTAATGTTTGATTTCATTCTCATGAAATGTACTACAGACTTCCAGAAACTAGAGGAAGGGCTGTCTGTATATGTCAGCTGGCATGAGAGATTTCTTTAGGCAAGTAAACAAAGTGTGATCCGTGCCACAGCTGACTTGGGAAACACAGCACAGAGGTTCAGTGAAAGAGAAGCTGGGCAGCAAGCACTGATGTGTGAGTTGGTATTGCCTAGAATGTGGTCCAGCTCTGCCACACTGAAGAATTCCACATGTATCCATGATATCCTCTTAGATCTGGCTGCAAAAGTGGTGAGATTAGAGACTAGGTGTCTTTCCTTGAAGGAAAGATTGGTTGTATGAAATGCTAACATGCTTTTTGGCTTTAGTATTTTCATCTTAATAACAAAACCCCAGATTTTCTTGATTTATAGAAGGAAAGAATTACAAAGAAGTGGTGTTAGAACTAAGTTTAGATGCTACTACTTGTCCGTGTAAATCTTACAGCATGTTTTGAGTACTTGAAACTGTGGCCAGGGAGAACCTGCAGCTGTTTGCCACTGACCCAACATAAAGAAAAGAACACATGGACCGGGTCTGTGCACAGAGGGGAAAGAAACAGGCTGGAGGATCCAATGCCCTTTTGCTCTTCTGCTATTCAACAGCCAGGTGAGCTGCTTCTTGCAGCTTTTGGAGGGAGTGGGAAGCGATGAGTGGGAGGACAGAGACTGCCATATGTGAGTGCTTCCAGGGCTGTGGCCTTTCCAAGTCACCTTTGGATGTGGCTCCACTGGAGAGCATCATTGTGTGAAGGCAAGATAGAAAGAGCTATGCAGGATCATGTATTTTCCATGGACTGCCTCGAGAACCACATTTTCACTTGTATTTCAATGTGATAAATTAACTGTCTTTTAAAATGATATTTAGCCAGGGTGTCTTTCTAAATGTGTCATGGTTCAAAAGGAAGTAGTTGGACTTGATAAATTAGGGCCTGAGAAAAGATGCTCTGACCCTTCACCCAGAGAAAAGGAAAATGGTGGCAACATCTACTCCTAAGCAGGAGCAAGGGTTGGCCTTTGTGCAGCAGTGTCTGTGAACAGCAGAAAATTGACCAAGGCTGAGAATTTTAAAAATAAGCAATTCCCTGTGTCATTTAAAGGTGGAACTTGGTGTCATTTTGTTTTGCCCTGTTTTTAATGATAAATTACTAGTATTCAAACTCCTTCCCCCTTATCAGGGGAGGTTCTGTTCAGAGTGTTGCCTCTACAGACACAGGTATACGCTGCTCAGGATGGCAGTTCAGTGTTGGGGACATTGTGGAAAGTTACGCAAGTCTGCAGAGATGGTACCTCATGAGAGCGACCAGGCAGGGCCTTTGCTCTTCATCTGCAGCTGTCGTTAATTCTCTTTTGTGGTAGCCGTTGTGGGGAAAGGGGAAGGACGTGGTTGATATTAGTGCTAATGTCAGGAGTCTCAGAGTCTGATACAATAATATAAAAAGTCTTGTAAGAAATCTAAGCTGCATATCTGTTACAATTCTACTCTCTTGAAATCTGCATACCAAACAAACCAAAAAATTAAGGAAGGTTAAAAGGACATGGGATGACAGTTTAGCCTTGTAACAACAGCCAACATAGTAGTTTATTTGCTTACGTTTTAACTGATATTTCCATTTCCAATCCTTGTTTTCTAACCATAAGAAATGTTAAAAGCTACTTCACTGTGGATATGAAAAGCTCTGTTTTATTTGCTCCTGAGCAGTACTTTCAAGTTAACTGGAGACAGCAATCCCCCCAAACAGAGAACAGCTGATATTCTTCTTGTCTGAAGTGTAGGGACCTCAATGACATCGAAGGACTGAGCTCTGTGAAGTGAGGAGGCAAAAATTGGCTTGTGTCCATCAACAAATTTCTAGAAAGAAATCTATTAGTTAAAGCTTATTTCCCCTAGTACTAGTCAGAAGAATTAAGGTTCAGTTTCATTTGGATGATCTGAAATATCTAATTTTTTCTGTTGGGTTTTTATTTTTCAGGCCAGTGTAGCTGTCAGAGAGTTGTATTTTCCTGCTCCAAATGTATGTGGGTGTATGGGAATATGTAATGCAATTAATTACCCAGAATGGATGACATTTCTTTTCTTTACTGGGCTGAAATAGAAGTCAATTATGACTTTAAAATATCTTGCCTTTCTAGCCTTCAAACAAATAGAGAAGAATATAGAATTTACATGTGATGACTGTACCTTGTGAAATTCTTTCCCCTGTATGCATTTGCTCTCTTTCATGTTATTACAGCAAATAACAGAGTGTTATAGGGAATGATATACGGGCTTGATATAGAGCCCCAAGAGATGGGAATAGCCTGCTTTTGCCTGAGCCAGTTCTGCAAGAGGAGTTAAGAATCCTGTTGCTTAGCCTAGATGGTAATGGAAGAACAGAAAAACTGTCTGAATAAATTACTTCAAGGCTCAAAATAAGTGTCAGAACAAGACTAAGCCTTCAATGTTCTACAGTGCAAAGTACATGCAGAATATGAATTTAGTGTTAAGCAGTAAATGGTAAAAGAAAAAAGACAAGGTGGTCAACTGCAGAATGATTTCTCTTCCTGCTCAGAAAGGTGTTTGGCTGCCACATACAGAGAGATTTGGGCCTTTTGCCTTTTTATAATACTGTCATCGTGAGCCACTGCTTTGCCACTCTTGGAGTGTCTGCCAAGAAAATAACGTGTTTATTCAATGTAGTTGTGACTACCAGTAGTTGATTTAGAGTGCTGCTCAAATTCTAGCTTTGCTAAAGAATGTTTATACTTGTGTTTTCTGATTTCATTGGGGTTTTTTTTTCAATTTTCATGTGTTTTCAATACACAACTTTCATGGGGCTATATAGAAGTAATTTGGCATTTTACCTTTCTCAGCCTTTGAGTTGCAGTCCACTCCTGTGATGGGCAATTATGACATGCATCTCTTTCATGAAGTCATCTCACTGCAGCTTTGAAGCCGGTCACAAATATTTTGCTTCCATATATTGTGCATTTTCCCCCCATATTCTTGCAGTTTTGTATCTTGGGGGGGTGTGGGTGGAGGGCAGGACATTCTGTGGATTTGACTTTTTCCCCATGACCAGTGGATACATACTGGTTCTCATTCAAGCTGCCCATTATCTTAAATTAACTCTTCTCTCACAGCTTCTACCTCTCTGATGTGTTTCTGGAACCTCCCTGCCATTCCCTGTTTGCTTTAGTTTTACTACTTTACAGAATCTGGGGTTTCTGTGCCGTTGTCCCACTCTGTGGTGCAGAACAGACACATACACAAAGATTTTGGCTGGCACGGAGGTATCCTGTTCCAGAAGCCAAAGCAGCAGCTCCGTGCCTCAGCTGACAAGCCTTCCTCAAAACATATGGTCATGCTAATGTACCTCCTCGTAAGATGGGAGAGGGTGTCTCCATGTAGGAGCCACAGCAGCAGCATAAGGATGTGTTCTCCTAAAAATAATTAGGCTGCTAACATGAGGATTAGATTTGCTTCCTTTCTTGCTGCCTCACCTTTTAAATGCTTAGACACATCATGGCTAGTAATCCTTTCCTGCAATTTAAGGATTAGTGGTGTGGCCAGGCTGGAGTTTCATAACTGACTCTGGACTGCCACTAACCTGGATGATGTGCTAAGCAGATGTGTTTAGAGCTGGGGGAACATGGCAGTTGAAGTGCCACCAAAATCTGAAGACAAATCCTGTATGTTCTTGCTGCTCATGACAACATATGTAAGCAGAACATCTTCAGCTACCACAAGATCACTCTGTTCCCTTCCAAAGCAGTGGCTTGTGCCACTTGTATGCTGCCACCCACTCAACAAGGAATCTGTTCCTCCGGCATTTGGTTTTTATTTCTTTCTCTTTTTAAATATAGTGTCTGTCACTTGGGAAGGTGTCCTGTCAATGGCTGTTTCAACACAGATTAACAAATAAAACTCTCTCAACTAAAACGACCTGCTTAAAAGAGAGTTGAAGTTTGATCCATGGTTTTGGTTCATCCCCATTTTCTGGACCTCAGTTTTTCAGTTTCCCCCCTCATTCTCCTTGTGGTGTTCAGCCTCTGTCCATAGTAGATGCAGCTGAATAGCTGAAAGTTTCCTGTAGTTTGTTCATAGGGACAGCAGAAATATATCAAATATGCTAACCTCACAATACTTAGATTCCTGAGATTAAATGAAAATACATTATTCTTTTAAAGGGTTATTCATTGTATCAGATGTGGGTTTGACTTGGTTTTCTCAGAGACTTCACACATACCACAGGTAATGTGCAAAGTGTACTTGCTCAAGAGTGCAAATGAGAATGGAATTGGATGCATGAAAAACAAATAGACCTGCATAACCATCTCGCTGCTTGAAAAATTGCACAGGTTTTTATCTGAATTTTAATGCAGAGTTCCCTTACTGCTATTTTCCCAGCTGTGGTGTAGCAACCTCCCAGACCTTGAGTAGCCCGGAAAAGTCTGACTTGTTTTTTCTGTGCAGCACAGTAGATTACTTTATGTAGAAAAACACAAACCTGTCACATCAGAGGTATATGCTGTTATATGAAGACTTACTATGGAAATATTTCTTAAAGAATTTTAGAAAGTGTCAGAGCTGCAGTAGAGTATTTTAAGGTACTATCATTGAATGCTAGATAATATGTCCTTGTGTCCAGCAGGCTATGATGAGGCATGTAATCGGGACAGTAATGGGCATTTCATTTTTCAAATTGTTTATGCAGGGAAAAATTGGTAATATTGTGAAACAACAACTGTTTCATTCAAAAGAGTGAAGTGCTGACGCAGACATAAAAAAGTGCTGTGGTTCACTGGCTTGTGAGCAAAGCAGCTCAGTATTGCTAAACATGCTTTACATTCTTTTACTTGCTGTCATCAATGTTCTTTGGCCACAGATACCATCAGAAGGCTATTGCTCAGGGACCACTATTTGGGAACACTGTTCTGTCTTAGAAAAGGACATATTAAGTAAGTGACTCAAGATGAAGATAGGTTTGTGGGTACTGACATTTGCTAGATGTTGGTATAGAAACAGAATAATGTATATAAAAAAATGACACCTAAAACATATCATTCACCACTGTCAGCAGAAAGTGGTGTGCTATTTTTCAATTTTAATGAGTCAGTTATTAGTAGTATAACAATTAGTAGTTCACAAAAAAGCAAAAATCCTTATCATCAGTCTAAGCTGTGAAGATCCAGGTGTAAAGTTACCTCTGATATCTTTGGGTCAAGCAGTAAGAACCTGTTCAATATTCCTAAAAGACCTTGCTGTTTTGAAATCTTATTTTCCTGATCTTCAAATTGTTGGTTTTCTGGTGCTAGTCATCAGGGTACTTAAAAGTCCTCTTTTAGAGTAACAGATGACTGCATTTATTTTCCTAACATCAAACTATATGTAGATGGTTGAAAATATTGTGTGGAACTCTTGGGAAATACAGTATTTGCCCCACTCTCCCTCCAAAATTAATACTGCTGTGAGACAAGGCTTTAGCTGTATGGTTTCACAGCCTAGAGAATAGATGTTATTCTTTTTTCTCAGAACTGGAAAACTTCATAGCATAGAGATAAACAAAAATTCACACCTTGATGAAAAATATTATTTTCTCTCTTATGCACTGAAATGGCGCCATTAATGATACCTGTTCTGGTTTTGTTTGCATGGTGTTCTGGTAGAATTGCAGCTTGCTGATGCATATAAAATATTTGATTTAACCTAGGAGGAAGTCCTGAATCTTCGGTGATAGTTAATATGGCAGAAGAAACTATAGATGCCCCTAGAAATTGTTTATCATTGAAATGTCCAGGCTTTCTTGTGCAAAATAATCTATTTATCTATTATAATCTATTATAATGGCATCTAAGGTGGCATTCTAGTACCCTTTTAATATTTAATGTTAAAGGGTCAAGTTTGTTGGTCTAATTCTGTCTTGATAATGGATCCTTCAGACACCAGAGGGTCAGAGGGTGTCTGAAGTGTAGAGGAGAAATTACAGGCTGAAGTCTATACCCATCAGAAGTCCAGCAACTTCACTACGAGGAAGCTCAGCATCTAGTGGAGGCCAATACCTATCTTGTAATTATATCTAAGTTGTAATTAGGTTTGAACAATTATTTGTGATGTTTTAGATATTGTTTAGATGTTTTAGTTGTTTAGACAAGTTCATCTGAAACAAATTTCCTGAACTTTTCTGACCTCAGGGAAGTTTTGGGACAGTACCTAAGTTCCTGTAATAATTAGCTGGATATTGAGAACTATAAGAATTTTTTCCACATGCTTTGCTTTTGGTGCTGCCTTGGCTGCCGTCCTGCCCTCCTGCTTCTGCCACATTACACGCCCTGATCCCCCCACGTCCTGCTACATCCTGCCCTTACCATTCAGCATCTCACACAAGCAGTCTTATGCGATGAACTTCTCATCCAGAGGAACCACACAGACGCGCATAAGTTTAGTCCCTACTCTCACAGGGAGCTTTCCAGGTGATCTTATCACCTATTAAACAGTGTTTTGCAGCAGTTGCCAATGTCACATCTCAGGATCTGGGGAGAATTCTTGGCCACGGCCTTCTTAGGTAAAGCATGCAAGGAAAAGCATGCCAGTGCCTTGTAGTGTCACAAAGTTTGGTTAGCCCTCTGCTGGGCTCCATGGAAGCTGAAGGCAGCTGGATCCTCCCTACATCTGGCACAGCACACAAATCAGCTTGGCACAAAGATGTTTTTGTGTCACGTTTCCTGCAGTGTTATCTCAGATGTGATGGAATAAAAACCCTGTTCTTGTCCAAGCCATGCAAGATCATGTCATGAATGAAGACAGTAGGGCAGTTTATTTCAGTTGCAGGCAGAACTGAATTTATCATAAGTAAGGTTTAGAGGAACCTACAAATACTCTCCCAACCGTTTACCTGCTGTCTTTTCCACTTGGATAATTCCAATTACAGGACACAGTAATTTGACAAGTATATGACATGTAATTTGAAACAGTTTTAAATGTACCAGCCTCTAAGGGCTCTCCTTATCTGATCTAGCTCAATCCAAATCCTTTCTGGGAGCAGCACAGCCCACACTGCACCGCAGTGAGAAAGGCAGGCTGGAAGCTGATGTGAGAGCAGATGGTTCAGTGGGCCACAGCTGATTTGTAGCTCATGTGAGCATGAAGTATTTATTGCACTCAGGAGCTATTCTTGTTTAAATACCCTTACATATTGTCTTTAAGTGCTGCTATTCCTGTTTTGTTTCCAGTAAAGAAGATGAACGTGCTTGTGCTAAATCCTTCCCATTGTGAATACATTTGGGGATTTCTGCCTGAAGAGCTGTTTCCAGGTACCCCTGTCAGGATAACTAAAATTAATTCAAGATGAGGTGACAGAAGTATCTTGCTACTGGCCTGAATAAGGAACACTGATAATATCTCCTGCCTGCCAAGAGGAGCTTGTAACCTCTGGAGATGAAGGCAACAGAAACTCTTGGGAAAGGTTTTGTATGAAAAATTTAATTACTCTTTCTTAAAACTGAAAATAAGTCAAACTTAAAACACTTGTGAAAATAGTTGAATGGTAGGTATTTTAGCAACAGTGTTTTGGGAAAGATTTGGCTCAGAAAGCAGAGGAGGGTTCATCTACTGTGGGCAGATACAGAAACTTTTACCTCTAATACCTTGTTTCTTGCCCTTGACCTTCCCTTCCCACCAGTGTCAGGAGTCTGACAGAATGAAATAGAGATCTAAGTTGGAATGTTTAAAAACAAACAAACAAACAAAACCCCCACATACAAAATAAAAACCTATCCGAACATTAGCTCTTCTTAATCTCAGAATGAAGGAAGGCCAGTGCAGAATGTCATTGTTGTAACTGAACTGTGTCTGACCACTGGGTGCAAGTCTCAAACAGGTTTTGTTTCCTCCTGGAAATCTGGCTGTTTCTGTCCTGATAGGTCTGTGTTAATTTTGCACAAATTGTCTTGACAAGAAAGTTTTGTACAACTTTGCTTGTCCTGGTTGTCCTTTTTACCCAGCCTGTTCTGTCCTGAGGATTACTTTGAACTGTTTCAGAAGAAACTGACTTCTCACTCATGGGGAATTAAATCTGGGTAACAGGGAGGAGGTTTCTCCTTTTTTTAAATGCTGGAAAAATGGAAAGTCTACTTGCTCTAGAGTCCAGATTTCAAGTGTTGTAAGAGGCATGACATGATCTCATGGCTCTTTCTACTGCCTTCAAAAAGAAATAGCTAAAGCCTCATTCCCTTTCCATATCTGGAGATCACAATTTGTGAACATTCATTTAGGATTTCCTAGACAGTGCTTGTGATATTCTCCAAAGAGAACATCAACAGTTGCCTCCCCGAACCTCTCATAATGTGTAAGTGGATCTGTGCACAGGCTACACTGGAGCAGGGAGACCTCAGCACAGCTTTCTCCCAATATTGCTTTATGTTCTGGCATTCAGATGTGCTTCCTACACCTCCTAGACCTTTTTCAGACTGTAGCTAATATACAAAATATTTTAATGGTGTTTTGCTACCAAGACCATAGTTAAAATGTTGGTCTCATTCAACTGTTCAAGAATAATGAGTTTTGTGAGGACAGCTCTGCGGGCAAGCAAACATTCAGAACAAGCAGATCTGGAAAATGTAATAATTCTCTCCAGAGTGGATTCTGTGTGGTGAGTGATACACAAGTAGCATGCTGAATAATGAGGAAAAAAATGAACACTTTTAAAACAAATACTCTTGGTGTTAGAGCCCTACTTTACTCAGGTCACTAGGGATTTGTGTGATGTAGCTCTGGACAGTGCTGTTCCTCCACAGAGATTTTCACTGCCTAGATGTAAGGCTCCCTTCTGTTCTTTTCAGTCATCAAACCCAACTCCTGACCTGCAGATCCTTCCTTTCACTGTGTCCATGGAACAGCTCATTTCTGCTAAGAAATAGCAGTGCAAGTACATAACTAAATAAGGGTTTTTTGATGTGCCTTGTGTGCTCTATGGTTTCTGGTTTGGAGGCAAGGCAGGAAAACATTTTAAAAAGTAGAATGTTCTTGGTTTCCTCTCCCCTTCTTGTCCCATGGCTCGTTGCCCTCTCTGTGCTGAAGGTTGCCTGCCCTCTGGATCATGCTCCAGTGAAGAAGGGGCATCAAGTCTGCCAGGTTTGAGCAGCTGGTGAGGGAGAAGAGAATGGACTCAGTCAGTGAGGGAAAGAGGATTGAAAAATCACCATTTGTCAAAATAGGCAATAATTGGCCTACATTATAATGACTTAGGTTAGGAGTCACAACTATTTGCTTGTGTGTTACTACCCTAGATCAGAGTAATTTCATTGCACTCCAGAAGGCATCGATAATTTGAATTTTAGCAAGGTAAAACAATAAAAAATGTCTAACAAGACTAGTCTTAGACAAGAGAAACCATTTCCTAGTAGCTTGCCGACATCTGAGATTTGTTCAGGGTTTCATGGATTTACAGTTCTAAATCCTACTGGCCCATAGGATCCAAACAGTGACTTCCAAATTAAAATTCTGTGCAAAGCTACAGTGATTTGGTGAGAAAGGATCTATCATAGCCTGTTTTTGTTGAATAGAGGTGATAACACCTCCTCTGCAGTTTCACAAGTTCCCTTTGTTTTTGTGGTGAACTTTCCAAAATTAGGTGGCTAATTCTGGCAAGGAGACAAAGCTTTTCTGGCACAAGAAACTTGAGCTAAAGTAATCTGACTGCGGCTGAATTCTTTGGAAATATGCAGGTTGCATTTGGAGAGTACTTGACTGCCTCCTTAATACATTTGGTTGGTGTAATCCCTTGGGACAAGCCTCTAGGGGCAAGAAAGATTTCTAAAGCACTTCTTCAAAGTTCTGTCTCCATTAATAACTTCATGCCTAGAGAAGATATTCCATACAACCAGGAGGGTGCAATTTATAAATTAAAGACACCTAAGGGAGCAGTTTCTCATTCAGCTAAAAGCTACAACCATGAACCTTGCTTATGTGAACATTTTGATTGATTTCTTTTTTATTGCAATTTCTGGAAGCACATGAGGGATTGTTTTTTAGTTTTTTTAACCAACAAAAGGCTAAAACTAATCACTCATGCTATTAAGGTATAAATATAGCTCTCACATATTAACTACTGCAATGGACTTGCTCAACCCAGCCCCTACCTGGACTCTGTGAGTTCATTAACACCAGTGCATGCATCTTTGCACTACTTTGCATTTCTGCCTCTTCTCTTTTGATATAGGTTGAATTATTAGTGAAAAACCTTGTAATTCATGTACAGACCCTGAGCATACTAGAGAGGCATTTTTTTGCATATTATAATTAGCAAGGTCTAGCTCTCAGGGCTGCGGGCTGGAGGGTAGGATTTGTCACCTGAGGATATGTCTGTCCCTGGAACTATTTCACCACTTTTCTTCAAATCAGAAGTCTTAATATGCTCCAGGTTCAACATATGTTTGTGATGTTTTACCTTTGTATGCTATCAATAAACCCCTCTTTTCACAGATATACTTAAACCATGGCTCTCTCCCTGTGAGGAATTAAAAACCTTTATCAAGTACTGAAGATGAATTTAGAGCAATGTGGTCATTCAGTGGTGATTGACTTTGACTGAAATGAAACACTTGACCTCTGTAGGAAGACACTTCTCTCATAAAATCACAGAATGGGTCAGGTTGGAAGGGACTACCACAGTGGGTTGTGTGGTCCAACCCCCCCTGCTCAAGCAGGGTCATCCTAGAGCACAGGGCACAGGATTGTGTCCGGACAGTTCCTGAGTATCTCCAGTGAGGGAGACTCCACAGCCTCTCTGGGAAATCTGTTCCAGTGCTTGGTCACCTGCACAGTAAAGAAGTTCTTCCTCTTCAGGTGGAACTTCTGTGCATCAGTTTCTGCCCATTGCCTCTTGTGCTATTGCTTGGCAACACCGAGAAAAACCTGGATCCATCCTCTGACGTCCTCCCTGCAGATATTTACAGACATTGATGAGGTCTCCTCTCAGCTGTCTCTTCTCCAGGCTGAACAGGCCCAGCCTCCTCAGTCTTTCCTTGTAAGAATGATACTCCAGTCCCTTAATCATCTTTGCTGCCCTCCACTGGACCTGCTCCAGGAGCTCCATGTCTCTCTTGTCCTGAGGAGCCCAGAACTGGACACAGCACTCAAGATGCGGCCTCACCAGGGCTGAGTAGAGGGGCAGGATCACCTCCCTTGACCTGCTGGCGATGCTCTTCCTAGTGCACCCAAGATACCACTGGCCTTTTTGGCCCCCAGAGCACACTGCTGGCTCATGGACAGCTTGTTGTCCACCAGGACACTGAGGTCCTTCTCCGCAGAGCTGTTTTCCAGCAGATCAATCCCCAGCCTGTGCTGGTGCATGAGGTTATTCTTCCCCAGGTACAGGATCCTAAATTTGTCTTTGTTGTATTTCAGAATGTTCCTCTCTGCCCAACTCTCCAGCCTGTCAAGGCTGCACAGCCCTCTGGGGTATTGGCTGCTCCTCCCAGCTTTGTGTCATCAGTAAACTTGCTGAGGAGGCGTCTGCCCCTTCATCCAAGTCATTGATGGATAACTTGGGCAACACCACTAGTGACAGGCCTTCAACTAGACCCTGCGCGACTGGTTACCTGGCAAGAAAGTTTTGTCTTTGTAATATAATTGAAAAATCTGTTGTTTTCCTGATCAAAATGTAATTCAGTGAAGTGTCCTCCTTTTCTAGGAAAAAAATCTATTCATTTAATAGCATGAAACAGATCTCTATAGAAATGTGTTAAGCTTCTGTACCAGTTACTCTAAGAGCTGTTAAATTCAAGTAAGTCTGGCACCCTCTTCCAGTTCCTTATGTTCTCGATAACTACCTATTGAAGTGCAAGAGAAAAGTCTAAGAAGTCTACAGGGAATACACTGGCACTTACCTGGGAGAGCTCCATCCCAACATTTTAATAAAATAATGTATTCAGTCACTGTGACATGATTTGTTGGTTATCTTCAGGTCTTGGAAGACAAGTGTTGACATATCATAGCTTTTGGAGTACTCACAAGGGTGTCCAGAAGGAAGGTCACATAAGAATTGTGAAATGAATTGCTATAATAAACGGAAAAGTCCCAGACGTCTTAGTGTAGGGCAGATCCTGCTACCATTACCTGTGTCATGCTCATTTTGTGAAAAAAGAGCTTTCGAGCCTTCTAGATGTCTCATTTTTATAATATAAGGAAGGTTAGTACTGTCAAGCTGGGTAGAGGGAATTGTGATGATTTTGCTTTGACTGAGCAAGCCAGGAGCACCATTCCTGCCCATGACTAGCACACTAAAGCAAATCCACTGGTTCCACTCAAACCAAACCAGGGAAATATTATTACAATTTTGCAGAATGTAGCATAATTTAATGTGAAGTATTTTGACTCCAAAGAAAATTAATGCAGTGGAATATGTTAGATGAATGCAGTTCTGTAATCTTTAGTTCTGATGTGACACAGGCTGTTGGTAGGAATATATAAAGCTTTTAATATAAACTGAGAATTCGACTTTTTTTCCTGCTTTGCTTCCTTTTTTCCCCCCCTGTTTTTTCCTTTTTCAAATAGTATTATCTAGTTTACTCTACAGTAAGCTGTGGACCAATTCTTAGGTTTTTACTTTTAAGTGGAAAACAGACAGACTGACAGATGGGGAAAAAACATATTTTTGTTAATTGTGATCAAATCTTTTCTTTAAACTACCTCTGTTGCTATTGAAACTCAGAGTTTTTCAGATTTGTTTGTTTGTTTGTTTAAAATAAATGAACTTTTGTCCCTCTCAAGCTATCTTTTGGTAACATTTTGAGTATTTTCCAACATTCACTCCTTCCAGCATAGGGAATAATTTTTTTAATATCAAGGGCAGATGGACTTATCAAAGATATGAAGTTGTATTTGCCTTAGGCATGCATGCTAGACTGGTTATTTAGGCTCATTGAACCTAAACCAAAGATGGAACAAGCTGGAAACATTCACTCCATGCTTTTATGTAAATTTTCATTCTATTCTGAGATCCTGGCAGCAGTATTCTGAGACCAAAATTTCTGGTAGTATTTTGGTACTTCTTGGAAACTGAAATAGAGCATGCAAAATCTTGTGAACGCTTCTTAAACATTTTATTTAAAAATAGATGTTAAAAAGAGCATTTCCAGTTATAGCCAAATGATTCATCTGCTGGCAGTGGGGTATCAGCACTGGTGTTCTATCTGCTCACCTGCTTTTATTGCCGTAGCAGATCCCCATGTTCCCTGCTGTTGGTATATACATGCAGCTCCTGTAGCTGGCATCCAGGTCACTTTAGTTTTCCCTCCCTGCTCACTTGTTTGTACTTCCTATAGAGTTCTCTCAAATCTAACTACTCACATCAGCTGGCTTTCTTAATTCCTAGTGAGCGTCATGGTCATTCCATCACCACTGAGGAATTCATTTATCACTGGGCAATATCTGAAATACTGAAGTGAAAGAATGCAGGAAGCAATTGAAACAGTTTTTATTTTCTGATGTCACAACATACCACTATCACAAAGACAAAACCTTCTAAACATCTGGAAAAATGGTTTGTAATCGGGTCGTTTTTAGTTTTCAATATTCCTTTCATTTAGCCATATTTACCTAGCTCTCAGAAAAGGGGGCAAATGAAGAGGAGAAAAAATACAAGTCAGTCAGTGAAAAAAAGTACCGTCAGTGCACTGAAAGTCTTATGAGAGTTGAGATCTCTGGATTTAAAAGGGCACAACTAAAAGTGAATCTACACTTGGAATAATTCCTTGGTGGTGAGGAACCTTTTGCCTGTCAATAACAAAATGTGGTTGGTTGACCTTGGCCAGCTGCCCACCCAGCTACTTTGTCCCTCCCTCTCAACAGGACAAAGGAAGAAAATATCGCTTTCCCAACCCAACCCTTTCTTCCCAGGCTCATTTCATACACAAACAGACATCAAATACACATTTCAGAACTCTCAAGTTTTTTTATCTCGGTACCTAATTACACAAAAATCATCCTGATATAACAACTAAATAAGCATTTGTTGCACCGCGTGGTCTGCAGAATGTGCCCCAACTATGTAATAGCAGAGCCTGCAACTGAGCTGATGCTGGGCTTTTCCAGGCTCTCTGAGCTCTACCAGGAGAACCTGCTCCTCCAGAGAAGCTGTGGTCTTGGTTTGCTGTGTTGCTGGAAGTGCCAGGTAGAGCACATGTGTCCATGGAAATACCACAGCAGTCTTTTTTCCCATCTCCTTTCCTCTCCCTTCAGGGCGTGCTACTTGAATGGGTTTTCTTTCAAATTTCTGCCCGTTTTCCTACTCTCAGTACTTTCTCATGGAGAGAAAGTGAACAGATTCAAGTGTCTCTGCTACTGGCAGTTGACATATTTATCTTCTACCATCTCATTGGTAGAGGTGCCCTTTCAAGGATTTTGATGAAAAGTATGAGAAACACAGCATTGATCCACAGGCTTGTCACAACTTACTGCTGAGATAGCAGCAGTTCCAAAAACATGTTGGATGCTTCTCAAACTTAGAAAAAGGCTTAATACTTATCCGGAAGAGTATGCAAACCGTATCATTAGAGCAACAATAGCCTAGGAAATGAAAAGCATAGAAAAGCTACCTAACCCATATATCTTTTCACATGGAGAGAGAAGGTTTCCAGGTGAACGAAAATATCTGAAGGAGTGAACACTTATTCAGTGTCCCAAAAATGCAAGAGACAAAGACACACTGCTGTTGCTATGCTCTACTTTCACAGCTACCTTTCTTTCACTTCATGCACTTTCTGTCTGTCACACTGGAGGTGCTGATGGCACAAACAGCCATACCTGGAAATGGAAATCTGAACTGCTTTGAAATGTCACTGACTCGATACAATGTGTGGTTCTCACAGCAAACTTAATCCAGGAGATTTTTCTGATAGTTTGTGATTAGAAAAAGTATCCAATAAGAATCCTTTAAATGCTGTGTTATAGATGTTATTAATAAATTCCTGTTGAAATAAAGAACTCATTTTACAATTGGTTGCTTTTTAAAAGGGCTTTTGCATCTAATATATATTCCTTTTTGTAAGAATAGCTGCTGCATAAAATGCATTTTCCATTTTGAAAATAAACAGAGTAAAGATATTAATCTCTTGCTTCACTTTTCTGGGAGACAGAACTATTTAAGTGAAGGAACAGCACGACACTGAATAATAAGCAGCACACATTCATCTTTTCCAAGAACTGAAGTTGTAGCCCACTACAATTACCAAAAGATGACTTTTTGAATAACTAAATAAAATTCTACAGGCATTTTCTTGAGATTAAAAAAGATGTAGCAGGAAGGTGTTACAGTTTGGGGACAAGGAAGAAACTTTTAAAATTATTTCTTAATTATTCTGTTGTTTTGTATTCAACAAAACCACGAATGTCAAACTGGCATTTTTCAAGTGTGCTCCAAGATATGCCCCTGAATAGATGACTTGGGAAAAAAGGACAGAATTTCTAGCAGAGCTGTCATTTCTTTCAAGTCAATATTTGATATTTAAATAGATATTAATTAGTTTTAAGCTGTGTAAAAGGTCTCTTGCCCTATTAATTGTTTTATTTAATTCTGCTGACTAAAGTTGGGGACTCTTTATTTATTTTCTTGTAAGATCACATTGTGAAATGCAACTAAAAAGTTCTTTGATGTTCAAAGCTTTCTTTAATGTGTTGTAAAAACCTGAAGACTAGTTGTATGTATATGCCTGAGTGGGTGAATATATGTATTTTTGCATGCATATATGTTTTATGGTGGGTATTACTTATCACCACTTCTAAAAGGTTTAGGAATTTTGCTGTTGATAAGGGGCAGTTCTCATTGTCAAGTGGAGAGATGTGCTTTCTGGAAAATTTATATATTTTATTCATTGAAGTGTCATGGAATTGAAAGAAATATTTTTCCATGGTATTTGGTGTGAGTCATTTCAAGAGGAGGGTAAACTAGAGAGTCATGATTTAAGTGATTTTTTTAACTTCCTTTGTGTCTTTTGATTTTATTATAATTTTAAAGAACTGTTTTTTCACAAACACCAATGCTATTTCTGTCTTTCACTACATGCAGTGCTTTATTAAATGAACACAACAAACATTGAAAGTCCTAAGCAAAAAATGATATATCTTTGTATTTCATAGAAGATTGTCAGACTTCAGTACAGCAAATTATTTCCTTTCCTTATACTTTCCCATCTCTTGAAATTAGTACACCTTGTATTTTATATCCTTAGGATAACCAGAAACAATTAGGGAAACTTGGTCCTCAGCACTCCCTTTTCTACTTCTTCTGTTTTTATATGTGAGGGAGAAAATGTAGAAGATTACAAGCTCTTCAGGAATGGAACTATTTATTTATCACTAAGTGATATTAATCTCATCTTGACTACATAGCTTTTTGCATGTAGATTTCTTGCATGGAAAGAGTGCCAAGTGTCTATGCAATCTCACTTCTTAATTTCCAGATAACGGAAGTGCAAGAGAGGAGAGAAGCACAGACCCTTCTATGCTATTTGCTACCACCTGAGCAATGATACAGCAGTATGAGGGAGGTAGATGTGAATTTTATGTGACAACAACTGAAACACCTGCTGGGATGAGATACTGGGCTGCCAGTAACCATCAACCACAATTTCAGAGGCAAATCATCATATTAGGACAGACTGAAAAACTAGCCGGAACAAGCTATAAAGTACAATACTTCTCAGTTGCTTGTATAGCTAGCTGGAAAACAAGTTATTATGTGGACAGTAAAGGTAGGTTTTTGTCAGGTGAAATCATTGCATGCAGCTGGAACGACACTCAGTTGAGTTCTCTTGCCTTGCTGGCATGATGAGGATGCCAGTGAAATGCTCCCTCTGTAATTTCTCTCTGCAGGGAGGAAAAAGTGTAGCATATCAGTCACAGAACTGCTGGCCCCAAAGAATCGTCCAGCATGGGTTCATTTGGCTAACTGTAACAGACACAACACCTCTGCTGCTCTGCCAGAGGACAAACCTCATTTTTTTCCCCCACAGAAATCTTTGCCTTTGTTTTTTTTCCCCTCAGTGGTGATATTTATATGTTGAATAACCTTATTGGGAGATCTTGCAGTCACCATCCCGTCTCATTTAAATTCTCCTTAAAGGACTGCTGTCCTCATGATGCCATTAAGATACCTGTAGTTATAGGGAAAATTTGGAGTAACTGAATTTTTTGTTCTAGGTATTGCAGAAGTCTCTATCAAATGCCATAACCTTGATCTCACAGGACTTGGATCTGGTACTTTGGATCTGTGATCCGTATTTCATGTAGCAGCAGCTTTACCCCTGTGCAAGAGGCATTTTCCTCGTCTGACTTCATGCCAGCAGATGTCCTTTATCCTGGCTTTTGCCGGCAGCCTTTGCCTCCTGTGAATGTCTTCCATGCTACCACCATGTGAATGGGCCAGGGAGTGTGTCTGGCTGGAGCTGCTGCAGTTGTAGGTGTTGAAAGGTGAGGGAGCTGGGCTGAAAAGACAGAGCCTCAAAAAGCTGGGCTCCTCCCATGGCATTGCTTGGGGGGTAGTGTCCAACACCCAGCGAGGCTGGGAGAGCTGGGTGCTACTTAAGCAGAATTTCTGTTTGTATGTTTGGTTCCCATCTTCCCCAGGATGGTGCTGCATGCCACAGTTGGACCTTGGTGGTCTGTATTAACAGCTTTGCAGCATTTATCAGCTTAGACACGATGACTATTTTTGTGTTCTTAAAGTTAGCAAGATGTATTTTACATCTGTTAAATGCTGTGCTTCAGGCAAGCGTTGGATGAAACAAAGAGATCAGGCAGGGTTCCTGCTCTTAATTATTGAACTGTGACCTCATTTGTCCTCAGAAGCTTCTTCTTTTTGCCACCCATGACCTGTAGTGCTTGAGATAAAAACACAAAGCCTGTCAAGAGGAATCTGCAATGGCATCAGGATGGATGCTCCTGTGTTTACTGCCCACTGGTGCGTGGCACTGCTGACTAGAAGACTTTCTACCTTTACAGCATGTTGGGTTTAAGCTTCTCTAGTTACCCAAAGATGAGGTCACTCGGTTCATTAATGATTTATGATTATATAGTGCCTTTCTTCAGAGAGCTTCTAAGGCAGCTGGCAAGTTCATATCTGCATGAGAGAGCAGCTGAAACAAGCTGTTAGTGACTTCTCTGTAGACTGAGGACCTGGTACAAGAAAACTCCCTTTTCTCTCTATTCTTGGATACGCACTAGGGTTAGGCATCATTACTCCACGAGGCATGTGCTGCCAGTGCGCTTTGTGATATGACATTCTTCAAACAGGAGTTTCTTAGGCTTTTTCATTCCCTTTTGCTTTTTCTTTCAAGTTCATTTGACTGAGGTTTTTTGGGGTTTTTTGTTTGTTTTTTTAAACTTTTACTATGGTAGAGCAGGATCTTATTCCACAGACAAGTTTAGAGCCTCATTTAAGTCAGCCTTTAGCACAGGATTCAATTTAGATCATGTAAAGGGACTGGAAAGTGGTCGCATAATATTGCAAATAGTTTTTCTAGCCATGTTTGAAAACAGTGTGGTTTTATAGCCAGGAATGACACATAACCATAGAACAGTGTCTTGAGTTGCAGTTTTAGTGGACAAAAAGTAACCGGAGGATTTTGCCATCACAAATTAATATTACAGTGGATGATGACCTGTATTATCATTTAAGGTATTGAAAGGAAAGATAGCTTTCCTTTCAAAAGCAAAAAGATTGCTTTTTTTTCCTAAGCATTAGAGGTTGTACTTGGCAAAATAAACAGAGAGGGAAAATCCTAGACCTCGGCAGTGAAATAAAGACACGGTAATATCTGATGTTTTTGTCTTTCAGAGTGTATTAGGAGCATTTCTAATTGAAGATGTTTGTGATACCTGAGAAAGAACATGATATATTGTTTTAAAAGAACATGATATATTGTGTTTATTGTTTTTAAATATAAAAACCTACATCTTCTTAAGGCAGTGTTACATATAAAATGGGCGGAAAAGAAACCAAGGCACAGGGAGAGGCTGGGTTTCCATTTATTCCTTGGCAATTTACACTTAAATTCTGCCAGTGTAAGTATAACACTGCAAAAAAGTGTACTTCGGTTCACACTTGTGCAATCTCCCCATGGCTAGGGACAGGCTGAGGTTAGCCAAGCACGATCAGAGAGCTGGACAGGATTATCTGATAGAGAAGTTCTCTCTAACACCCTACAACACAGGGAAAGCTTCGGTTTTAATTTGATTTAGCTGTTTTTCACCATCAGTGGAGGTAAAACTACAGCATGCCCTGGCCATACTGCAGGACTGCGGTGCATTAGTCATTGCAGAGACGCACCCGTCTTCCTACTGCGGTGCCGTGAACCTCCCCTAAGCCCAAGAGAGTTTTCCCTTTTCCATGCCTTATCAGCAGTAATATCATGCAGGTCAAACAGTCTCATTTACCAGTCTGGATGTCTCCTAGTGTCTTTTGATGCAGCTGTGAGGCTGACCTGTGCAAATGTAATTAACCTTCCCTGCCCCTGGCTGTGCTGGAGAGAAGAGAGGGAGTGCAGAGGTGAACAGGGCACGCAGGGGATGGTCAGCCCCGCAAAATCTACATTTTTCGTATTAAGATCTGACAGGTTTTTCTCGTAAGACTGTTCCTACCCTGTAGTTTGGGAGATCAAAGCTTCCTTTTTACTCAGTCTTTTGCTTGCATTTGGATTTTATCTCTATAACCTTGACTGGAGAGATGACTTTATAATGGTGTCATCATGACACAGGGAAATTACAATGTCAACAGCGATTGTTCTACAGGTCTATTAATCCTGTTTTATCCTATTTACTCATGTTGTTTTTTTGGCTTGTGATAAATAGAGTTGTACTTTTTAAAAAAATAGGGAAGTTTTCAATTATTTGTTTCCTAATTGTGGGAATTACTTTCCTGGCTTCTTCTCTTCCATTTTCACAGAATCACAGATTGTCTGAGTATGGTAAGCAGCTCTGAAGGCCACCTGATCCAACTCACCTGCTCAAGCACGGTTACCTAGAGCTTGTTGTCTGGGACTCTGTCCCTTTGGGTTTTGAATATCTCCGAAGGATGGAGATTGCACAACCTCTCTGGGCAACCTGTGTCAGTGCTTGGTCATTGTGACAGTTAAAAAGTGTTTCCTGATGTTCAGAGGGACCTCCTGTGTTTCATTTTAAGGTCTTCTTTGCATCCTCCAGAGCCCTCTACCTTGTTGCCCTTGCATGTATTGTTCAGACACACAGGCTTGCAGAATACTGCTGATAGTCAGATCAGATATTTTTCGGAGGTTTTTGGTCATTTTTTTCTTCTTAATTTTCTTTCTTGGGTTTGCACTTCAGAAGAGGATTCCTTGCAATGCATGGCTGAAAATAACAGTGTAAGGAGATCTGTGAGAATTCTCTGCCACCTCTGCCACTCCTACCTCTATTGAAAATTGGGAGCATAATATTTTTATTGCTTGTTTTTCTGTCAAGCAGCTGTATGAATTAAATGACATTTTGTGATACCCTGGAGTTCCAGGACATTATATATGTCAGTGATAACAGGCATGCTAAGTTACCAAAGATTTTTTTATCCCAAAATTCATGTGCTCCTTTTTGAAATATTATTTATTAAACATGATTTTTATATTTTATGTTATTTGCAGTTCTTTTAATTACTAGTTCTGAATGTTAGGTCCCTACTTATCTCTCATGAAAGCATATAGATTTGTGTAATTTTGGCTGAGAAGCAAGCAAGCATTTTGCCCACCATGTTTGGGAAGTTTTTTCTGCATGTAGAGTAAAAACATAATTTGTTCACTATATTTGGAGGGATGGATAGGAGAGGTATACTTGGTGTCCTGGTAGCCCCTTTTGACTACTGTTTACATTTTGGTTAAGAAGTGTGTAACTTGCAGACACCTAGGAAAGTGCAGGCCAGATCATAACTGCTAGCATATTTTTTTTATCTTAATGAGTCTTGGTAATTGCAGTGAGGGGATTCATTCCTTGAACAGTCCAAACCTCTGATTTTGGGAAGGAAGTAATAATGTTAGATAAACTTTGCCATTCTAAACCCATGTGAGTGTGTGTGTATGTGTATGTGTGCGTGTGTGTGTGTATACACGTGTGTTTGGGAATTGTGCTACTGAAGGGACTGGAGGGTCAAGCCCAAGTCTGGCACCACAATAAAATGTCAGTCCAGTCTAATATGAACCCTGGAGTTTGTTTATTTTGTCAGCTTTGAGCAGTTGTGGATACTAATGATGCATTATCAAAGACAACAATCCAAAGTAATGGATTTGTACCATGTGTAACACAGAAAAACCTCAGTATCTGGTACAGGAAAATTAAGGTTTTCATGGCCACCAAAGAAGTGCATGAGTGTTCTTTTGGTTTCCAGTTTAATTTAAAACTAAATCTCGATATCAAAAGATATTACAACTTGCTGTAAAACAGCTTGTAGTACTAACTTCTTTCTTAAGCCTGACAATCCTGAAAGTGTTTTACTGAATTGTACTACTTTTCCTACTTAATAGGAGCACCTTTCCTATGAGAACAGGCTGAGGGTGTTGGGGTTGTTAAGCCTGGAAAAGAGAAGGCTCCAGGGAGACTTCAGAGCACCTTCCAGTACTTAAGGGTGCCTACAAGAGAGCTGGAGAGAGACTTTTTGCAAGGGTATGTAGTGACAGAACAAGGGGGAATGGCTTTAAGATGAAAGAGGGTAGATTTAGACTGGATATTAGAAAGAAAGTCTTCACTGTGAAGGTGGTGAGGCACAGAACCAAGTCGCCCAGAGAAGCTGTGGATGCCCCATCCCTGGGAGAGTTCACGTCCAGGTCGGATGGGGCTCGGAGCAACCTGGTCTAGTGGAAGGTGTCCCAGTCCATGGCAGGGGGTTGGAACTAGATGACCTTTAAGTCCCTTCCTATCCAAACCATAAACTACATGGTTTTAGGATTCATAGCTAACTACTCAATGTAAGCTTTTATCAGCAAGTAGTCTGGAAAAGATGTAGATTATAACTGATATTCCACATCTTTTTATCTGTGTACTAAATACATTAAATTATAGGTATTATTAAAATTAATTTGAGGATCAAATTTTAAAATGTGCTAACCCTGTTTCTAGTGCAGAGGGATCTACCAGGTTCTAAAAAAACCATTTAAGTCATAGAGGATTATTCTTACTCGTGATACGAAACACTGAGCCACAGTTTTCAGTATTTTAACAGGCAGGTATCTCTACACTCTTCCACTTTTTTCAGGAGCTGGTGTTGGTTTTCTCTGTCTGATGATAATTTTTGTTCTTTAAATCAGAAGTTTTCTTGACATTAAAAAAAAATACTCTGTGAGTAATGGTGGTTGTATTTATCTGTGATATGCTGAACATATTTCCTTTTGGAGTGTTACTCAATTATCCTGAGAAGTTAAAATATGTTTTTAGAAGAATGGGGACTTAATAAACGGGGAGAAAATATATAGTGGGGTTTTTTAGTGGATAAATACTTGATGGTTTGCCATGCTTATTTGCCTAATAGACTTGTGTTGTGTGGCAGAGAAACAACCATGTGGACTATGTACAAGAACAACTATTGTCTGAGATGCTGAAAATACACCAGTTGATCAATTTAACACTTGTAACTCGAGCATTACAGTAGATATTTTCAGGGACCTGCTTTATAATGGCCTTTCTCTGTTCTAAAGTTTTGTACTATTATTATGTGTTGACGTAAAAGATAGATTGTGAAGATAAAATGCACAATGGAGAGGTCTGTGTTCTCAAACAGAACTTGAGGCTGTTTTTTATTTCCTGATTTCTACTCTGGTCAGAATTGCATGGGTCTGGCATCATTGCTTCTGTCAGCTACTTATTACCGTGGGATATAATAATTTTACCTTAGTGTATGCAGAATGTGCATCTGCTTAGCTTTCTATGCTGGAAATATGTATTTCTAGTTCTGCATTCAATTTTATGGTTGCATTGGAAAAGGACAGTATAGAATAGTTTCATGAAATAATCTTTCAGGATCCACGTATTCCATACTGGCCTGTCTGCAGGAATTTCCTTTTCACTGAAATGTTTCCCTACCTATCTGTCTTCATGCCTTTCCCTGACAATAAAAAGAGTGTTAGTAAATAGAAGGAAGACCTTTTCAGTTTGGTTATTACTGCCAGGGCATCTCCTTGAACGCATCTTGAGCTTAGTGGTTTACACTGACTGTGCTTTAAATTTCTTTTTCTTGCACCTTGAACAATCAAGGTCTGTTTTACACCCAGGAGTTCAAAGTGCTTTGAATTCTGATTTTTGAGAACAATAAACTAATTCAGAAGTTATCCCACTGCCCCCATGCTTCCAAACCTTAACCAGAAGAATGAAAACTGACTCTCTGTAATGGGCTGGTAGATTTGCTGGTTCCCTTGGGAAGCAGGCAAGGCGACAGACCTGAAGTCTCTCATTTACAGCAGGCTCCTTATTGTAGGTGCACTGAACTCCTGGTTTCTGCGATGCCATAGCCATTGCCATTAGTCACTCAGGTGCAGAAAAGGCAGGGTAACACGAAATTAGCACACTGAGAGATGTCCTCTGCTCTGCCAGTTAACAGCACGATGTCTGCAGGGCAGGGACATCAGAGAGGCTGTGTCAGGAATTTTGGATTTATGCAGGATTTAAAGCTATGAACTAACGGAGATCTTTGCACTGGCAGTTGGTTACAGGGGGGCTGTTTCTGGTGACAAAGGAAATACTTTCCTACATGTTTTGCCAGAACAACATTTACCTCACACAGGCCACAAAATTTCCATGCTCAGACTATTGCACATGCTATTGTCAGTGCTGCATCTTGTGCCCTGAAAGAAGAGGGTACTGCTGAGTCTGCATGTGAAAATTAGATTAGAGGTTGATGTGCATATATGAGATTTTTAACGTCTGGAGTTCCCAGTTACTCACAAGCACCAGTTCAAGACCTTTCACATATGCATTAGGAGTACCTTTTTTTTTAGAATTGGCCTGACAAGCTCAGGATGTTTTCATATTGTTTTTTCATCTCTCGTTCACACCTTCAAGACACTCTGAATATTATGAGTGGTGCAGAGTCAACTGAGTGGTAATTTCTCATTTCTCAGCTTAAATAGGCTGCTTTGTTCAGACACCTTTGCTAGGAAAAGTACAGTTCTAGATCATCTGTCCGGGCAGCCTGAGACCACCCACCAACATTTAGTCCTTGAACTTCAGCAGAAGTAATAATTTAATGCTTGTAAGCAGTTCAGCTTGATTACCACGAACCAAATACACCCTTATCCTTGTCAAATGGGGCATGATTTAGCCTGTGCACTAATTACATTGGCACAACAAAATACTCTTATTTGTGGCTGCCTAAGGATATAAGGATGAATTAATATAGCAAATACTATTTAATAACTGATAGAGTCTAGGAAAAGGATAGTTGCTGGAAATCCCTGTCTGATCCTTCTAGTTATATGTAAAAGGAAGCATGACAATCCCTGAAAAGAGACAAAAACTTCTGAGGAAAATTTTGTATCATACAAGGTCAAAATCGCAAAATTACAGTTAAATTTTTCAAAGTAAAACTAGTAAAACCAGAAGAAAAAAATCTGTTAAAAAAGTAGCTGCTTTGTTCAATTTTGCAGGTTAAATTTTTTCTGGTTTTGCAGTGTATTCAAATATACTACTTTAATTTAAGTTTTTTGCAGTAGGTACGTTTTTAATTTTAAAAAAGCATTTAGTTATATTTGCCAGAAAACATAGTTAAAACTTATTTCTCCGTACTCTAGTAGAAGGAAAACCAAAGATATGATAAGCTCACATTTTAGTGCTCAGAAGTTATCAGTTTTTCATTTTGAGAAACTAGAGTTGTATACAGCATTTTTATTTTGGCCGAATTACAGTAAAACCAGTGACATATTTTTCTTGAGATATAATTGATTTAGAAGTGCAGGATGTGACTGGAAGGAAAAATAAAAAAGTGCTGCCATTTCTCTAGTTAGAAAGAGGAAAGAAAGACCATTTTTATTAAAGTCTCAGAGGGAAATCCGAAGCGAATGAAAAATTTCTCACGTTGCAATATCTTTTTTTTTTTTCTTTTTTTTTCTTTTTTTTTTTTTCAGCTGGTAAACATCCCAAACCATTTACAAGAAATGTGGCAGGCAGGAATTGCTCAGTTTATAAGCACCCTCCAAAAGAGTGAAAACAAAAAACCTGCACTGTTAAGTTAGCCTAGAAAAGTTGAACTAAAGTTCTTTCTTTTCCACTTATACCTAGGCAGTCTGGAAGGAGAATGTTAACTACTGGTCCCTAGCAGCATATCCTGACTTCTAATCTCTTATATTGAAGAAAAACACCCATTTCACAGAGAGTGCAAGACTGTGTGAAAGCAGAACATACCACGCCCCACCTTAAAAAAAGGTAAGAAAGGTTTTTTTTGCTGATCCTTTAACACTGGAAGTTAAATGAAGTGTCTTCATTTAACAATTCATCATGATGGAGGCAGATGTGAAAATTTAGATAATAATTGAACACTAAAATATTTATTTAACCTGCATATTCTAACTTAGAAAAAAGGATTCTTTTTCTATGAGAACAAGAATGTAATGCATGTGTTCCTGAGCTTAAAACTATTTGTTTTGTAGCTTTTGTGTGTATTTTGGAAAAAAAAAATACTGTGAAAACTAGAAAATATTATCTTTCATGTCAAGCACTGAAGTTATTCTTAGCCATGCATAGCTTTATGTGGTCCCCAGTCCACCATGCAATTCTTATTTTGCAAAGACATACCAGCATGTGTGTAGAATGCTGCTGGTGGGAATTAGTGCTAAGGAGCATTTCTGCTTTTATCAGAACAGATCTGCACTATTTCCCTTTCTGCTGGGTTTTGGATTGACTGGTTATTTGTAAAATATTTTTAACACTACTTCCTTAGATGCTTCAGCTCTAAAAAGTATTGGAAGAAGCTGAAAACAGTTAAAACATACTGTACTCTGCATGTTTCCTCTGAAAGTGGAGTGACAGCAGCAGAGGATTTTTTCCATTCAGATTTTCTTTCCCCCCCCACCATTTTTTTCTTTCTTTGTTCTGGGGAGAATGTTGAAATTCTGAATGATAGCTGATAATTCCTTTCTGTATCAGCCATTCTGTCATGTGGTTCCAGGACAGATGTGTGCATCACATTTGTCAGTGCCCTGCTCTACACCGCATATGTATAAATTTTGGTTTGGAGTCTATCTAATGTAGAAATGCTGTCTTTGCTTTTGCACAAAGCAGTGTGATTCTGCTGTTTGAAGTTATTGTTGTGGTTTTAGAGAACCTGTGCTGTCTAACCCATATCACCTGGTAAATTGAAAAAAGTACTGGTTACCTAAAAGTCCTGACTTATGACTGTCTTGCCAAAATGTGTATTGGGCTAGTGTGTTATGTGGCAAGAGAATAAATGACAAGCAGATGTCTTTGACAACTCTTCTGAAATGATCATCTGAAATACATTGGCTTGCAGCTAAGAAACAAAGGATTTGTTTTCTTGAGATAGTCATAGTAGTTTTGACATTTTTCTACCCTAAAACCCTACTACACCTCAGCTGAGGGTACAAATGTGTTCGTGAAATACCTGTTTGTGAGACGGTGTCTGCTAATGTATTACGGGCAGGACATGTTCTTATTTCTACAAAGCAGAAAGGTAAGAAGTGTGCCACCACCAATGGAAAATGCTCTGTGAGTGCAGGATGCTTCCTACCTGCTCTCTCTAACCTCATATTTCCATGCCATTTGTATGTAAGGATTACAGATTCTGAACTATCTTCTGTTTCCTTTGAACACTCAGTTTTTGCAAGCAATACAGCCTTTTTCAAATAGCACATTTTATATTTTGCCAAGAAAGATACAATATTGGCTTAAAATACGGATGTTCAAAGAACAGTCTATGAGGGTGGTCAGGTACAATATCATCTCCAGACTGACTAATACAAATTTCATAAATAAAATATGCAAGATATATATTTCTGTATAGAATTTGCATATAATATTTCTTCCAAGAGAATTAAATCTAGGTTGTTTTTCTGACAGTGTACCCAGTGTTCTTTCATAACCCACCCACATATCCTGTTGTTAGAATATTCTGCTTTTTACTGCAGAAAAAGTCCAAACCTTTTTTAGAAATAATTTGCACTGTTAGCAGAGATTTTGCTTAATCCATGAGATTCTCTTTAAATCATTTGTGAATGCAATGTTAGTCAATTTTTGAACAAGTTTATTGAGGTCTAATATTTTGGGTTTTTTAATGCAGACAATTTTTTTTCTAGTTCATTCTACCATTTCACATTTTCTAAGCTAAAATGTTTATGGCTTCAGACTCATATTTACTGGTGATCCCACCCAGCTTCTCCAGAGACTTCAGTTTTCCTTCAAGACATTTTCCTTTAAAGCTTTTTTTTTTTCATTCTTCAAAAAAGTGGAAGAACAGGTAATCCTTGTTCTATTAAATCCTTGTATCTATTAAAGTTTTTTTATTTCATTTGTATCATCCAAAGTTTTTCTCCCTTTATTCTGCAATTTCTTGTTCTCCTGATTTTGCTTCTCCTGTTCTTTATATTTGCCCAGCTCAGATTTCTTTCTTACAACACCTGATGACTATGGATGCATTTGATTGTGTCCTTTCAGTCACTTCAGAGGAGGTACAAACAACAAAGATTTTCTGAAATGAGTCACTGCTCAGTAACTAGCTATGAAAATTGTTTATTTCCTATTTTAATGAAGAAGAGGTCCTGCCAAGAAGACAGAGACCTTGGTTTGGTCAACGTTATGTTGTAGCATTTGTTCATTATTAATTTTCTAGATTTTTAGACTTCTCTTGTGTTATTCTTACGATGAATTTTAGCGATAAGCCTCGACACGAAAAGTCCCTTGATTTGTGAACCCTCTACATATTAATGTGAACAAATTGATCGTCTTCTCAAGTTTAAAATCACAAAACCAGCCAGGAAGTCTTTCACAGTAAATGGACTCTGACTTCATGCTCTTCTGCAATTCAGTCTTTGCTTGTTTTTGTGCAGAACAGTGTCACTTCCTCATTGTAGCCCAGTAAGGAAGTGACCCCACACACCCGAGAAAGTTGCTTATTCAGTCCATGGTTTGTTCATCTGGTGCCTCTGGCCATGCAGGACTGGGACCTGGGGTAGTGGAGCTCAGCTGGATAGCTCCATCCTTACAGCACGTGGAAAACTCCTCTAGAAAACTCACCTGTGCTTGCTGTAGCCACACCTGTACGCCTTGTGGCCCTTCCCAGTGTTGTACTCAGAAAGAATCAATGCCTTTGTTACCTCCATGACCTCAGAAGAGCAACCAGGAAGATGGTCTGAGAGTTGCAGCAATCTGAAATGATGTTCACAATTCCATGGAAAGTATGTTCTGATATGCAATTAATTAATAAGTGCAGCACATCACACCATCTGCAGAGCACTGCAGCAGGAGCTGAAAACTGGGGTGGTTACATTCATCTGCTGATTGTCGTAGGGCAATAATTACAGTAAGAATGCTCAAGATTTTGATGATCTGAAACCTATACTGTAAATATCCAGTACTTGTTTCATATACAGTTTGGGAAATCTCCTGTTTGGGGGTATTTCTGTCTGTGGCCATCACACAGGGAATTGGAGGTTACCAGCTTCTGTGTCTAGGCACCTAGTCCTTCTCTTGGTAAGAGTTGTGAGATTTATGCCTAATATTTACCAAGCTGGCAACCACTGAGGTTTTGGAGGTTGAGAGATTTGTCTTTTTTTATCTATCACTGCCAGGAAAGTGGAAGGGCAGTAAGTAGATTTATTATAATTTGGAAGCTACACCTGATAATTTTGGGATCTTCCAGAGAGCCTGGAGAGAGTGAAGCAAAAGGCTCAAACTCCTTCTACAGAAATTTCCTCTGAAGGGTAATACTGTCATGCTGAAGAGCAGGGTTATAGTTGATCAACTCCTTTTGAAATAATGGTATGACAACTCTAAATAAAACAAGAATGAACAAAAGAAGTTGTCATGTCACATTTTTCATGTTGCTTTATCCTCCCAATCTATAACAGAACCGGTTCTGCTCCTCAAGGAAGCTGCCCAGTATGTAAGAACTTGTCTCGATAATTTTGCAATAGGTTTTTCTGCTTTTACTTCCTTTGGATAAATATGGATGGCATATTTATGTTAAAATCAGAGCAGTATTTATATTCAGCCTCTAAATGCCTGTATGTTTTTGAACATTTTGTGCTTAATACAGAATAAGAGCTTTAGGACAATGAATATAATATGTTCTAAGGCAGAGCTAATTCTTGTGAAGTGGTTTGATTGCAGTAGTATAGCTTGATTCTAATGAAATCTGTTTCTGTCTTTTACTCACCAAGTTATAACTGGAATTGAAATTACTTTTTCCTAATTAGATTGACTAATTCTAAACAAGATTTCTATGCTCAACAGAAGTATTTTGGAGCAGCTTATATCTTAAGATGGGGTCCAAACTGGGAAACTTGATGATTCTTGAGTCTTTTCAACGTGTTCTGAATTTATTTTGACAAGCCAGTATTTTCATAAGGCCAGGAACCATGTCTGCAAAATTAGGATTGGTTTCTGTTTTGGTTGTTATTTTTGTGATCTTGCTGACGACAATTTATTCAGGTTTAGTAATTCTGTAGACTACATTGTTTTAATTTCTTCTACGCTGAGTTCGGAGAGAATATCAACGAAGAGTACTGTAGGAAAAGTTATCTGAGGGCAAAAGGGGATTTATGCTTCCTCTACTACTTTTAGAACTGGGTCAGTTAAAGGATTCCCTATGGTTATAATTTTTTCATTGCTGCTCCCACATTACAGTTTCAAAGTTCAAATTTGCATCTTAAGAGTACTTAGGAATTCAGGTTTGTAGGATTAGGACAGGAAAAAATTGACACAAATCCTGATTTGACTTTGCTAATTTGATATATGTGTTTATGATGTCCTGCCTTAGGCATCTGGCAGTGGCTAAATAATCTTAGAAAAGTCAGGAAAAACACTCACATGCTTAATTTTAATATAATTTAGTGCTTTCTTGAACTGAAAGCTCATTATAACTCTGGCCTTCAGTGGCTGACTAGGATGGAGAGAAGTAAAGTTCTTCAGGAAATTCTGAACAGAAAAGAAACCCAAGTATTTATGTGAGCTAATTATGAAATGTCACGTTAAATGCTGTTATGGCAGTGGTCTGACTGTCTGGTCTGCATTCAAAGGCTTAAAATTCCCTGTGACTTTCCTCCACTACATCCAAATGAATCTCTCAGCTGAAATGCAGCTCAGAGACTTAGGCAGCTTTTAAAAATCTTCTTGGAGGTCTGTAATGTTGCGAACTGAGAGTAGACAGAGGTGTCTTCAAGACAAGGTCCTTCTTCAGCTCCATCGTCTTTCTCATTAGGTCAGAAGGGGAGCCGAACTCTCCTGTCATTGTTGGATAATTTATCCCACCACAGGATCCTGCTGAGGTGACTAATTTTTGTTGATAAAACTCAGGCTAAAACAATGTCCTGTAGTGCTGGTTTGTGTCTTACTTATTTTCTATATTGCTTATATTGTTGCCTAAAAGTGAGACTTCTTCCCAAAAACAAAGAATGGTTCTGCAGATGAAGAAAGATTACAAAAGGTATATAACCTATGGGCAAATTTCCCAAGAAAAGCTCTTCAAGAACTTTTAAACTGTTACTTTAATCTGACTATATTTTACGGAAGGACAAATGCTGTAATTATTAATCACTGTCATATTTTCAGATCTAGAAGATATAATGTGACACTATAATGCTCCTATGTAACATAGGTAGTAAAAGTGAATTTTATTGAGCCTATTCATGTGGTTGTTTATTCTTCGGTGAAATTTAGAGTATGGAAAACACGCAACTAGGTAATGTAATCTGAAGAAAATAATCTCTGGTAAATTCTTGTGCTTCTGCAACATTCAGGTAGCTAATATAATGCTTTTACTATAATACTGTTTAGTACTATTAAGCTATCTAATATAGTGTTCATGTATGGCACTGTCTATTGTGTTAAATAGAAATATTATTTATAATTTAAAATATTTATTAAATAAATATATAATGTTATTAGTTTCCATTAGTGATCAGAGGAAGGATGCAGACAGTAAGAACAAAAACGTCCTGTACAATGTGACTTTCTTATTACAGAGTTCTGTGATTCCTTGGGGGTTTGATTTACTGGTGCTTGCTATGAAGAACAGCTATAATTTTCACATATTAAAGACCTCTAATGTAATGTAATGACTGTTGTATCCCTACAATGCTTCTACTGCATAGTTCCAAAACAGCCTAAAATGTAAGACACTAGTGCATGATTTAAAGATATGGGGGAATTTACCTTGTGATTGATTTCAAAATCTCAATGCTTATATAAATGTGTTGTGCTATATTTCTTGTTTCAGTAACATTTGAAAAAAAAAAAAAACCCAAAAAACAACCAAAAAACCAAACCCAAACCAAAAACAGCCACAAAAAAACATGTCTGCAGCTGAAAGCAATACTAACCAAAATGTTCAGTCTGAGGTAGTGGGTACTGATGATCAGGTACTGTAAAAATAAACTGGGTTTTTATTTGTAAAATAAAGAGACAGAACACATTTTCAGTTTATTTGCAGAGGAAACCTCTTCCTTCCTCATAAATTACTGCAAGGGATCTGCTTATGTCTGAATCTGCTTGTGTCTGAAAAACGTAGATCTGACCGGGCTGGTCTCGCAGTTCCTTCTCACTGCAAGTGGGTCACCCAGTGTCTTACATAATCTGGAGCATATCTGAACACTTGGGATAGCAAGACCCAAGTGTTTGTATAGGAATTCTAAGTTATGGGCTTTTACAGCAGGGATTGATTTAGTGTTTTCTTCCTTACCTCCCTTTCTTTTTACCTTTTCTTTCCCATTATTTCAAGCTGTAGCAATGACCAGCTTAATTCTGGTATTTGAACAAGAGGGTCCTAGACACTGTCTCTAAGAAGCAATACGGTATTCAGTTTATACTGTCTTCCTCTTTTAAGTGTAGAACTGTTGATTTCCTTGTATTCCTGAGTACCTTTTTAAGGTGAATGTATCTGCACTTCATGTATGTGTCTAGTTGTTTAATATACTCTGTTTAGAAACTTCTCCTGATACTGAATCTAAACTTCGTCTGGCAACATTTTATTGTAGAAAACACACAGAGACTCCTAAACAACCCTACTCATTTTATTCTTCTGTAGCCTCACTTCAAAAATCAAAGTTCAATACTGGAAGACAAAACTATCTTTAAGGATTTAATATGTAATATTTTCTACTCCCAAACTTATTGGAATTCCTCTGCTAAGGTATATAAAAGAAAGCTCCAATAAGGAAATCTCCAGGGATAGAAATACAGGAAGGAATTACGGAAAACTAGATCATGAACAAAATAACTTTTAGATTTCAGTTCAGGAAGTTGCTTGAATCCTCCAGTTGGGGTTTTGGCATCTTAGTTCCAGAAACTGTTAGTGAAAATAATACCAACTATATATTTTACTTCTGCTAAAACGATTAAATAGGCTGCCCTCATGGATACTTGGGCTTTCCCATGGCAACTGGCCCAGCAACTTAAGAGTTAACAGGCTTGATAATATGTTTTGGAAGACTGTCACATGAAAATGAAAGGAAATCCTCATCCTCAATAGCTTAATTACTTGTAATTCATATTAAGTGCATAAGGGAAATTTATATAGCCTTTGAGATGTCTATATGTAGTTTTAAATGGAAAAGCCTACAATTCAGTCCACTGAGGGACTGTAAGAATATGTATGAATGAAGAGATACTGAACTTTCTTATGGAAACTGGAATTCTAAAAAGCATAAAACATTTCCTAAGAAGACTAAAATGCTTCTTAATCTGTAAAGAAATCTGACCTGTGTTGAGAACTAGTTACAGAAGCAGAAATTAACAATGATTTCCCTGGCTTTAAAGATTTGTAATTTGTATCTACTAACTGAAAGCCAGATGAACATGATCATCCTAGATCATTCCACCAATGAGATTTATCACATGAGTGCAACAGAAAAGACCTGGGCTATTTGCCTTCCTTAGGAGTGCTTGACTGTGTTGGAGTCAGCAGGATGTATAAACAGTAGAAATTTGGTAAAGACTTTTTGTTTCTATTAAAATGGATAGTTGAGTTAATTATGAAATGAGAGCGGTGATTTTTAGATGCTTCCACTAAATGCCAGTTTCTCCTTATGTTTTTAGGAAGCTTGGAAGGACAATGCCAATTTCTCCTTATGTTTTAAGAAGCTTGGAAGAACTGTGCAATGGTAGCTCTTAAAAGTTCAAGTACTGCTGAAAGTTGGCTTCATAAAAGTCGCCATACATCGTGAACTGCCAGTTTTCTGCTAATTTCATGACCATGACTTCAGAAATCCCAAAATCCACTAGGCAGTGATTTTAATCTTTATTTAGGATTCACATGTAGCTAATATTGTTTAAGTTCCGTATGCCTCCTTATTTTCCTCCCCCCTCTCTTCCTTCTGTCAGCCCTTCATCCATTTGCCTTAAAGGCCCAGGATGGATGAGTCAGTGATTCCAATCTGTATTTGCTTAGATACCAACTCCGTTTTAGGGATAGCATTATCATGCTTTATCTCAGTAGGCAGTCATGCTTTTTGGACAATATTGACATCTAGAACTTTCTTTTATTAGGTACAGACTGCTGCACTCCTCTCTTTATCAAAAAAAAGCATAGTCTCTGGGTTTGCTTTTTAAAAAATTCCAAAACACAAACAACCCAGCTCTTGGCTACACAGATATCACCAATCCTGTGAATAGTCAAACTGGTTTAATCTCATGTAGATCCCTCACTTTCTCAGTTGTTCATTCATCTTTGGTCACTTGAACATGGGTGTCCTTGCCTTCCTGCCTCCCACTGGTTCTCACCTCCTCTGAGCTGCCAGGAAACTCTTAACACTAGCACTGCCAGACCTTGTGGCTCTGAGTTTTACCTTGTGTGACTTGACAGTTTGGAGAGAAGCTAATAGTATGTCTCTCCCTTGCTAAATAAAGAACAAACTGCGGATATCTGAAATAAGAAGGGCTGAAAAGCCAAAACACCTGATGAGAAGGAGATTTTTCATGCTGCCACCACAGCAACACCAGAGTGCTTGAACAGGCACAAGATGCTTCTGAAGCACCCTAAATGCAACGATTGCTGGATGCTCTGGAGCTGCAACCACACATGCCCCCATTAGGGGTGTCTCACCCAGAGGAGGTGGGGAGGGAGGGAACATTTTTCAGCCTTATTAATTCCCTCTTCATCTGTCAAGCCAGGACAAACCTGGAAGGGGAGCACATGATAGTATTGTTTTGTGTTAATTATTTTGTAATTAGCCAAAGCACTGAAAATGCTTCTGTCTCTTTAAAATGGTGTGGTATTTTGTGCTGTGACTACTACAAAACGTGAAGTTATTTGAGTGAACAGAATAACTTCATGTGTGTTGAGGTGTGAAGTGACCTCATTATTCCTAAATCTGTTCCTAAACGTTTTGTAGCTCTCCTTATTCAGCTCCAGTCTTTCAGCTGCTCAAGTGTTTTTATTTCTGCTCTGGTTGTGTAACAGACTTTTTTTGAAATGTCAGAATCACGGCAACGTAAGTCAGTGAGTTGAACCAACCTGCCAGAAATTTAGCTGCTCATAGATAAGACAAAAATAGAGTAATATTAAACAGGGTTTGTGGCTTAATAAGATAAGAAGCAACACTTACCTGGTTTTACTTTGATGGAAGGACGTTGATTAATGCAAGACATGCTTCATTCCAACCAAAACTTCTGGTAAAGACATTTAAAAAATTATCATTTTGCCTTTGCTTGCACAAAGTCAGCACTTCAGAGAAGAGTTGTGTTGAAAACTCTGGCAAATGGTATTGCCAGTCTGCCTTCAGAAGAGCGTGTCATGGGGAGCGCTAGAATTCACTCTGCAATCTGTGCTTGCTCCAGGGCAGAGGTGCACGTCTCCAGGGAGATGCTGCTTCCTTCAATCCTTTATGTTTTTGCTTTTGCCTAGGACTGTGCTGTTGGGACTGTTCATCTGGAAGTAGGGCACCTGTCCACTTTCAAGGAAACAAAAAAAGTATTTCTCAAAGCTCACTCAGTGGGCTCCAGGCAGCCTTGCTGATCATACTTAGTAGAGCTTGTTTGAAGAAGCAGATTAGATTACTACATTGCAAATGCCATATATTGACAGGTTTTTTTATGCTAACTTGAAAGTTTTTCCATTTGGACCTCCAGCATTTAAGGGGCACATGAGAGACAAGAATCCAACTACATTGTTTGAGAGCTCTGTCACCTCCTGAGTAGTTCCTGTGGGACTTGTTTCTCTAAATAACGCATCCCATCTCTTCTATCATTGACCACTCATCAGAAACTTCCTGGCTCCAGTGTTTTTTGCCTGGTTTCATTCTCTGCCACTCTCTTGATTTCTTTCAGTAGCTTCAATATTCTCTGCTGGCTGCATGTAGCTTTGGAGCACTTGAGCGAGTTGGTGATCTGTGGGGTTTTTAACAAGCAGGTAAGTTTTCTGACCAAGTGTGCTTCCGGAGTTAAAGGTTTAGCGCCTATGCCAGATCTATGCTTGCATTAATAACCTCCATATCTACAATTATATATAACAAGCTTTTAGAAGTCCCACTGCCTCCATTTCCTGTTGCATCAAAAGTAAGTCAAGATGAAATTTGAAGTAAACTAAGCTGGCAAGAGGAGGCAAAAATTTCAGTTTGGCATCATGCATGGGGTTGCCACCAATACAGTGATGTAAATTATTTAATTGCAGTCTATATAAGATGATGTAAAAGCAAAACACACTATGTGCCTCAATTTTTTAGGGGATTTACTTGAACTGGAGTTGTTAGAGGAAAAATGAAGACCTTTTAAATGTCTGTTGCATTGCACTTTTCAGCTATTAAAACCTATTTTCGTGTAAGAAAATTGAAGGAAAACACTTTTTCTCTTTAAACTTTGCATTGAGTTTGATTTTGTCACTTCACCTTTTAATCCTCTTTCATTTAATGTTATGATGTGTAACAAAAGCTTGTGTTTCAGCTTTCATCCCTGCTTAAACAGAGAAAGGCTATGACACGGGTAGCAGGCAGTTTGGGTGTGACTGAGATAAAGCTGATATTAGGAAGTTGTGGGGAGAGTGGTTTCTGCCTCTTCATTACCAGATTGTCCACCACTTATCTTCATGCCTGTTGTCTGAGTGATGCTGCTTCTCCGCTGCTGTTACAAAAAGTCTTTTGATAACCTTGTGTGAAGACTAAGTACTACTAATTGTTCTCAACTAGGAGGCTGTTTTGTGGTCATTCATGCACCTCCAACTTTGATGCTAGATTAGGTAGTCCCTCTAAGAGAGGTACCTCTCAACACCTATGCTTTTCAGTATTGTAATATTCATCTGTTGGTCTCCAAGGTGAACTGTAATCATGGGGTTTGAAGTGCAAAGGACCTGAATAGCTACAGAATGTGCTCAGGGCAGTGACCACACCTGAGTCCAGAGAGTGCTCAGGTACCTGTGTAGCCTTTCTGATGGTCCCGAGCCCTGTGGTAAGTTCTCATGGTCTTAATTAACCCTGGCTTGCTGACTGTTTGGAGGGATGCTAGGTCCAGCATTGTGCTGTGGGAGGAAGGCTTGAGGGGCTGGATGAAGTGATTTATTTGCTGCAGAGAATATTGGTCTGTCAGCTGTTGGAGTGAAGAAAGTAGGCCTTACAGATGGGTCAAAAAGTCATGCATTTTGTCAGACCAGAGCTATTTCATTTTTCTATTTTTCTTTTTTTTTTTTTAAGCTCTTTTTAATTAAAAATTAAATTGTGTGAAAGTCATTCTCTTGGTTCCTGAGAATGTTTCATTAGTGAAATAAAACGTGTCCCTAAAGAAAGAAGTTGCTAAAGTCATTATTAGACATAAATCTTGATATAGCTACCAAAACAAATCTGTATTAGATACCTCAGAGGAGAAAGCAACAGGGGGGTATTACTCTCAAGCTCTTTACTCTATCTTCTCTCATTTCCAGTTCGATCCCTTTTGTCTGTGTTTAGGGGAATTATTCTGTGTGTCTGTATTTCCAGTGCTTAGAAAAAAAGGGACTGCTAAGAAGTCTGGGATTCTTCAATGTTTCTCCACATACACTGTTTTTAATTGACACAGAGATTTGAGAAATCAGATACTATTAAATGCACTGTGTACAGTAGATTAATTAAAATTCTTCTCTGTTAAAGGCTTTATCTTACTTCAAGAGTCTCTGCAATTGATATGAAAATGCCAAGGACCTCTGTTGAAATCAGAAGACAACCATAAACTTTGGTTTCACACTGAGAAAGCACAATTTTTGTCTAGATCTTAAATTTTATGAGAAACGCTTTTTGGTCTAAACACCTTTGGAACTTGAAGGCCTAAGCTTAACAACTTGTTGCTGGTCTTTGGGTAAAACTTGTAAGACTTGATTTTGAACAAACACCATGCAAGAATTGAAAAGGCCTCACTAAAACATTTATTTCTTGTAGAGGTTTTTACTGCATGATAAGCTACCTGGTTCCCACGAGATTTGAAATTAGATCTCCAATTTCTCTGCTTAACTACAGATGTGGGAGCCTAGCTTTACTGGGTATATTTTCCCTTACATCCTGGTTGCTAAGATCTGTTTGTGGAGGACTGGCACCTCTGCGATAGGAGCTACTGGAGCCATGGGAAGTTTCACCCAGAGTATAGAGAAGTACTGTAGTAGGATTTGGCTCAGCCAATGTTGACTGAGAACTGCATAATGAAGCCCTTTTAGGATTTATAGGCAAAACTTTATTGCTTTCTAAGAGGAATTTGCATCATTGTTTGTTCTTTCATGATGAATAATATAGACTGCTTAATGCTTGTTTCCCTTTCATGGTACTATAGGATGCTTCAGGAAATACTAGCATAAATTTTCTTGGAAAATGCAGCCTCCAGATGTCATGGTAGTTATTGCCATTAAACTGTTCTTGTAAAGATAAAAACATGGATAATATGATACCAGGATTTTTCTTACTTTTTAAAAAGCCACTGCTGTTATTCATAGCACCTATAAAGAGTTGCCTAGTATTCCCAGTATACCTTATTGCCCGTGTGGGAAAGGTAAGGCTATTTTTGGCTTTGTGGTTGGGGAAGGCTGAGCAAAAAGCAGTTGTATGAACTAATGTAACAAATGAAAGATCAGCTGGGAGGTCTTATCTATCAATATGAAATCACCTTGGCTGTTGCTAGTTAAAACCTCCCTTAGCCTTTTCCACAGGGAAAGTGCTACATAAGAACAGAGTGCTGAAATACGTGCCCAGCTTAATTTGTTCCTACAAACTTCCTATCGCATTACAATATGTCCTTCAGAGTTCTCTTTAAAATCACAACAAAAAAAGCCCAAAAAGTCCTTCTCTTTGGTGATTTCATGGCTTCTGTTTCTTCCTCAGAGAAGATCAAGTCTGAAGTTTCTCTGACTTCGTCTGAAATTGTAGGCATGATCAATTTGTTTAAGAAACCTTGTAAGTACTTGACTGATGGAGCACATGATGTCCTGTCATTCAAAAGCTCACTGTTAAGTTTTTGTGGCTTAGTCTGGAACACTTTCAGTGGGGAGCTGGCTGAGGGGGGAATGTGCTGTGCTTCTTGTTTTTAAGTAGGAGCTGCTGCTAATGTATGTGCTGCTTTTGTCCATTTTTATGGCAGTTAGAATAGACAGCATATGTGTGAAGCACAGCCAAATTCAAACCAGAGAAGTTATTCTGGTTAATGTTTTTGCAGGTAATTCCCTGAGGCATCACTTGGGGGTTTCTGCTTCACTGTGGGAAATTTTACTCCCCCAATTGTGTTCTGTCAGATGCTGTGCTTTATCATATCTTTTGAAAAGGTCCTTTTAACTGATGAAAGTTTAGAATTTATGGATTTAAATTTTGAAGTAAATAGAAAAATACATACTTTTTTAGGGTCATCTGGATTATTTTTCAAAGTTGTCAAAAAGTTTGTTATTTTAAATCTTACTACTGGACTTTTAATTTTGATAGGCTTTCCTACATCAGTTCTCAAATATCTTTCAGTTGCACTGATACTAACTTAATGTAATTTCATTTTTATTTCTTGCATTGGATTTGCAGGGATTCTTTGACAAATTCAGAATTTATTTGAGTTAAATGTGAATGGACTGAAGCAGTGTTAAGTTTGTACTTACGTGTAAAAAGCAAGCATGCTGTCAAGCAATGGTGTCGGATTCATGTGGTGGTGTCTTGTTCACCTCTTTGTTGGGGGGGGAGTTGGGGAGGGGGAGTTTGGGGATGAGGGGTCATCCAAAGTGTTTATAAATTAACAAGACTTGCTTTCACCGTGAGATGATGGTTAACATTGTGATATGACTAAAGCTTTAGTCTGTTTTCAGATTTCCCCGTTTCATGTCTATTCCAGTTCAGAAGTAACTGGTGTCTCTATTTTCACTAGATTGCATGATGTTCTGCATGAGCTTGTGGTACTGAAAAGACATTAAGGGGGGAAAAACTCTCACTTGATTCACCAAGTGCCCTTCAGAGCAAGGCATGAAGCCCCCGTCACTGACAATCAGGTTAAATGCTCTCCCAGGGAAAGAAAGAACATAAGGAATGTAAAAAAAGCCTTTACTTCTCAACAACTTATTTAATCAGCTCTAATTACGAATTTAACGGATGGAAGTAGTAAGAAGGACTACTGAGGAATTCATGTAGGAAGAAGAGGCACAAGTGTTTGAAATACCTGGCTAGCTTGCTGTTGTCATCTGTTAATAATTCACATGGCTCTTTCATTTGTATTTTGTTGAGAAAAAGAGAGTAGGCTTGACACAAAGAAGCTCTTAACTTCCTTTGTAAAGGAGTGGGAGTACAGTATGTCCATTTAGTACAAAGAAAAGAATTTACTTTTGTGAAGTTTTCAGACTTTTTTAGTTTTCTTTTGGTAGGCAGCTTCACCAGTGGACTGTGGGAAGGAAACTCTGTTTCTCATGTGGCTTTTGCACTTGAGTTAGCTATTATTAGTTAAGCCATAACTGAGCCGCAAATTCCAGGCCCAGACTTTCTCAGAATTTGGTGCCCGCTTTTGTTGGGAGCTGTTTGCTCTACAATTACCACCAAATAAAATGGTGTGTTGCTGTCTTGCCTCACACTGGGTTTGTGGTGGATCTCTGTATAGTACTGCCATAAAGGCTTCAAAAGCCCTGGCAGACAGTTGTAGGGGATGAGTCTGATTCAATGTCATTGCGGCACTTCTCTGAAAGCTGCTGTTCTTGGAAACCTTAGCCTATAACCACTGCCTTGTGTAACTGAAAAAGGATTAGCTAAATTACATATGGTTTCTCTGGGGGTACTTGTGCTTCATGGATGGGATTAAAAGCAGAAAGGTTGAGAATATCTACAGCTTGCCAGCCTTCCAGCTGAAGTGAGAGATGACAGTTCTGCACACTTTGGGGGTCTTGTTCACAGAACCTGCTTCCATGCTAGGGCTTTATTTTGTCTTTGCTTTAAGTCCCTTTTCTATCCTAGTATGTGCAATTGTTTCTGAACTCCCTTCCCCTCAACAACTGTACCCTGAGTAACGAGCAAATTTTGAAAATATTATGCAATTAAAATCTTGTTGGTAATATCTTACTTGGGATGTTTTTTGTTTCTGTTTCCCTAAGAAGGATACATTTTACAAAGAGGTAAGTATGACTTACCTTGCTTGTGCATAAGTATTAGCAGAAATATAAAAGATGAGAACGTGAACACAAGTGATTTACATATCCACAAGCTCTCTATTTACGATAGCAATGCTTTCTATACACGGAACATGAATTTTTAATGGGTGGAGACAGATGCTAATCGTCTCACCTGGTCATTTGTAGTGAAGGCATTCATTATTTTTGTCTTTTAAGATTTCTTTCAGAAAAGTTGGAATGCATGGTCTGCCTGCCTGTCCCCATGTGTCAGGACTGAATTGCAAATTACTCCTCTGCTGCTTGAGCAGACTGGCTGCTGTTGGAAATGTGACACTCAGCTACGTGGAATTATTGTCTGTACCAACCTTGCTATGTCTGCATTCATTTTTCCTAACTTACTAAACAACTTACACTTCATGATTTGCAACTAATTAGTGCCTCTTGCTTTGCTACACCTATAAAATTATACTTCCAGTAAAATACTTCATGAACTAATTAGACATCTCAACCCAGTTGACTTTTGTCCTCTTTTTTACTGCTTTCTTACTAGATAGTGAGATTAAAATCTTGTCTTACTCCAAAGATGCAATCTCTTCATGTTCTTCTCCCATGAGAGACTACATTTAATTCTTATCCTGGAATGCTGTTTCCCTAAATGAGGTGTCCTCTTTAGCTTGCAGAGCAGAGTGCCTGTCCGATTTCACAACATAGCCTAGAGCAGGGATGACCAGCTGCTCTGTGGCTACACTTGCCCCAGGTGATGACTCGGGTGCTGGAGGATAATAAGAGGTTGACACTGCAGAGGGTGCTTGGGGTATCCTGAAAAACAGGTACAAACAAACCTTACCAGTCTGATGGCATGGTCCAGGAGGGCAGGGCAGGGAGACATCTGTTCACAGTGAGGTCAGGTCCTCAACACTTACAAGCTGTGGCATGGAGCCCATTCCAGCAGAGGAGACCAAAGCCCTGGTTTGGCAAGGCTGCCTTGGAGGCTGTGCCCTTGCCCATCAACACCTTGAGGGGCTTACAGCCATCTTGTTTTTCCCTACTGTGGATATTGGGACAAAAACTATTTTCATTAAAAGGAACAAAGCAAAGTAAGTCCCCTTTCATCTTCAGTTTGGGCTGGTTCTGGTAGAAGCCAAGTAATGCTGGTGATGCCTTTGCATGTATTCCCCAGGACAGAGGTCTTCAGAGCTGCTACTTGGGATCCTGCTGTGCTGTAGGCACTGTGTTTCCACCATGGCAGCAAACGGCGATGTCTTTCAGAGAGTTTGTTTCTTGGTGGCTCTGAGGACTTTTCTACAGGAGTTTTGTGGCAGAGAGTTTAAGTAAACAATTGCTATTATAAGGAACCAACACAGAATGCTACACCTTTTGACCCTTCCTGGGACCTTGCATGCATTTTAACAGCCATCCTTTCTTTCCTCTTTTGTGGTCCCGGCTAATTTCAAATCCTTTGGTTAAGGGGCTTTTGGCCTCATTTACAGTGATGTGCAGTACATGTGGCATCCATGCAGCAGTGGACTGCCTTAGGTGCTGCCAGGCTGAAACACTGGCCAGCTGGCAAGGCTTGCAGCTGGCTATCAGTTGCATGGATGTACACATCCCCAAGACACTTTGAGGAGGAGCAGGGATGGGTAGATAGACTGTTTCAGCTTCTATCCAGTATCCCCTTCCACTTTGTTCTGAATGTTTTATTTAAAGAAAACTGATGAAAACACTTCCCTCTGCTTTTAGAAGAACTTAGTAAAAATATTAGAGTATTTTTAAAAGCCATTCATGTAGCTGTTTACTACAAAGCAGTGGAGGCTGTAGCCGGGTGGGGGTGGGCTCTTCTCCCAGGCAACCAGCGACAGGAAAGAGGACACAGTCTTAAGCTGCACCTAGGGAGGTTTAAGCTGGACATTAGAAGGAAGTTCTTCACAGAAGGGTTGATTAAGCATTGGAATGGGCTGTCCAGGGAGGTGGTGGAGTCACTGTCCCTGGAGGTGTTAAGGAAAAGACTGAATGTGACACTTAGTGCCATGGTCTAGTTGACAAGGTGGTGTCAGGTCATAGGCTGGCCTTGATGATCTCAAAGGTCCTTTCCAACCTAAAAGATTCTCGCTGGTCTCTTATTTTCTCTTGCTTGATTAAGTGGCTATCCAGGTGCTATCTGGATTGCCTTACCATTAGTGAAGCTTTAGGACACAATGTGGGTGATGCCCTTACAGGAATCTGTTTACCAAACCCAAGTACACATATTTTAACATATTTTAGTCACATGTTTGACTGTGATTTCCAAAGTGGCACCTTACAAGTAAGTAGCAGCTTCCCTCCTATTAATGAATATTGATGCATATATAATGCCAGGTATGCATTCTTCCAGATGTTTTTTCTTCTATATTCATCAGTGATCTGCAGTATGCAAGTACATGATAAGTTTCACTTACATGTAAGTGACTGCTCTCCTTTTAATTCAGCATTTGTTGGAACATCATTAAACCAGTGATTTCTCAGGTGATACAGCAGATTAGTTGTCATTAGCTAATTTTCTGTTTACAGTCTGAAACACCTAAATTTAAACCTGTTTGTGTGAGTTCATCAGCCAGACAGCAGATATGTGTAGTATTAACTGTGACTAAACCAGAAAAAATTACATTTGTTCAGAGTAATGTTTTCTGCAAACACATTATGAACAATCCATATCCTGTGATATATGTCATCTCTCTACCAACAGGTAGAGACACACTTGATAAATCAAGCCCAACTAAAACCCAGAATATTTGGAGAGGTTCCTATTTTGCTCTGATGTGGTGTGGTTCTTCATTTTATGGTTTGTCTTTAAACGTGTAAGAGCACTGTAAGATCTACAGTGTAAGAGCAGGAAAAAGAAAAGGAGAGAATGTGGTTTTTCTTGCAATTGAGACATATCCTCTGGTGGAGAAATCCTGGAGATTATGTTCTGCGTTGGCACTGCAATGTATTCCTGCCCTGTAACTGGCATTGTTCTTTCTTCCACATAATATGTAGGACTTAGTCAGAAGAGGTGAAGAAGAGGGGTGAAGGGCTGGGAGAAGCCTAACTTGTAAATTGCGTAAAGTTACCCTCGTACTCTTGACAGTGCTGTCATTTCATACATCTGAATTAAATGGTTCTTTCCTCTGACTGTCCTGGGTGGGTGTTACTGCACATATGGCTTTTGGGCTTTAGCTCTGCTCTTTAAAAGAATGATCAAGATCAGCACAGTCATTTAGAGCATCAGGAACTTTTCTGAAAATGCAGTAGAAAACTTGGCGTGAGGATGTGGGGATCTAGCAGAGGGCCAACACAGAGCACTGGAATGACTGTTCACCTGGGGATTTCAGATATAAGTAAGTGTTACTTTTCCTCTTCTCTAAGCCCACAGGACAAAGCAACAGCTATGGTTGTTTCCATACTCATATTTGACAAACCTTTCACAAATGTTCAGGTGAGCAAGGTTTAAAGAAGCAGAACTTGGATTTACTTTGAGATACTTTGTATTATCTCAGTGTCAAAACATATCATGGAGAGAGATGGAGAGAGAACATCTCTTGAGGATAGTTGGTCACATAATGGAAAGGGATTATATTTATAAACTTTCACCTTGTTTATTATAGTTCTACTGTTAGAATTCTTTTCAAACTTGCATGTGCTACCATAACCCTAGGTGATGCCTTGCAGAGAAGGAAAAACACTGCTTCAGCTACTGAGCACTTGTAGTCTAGTAAGTTAAGAATAGATACAAAGCAAGTAAAAAGGGTTAAAACTCAGTAAGTGTTGATCTCTCTCCTCTGGCCCCAGCCCTTTCCCAAATCTGCTCTCTGAAATTTTTTACAGTGAGTGCTCTTGGACCTTGGGTTTTACGAGTAGAGCAGAGGTATCGGGTGGAAGGGTGTTTATGCAGGGCATCAAGAGCTGTGTGATGTCAGAGAAGCAGTTAAGGAAGAGAGATAAATGCAATTTGGTCAACATGGGCTTCCTCTGACTCTCACTGTGAACTTCCCTTAACTGGACAGTCAGAGCACCCAGTCCTATGCCGAGCTGCATGCAGGGATCCAAAATTTGCTTCAGCAGCTAGGAAATGAGTATTCAGAGCTGCTGAAATGGACCCCAGCTTCCATCCATGCTAGACAGACAGACCTTGGCACTAGTCAGATCTAGGACAGGATTTCTGTTCCTTGGTCTTGCCATTGGACTGGAGCAGCTGGAAGGTACCTCATCTGCCAGGAGACACCCTGTGCAAGTGACATTTTCTGGAATGATGTTGCATCATGAGACATAGCACTTGGCTGGTCCCTGGGGCTGTCACAGCTGCTGCAGCCCCTCAGAGTATGACAGACACAACCTGCACTCCCAGTGTCTTTCCAAGGCTTACAGACTTTAACAGTTTTTGCTCAAGGGCCCATCTTGATGTCATATCCTGCAACCTACAATGCATTAAATTCCCTTGGCTGTAGTTATATTTAACCATCCTCTCTAGCACATGAGATACTGTGATTTGCCTGGCCACCTGAGTCCCCTCCATTCTTTGTTCTGGCATGAAGTAAATGATAAATAAATTCCAATGTGAGTAAGTGATGTTGCACAGAAAGCGCTGTCTCCTTTCTCAGTGAAGTTTAATCATGTCCACCTTGTGCAGCTAAATTTGATGTATTTCACCAGTATAATGATGATAATGCTTTATATTCTCAGCACAGTGAGAAGATGTGTGATTAGTGTGATCAGTCACATCCTGGCCAGGCAAATCCTCGCCTGGGACTAAAACAGCATGAAAATAGGAAATAGTTTTTTTCTCTTTTCTCTTGCTACCTGAAGGCAAGATGTTTTGTTAGGAAATATCTGGTTGTCTTAGTTCAGGAATAGAGAGAGTTATGCTTTTGTGCAAAGGCTATTTTGGATTTGAATTATTTTAGATTTTTTTAAATGTTTAGGTTTATAATTGCTTGAATATCATCTCTTTATGGCTGCTTCTCTTCTCCTCTTTAATTTTGCTTCTTCATAAGTAATTAATTTTATTCTAGCCTCATAAAATAGAACAGATAGGGGAAGATTTCATTTAGCATCACAGTAGTACATTGGATTTTTTTTCTATTTTGATGTTACAGTATTTATAAAGAACCCTTTCTTGATATTTCTATTTGGAGAAGAAATCTTACTTGGCTGACATTTAAAATAACACTGCTTCTACTTATTAGTGTTATACGTTAATATACTCAGTGTTAGCCAAATAACTGTGATGGCAAAATACATCTGAGTATTCTATGAAATGAATATTGTAAATTTTGCAAATATCAGATGGAAACTATTCAAGACTTTTTATCTGTTAGATATTTATAGGTAGGTCTAAACTGTAAAATTTCATCAGATTTCTCTGAGGTTCCCAGTCAGTAAGTGCTTCAAGTGTTGTCTCACTCTTGAAGTTTTAATTCTGGAAAACAAAGGCAAACTGATCACCTCAATTCTTCAGTTGCCTCCAAATAGCAAATATGAAAGTGAAAATATAGGAACTGTATTGTTTTGGGGGAGTGTGTACTGACTTTTTCTTTTTTTTGCTTAATAAATAACAATGGGGAAAGACCTTATTATTCTGTATATTTCGGTACATTGATGACAAGATGAGGAATTGAGTCAATTTTAAGCTCCTTTTCTAAAGCAGATCTAGTGTTTGAGAAAATTGCCAGAACTTCAACCTGAAGATTTACAGTCCTCTTTCCATCACAGAAACATCTTACGTGCATCTTTTGTCTGTGCTTGGCCTGGGTGGTGAAGACAACCCAGGGTGAGGGCTCCAGTGCGGATGTGGGAAAGCAGCTGCATGTTCCTGGCCCTATCTTTAATCTGTTCTTTTTGTGGAAAAGTTGTTTGAGATTGGCCTTTGTGCCTCAGCCTGTTGCCTGCTCACTGTATGGGAACAGGTGATGGATAAGGAGCAATAGGTAAGGTGTGTACAGTGCTAGTATAATTAGTGTTTAATAGGAATGATCAGTTATCTCCATGGTCTGTTTAACTGCTCAAAATCTCATTTCTGAAATTGCTGGTAACAGTGTTGGTTAAGTGCTGGCTCAGGTGGAGCTTTTCCTTTGATAGCATTCCAGTCAATACTCAGACACCAGTTTCATCCTTCAGGTGATAGGGGTCTACATTACAAAAACTGGCACTTTCGGAAAAAATTGGAAACGGCCATCTAACCCTGGTGCTCAAAAGGGTGATCCAGTGCAGACTGGAAAAACGGAGTGCCAGCAGGAGAGGTGGAAGTGTAGCACAGTGCCGTTCTCTGTGCAGAGCCAAGGTGAGGCTGTGATGTTGGAGATGCCACAGGGACAGGAGGAGTTGTAGGCTACATGTAGGTAGCTGACTATCCTCTCCTGCTGACATGCCCAGAAGGCAAATCTTGTCCCTGAACAACATGAAGAACATCTCAGTGTAGTGCCTGCTCTTCCTGAGGAGGATGATCATCTGGGCCTGTGTATGCGGTGAAAGCTGCTCAGACAATGAAAATTCAGATGTTTGCTAAATAGGCAATTTCCCAGACTCAAGAGAGATGCCCCAAATCTTAATCTGGCCACAACTTGTGTCAATAACAAAGAGGATTTGTTTGTCAGAAGGAGCAAGGGAGCCTGGCAGGGTGGTTGGGAAAGGGAAGCGTGCATCAGGAAGGCTCAGGGGAAGCAGTGAGGAGGCAAAGGTGTCCTTCTGCCACAGCTTTGCACAGCTCCAGGAGCAGAGGTGGCTCCATGTGGGAGCACAGTGCTTCCAGGCTTTGGAGTGGAGCATAGAGCAGGTTCTTCAGCCCCTGTGCTGCTGACTGAAGTTATTTCCTATGATATTTTGGGGATATGCCAGCATGATGAATGAATGCCACGATTCCTTCTGACTACCTTGCCCAACAGAAAAAGGAAGTTGAGGCCTGGCTTTCTCCAGAAGCAAAAAAACCCCAAACACTTAAAAAAAAAAGGCCTCTTCCCAGCTCCCTGCTCCTCTTCACTGTGGTTTTCACCATGCAAGCATTGACTTTGGTCTTTGCTTTTTACCAAAGCTTGCTGGAGAATCTGTGATTGCTATGGTTTGTGCAGCTCTTTTCTTAAGATATTGTTTATTTTCTTTATTTTGCTACCCAGATGTAAACCACAACGGCATGATTTAATTCTGTGAAATCAGAGATTAGCACAAGTGTTTTAATTCTTTTAGACACATTCAGCCTGAGGTCAGATTTAGCCTGGCTTTCAGGTCGCTCAAATAAGAGGGTCTTGTGATTCACTGCAAAAATTAGAGATGGTCCTGACATTTTAATTCCCTAAATCTGGGGAGAGAAGGTGGATTTACTGCCTTCTGTCCAGCTTTACCCTTATAAAATTTTATGAAGAACTTATTAAATTAATATGTCTGCTGGAGTAGTTCATAATTTGCTCAGAATAAGACCCCTTTTACTCTTGTGTGTTCTATATCACTTTATCATTCTCAGAACTTTGAAAGACAACACACAGATATAAAATTATTGTTGGGGTTTTCCCTTCTCCTCATCTCCCTCCCCCTCCACTTAGAGTTACATGTAGAACAATGTTGGAACTTTTTAAAATGTATTTTTACTTCATCATGGAGCTGTTCTGTCTCTAAAGGTATATTGATAATTTCAAGAAAACCTGCTAACATCTCATATGACTGAGGACTAGGTAAATTCATAAAATGAAAATTTGACTCTCTTCATTTAATCTGACCTATCTAAAATATTCTAGCAGTTCATCTGAATTGCAAGTTTAAAATTCATGAATGTTTGTCATTATAAAAAATGTTAAACTAAAACTGTGCAAAAATGAAAAAAATCACTGATAGTATCTGTATCTGTACTGGTCTCAGTTTGTGTCAAGAATTAAAAGCAGAAATAATGCATGTGGTTTTGCACCATGATATGAAATTTTTATTCAATAATATTGCCTTTATGTGACACTGAGGAGAGAATTTTTTCTGTGTCATAATGACTCAGTAATGTATCAGTTTGTTGTTTCCCTAAAAAAAAAAGGAAAAAAATCCAAATCCCAATCTAAAATATATTGGATGTACCTACTTTCTTACAGCCTTGATTTATTAGCACCTGGTGATTTATTGGTCAGTTGGCTCTCCAGCCCCTTGCTTGGGTAGTAACCACTGCCACTCCCCAGAGCCCTTCCCACTGGAGGACATTTAACTTTTGCAGCAGCACCACAGTGCTGCGTTATAATTATCCTATGATCAGCTGGAGTGGTCACATCTGTCTTGTCACCCATTTCCAGCTGATCTGGGACACCTCAGCAATAGGCCCTAAAGGAATGAGTTTGTACATAATACCTCAGCTCATTTCTATTGCAGTTATCCCAGTCCTCCAGCCATCCAGACTCTCTGGCATAGCACTCTGACTGTCCTTTGAGGTCAGGATACTTCTCAGCTTTTTTGTATCAATAGAACTCAGCAGCATGCTGGTAATACGCTGCCTTATCACTGCAGAAGTTTGGTCTGTGAGTTTCATGTTCTCTTCATTTTCTATGGTAAGGCAGTAGTTTCTGTGAGGATGAAATGCTCCTTCTCTCACCAGTGGAAAACCGGACGTGATATGGATCTAAAAATGCAGACCAGAGCAAAACAGACCTTGTTCTAGAACTGGAGGAGCGTGAGGAACTGTTCATATAACACAAGAATGATCTTAGAAGTTGTGATTTGAGCGTAGGATCCTGGTCTGTCAGCGGCCTGTGCCAGCCTTGAGGAGGTATAAATGACCTCTGGCAGCTGGGGAGGGGCAGTGGGAGCTGTTTGTCCAGCGCACATGGTACTCCTTGGACTTTGGACTGCTCCGCCATGGGGCCTCAGGGAAATAGCTTTGCCTTGGGGAGGTTTATCTTTTCACATGCAGCGTGCCCAGGACTTCAGGTTTTAAATGCTTTCAGTCAGGAATTTTCCTATGTAAGAAATTAACCTGCTGAGGGAATCCCATGTGTTAGAATTTTTTTTCTCTGAGAAGGAAATAATGGTCCAGCATCTCCTTTATGCTTTGACATCAAGTGTTTAATGCAGCTCTGGAAACCTCAGATAAAACCCAGCACACCAAAAGAATCTCCCATGATTAATAACTTGATTTATTAAGTCTTGCCCTAGTAAAACAAAGCTTTCTCCCTTCTGTTAGATAATATTTTGTTGGTGAATCAGAAGCTATTGTGGTCTCTTCCCTTCTAAAAGTCTCACATGCATCACTGCGCCCAGAGCTATAATAAGCAGGTTTTATCTTATCGGGTGTGTTCTGCAATGCAGCCCAGCACCTCAGTAACATCTATTGCGTTTACTTAACCCTTTCTCAAATGTCCTCATATGTATGAACTCCACTACCCATTCCTACTGTCCTCAGTATGTGTATCCCACCTCTTTTTAAACCCCCTGGCTACTCACTGTGTAACCTGTAACTGGGGCTTTTCCTTGGAAGAAGGAAACTCCTTGGCCACAGTAGGGTTTGCTCCCGAAGTTTATACTAATTTTCTCATATTGTCTTCCCTGCTGGGGGTCTCTGCTATCCCCAGCCGATCTCACACATTCCCAAAGTGACCAACCTGCTCCAAGTTTGGTTGTGTTTTTTGGAGGGCAGTGTCTTCTCTGTCCCAAAGGTGCTGCCCAAGGATGGCAGTGGGATGGATTAACAAGGCAGAATGTCAGTATTAAAGCAAAGGGATGGGTGAATGAGGCTTTCTGACCTCTATGACCACTCATTTTGATGCTTGATGAAAATAGAAGGCACACAAATACAGAGGCTGGCTGGGAAGACTATAATTAAAAGACTGGAAAAAAAAGAAAACAGGAGCTCAGAAATTAAGGAAAGTGAGACTTTTGTCATAGTAAATGAGACTGAATAAGCGGATATGTACTTAGCTCTAGTTCTTCTGCTTAATGTCATCTAAACATTTTTAAAATTTTCTTTACTCCTCCTCTCCATCCATCTTTCTTTGTTGCTTGTAAAGACCACTGTGCCAAACCTCATGCAGTGGAGGTAAAGTCCTTTTGCCTTCAAGAGCGTATTTTCTTGTTGTATCAAGAGAAGCGTTGAAATAGCTCTTTCCTTGCTCTGGATGATGAAGCATATTATATGGTGTTTGAACATTAATAGACACTAGTATGATGATTAATTCATGTCACCTAATAGCTGACTGTTACGGTTTCTGTGGAAGATACAGTCTTTGGGAGGAAGAAAAATCACAAAATGGGCTGTTGTTTATGGAAATGGTTTTGCTTCTGCAAGTGGCAAGGGAAAATAGATGTTTCTGGAAAGTAAGATTCGTTCTTGCTGTGTTATGGATACTTTAGGTAGTATTACTAGTTTATATCAGGTAATCCAAGAATACCCCATCCTCTCTGGGACAAGGTTTGCAAGAAATAGTATCTCTTGTAAGATCACTTGATACTCTTGGAAAAACAGGCAAGCAATGGCCCACTATGTTTCCTTTGCTTTGCCTAGGTGGTTCATTAGACCAAATGGCTACACCAATTTGACACCCTCGATACCTCTCAGTCTTGTTTTCGTTTAATGTTCCTCAGATATTGATGTTATGTCAACTGATATTATCTCTGTCAGCATGGGATTATTGCATACTGTCAGCTTTATGGCTGTTACGTGCTATCACTAAATGTCTCACAGAGTTGAACCCATTTCTGGGCAGTTACATTATTGAATCTGAGCATCAGTCTTTTTTTCTATGTCAATCTTTATTCTCTATGTGTTGTCTTAAATGTTTCCTTGGGTTCTTTGGTGTTTGTGCCTGCTTTGTATATCTGGACCGTGTCCATCCATCAACCCCAGCTGCCTGTGGAAGAGAGGGCAATGGATTGAGAGCAGGTCATGAGGCCAAATAATGTCCAGAAACCAATTTTCCCTGTGAAATCAGATGAGCTACCACAGGTACGGGAGCTCACACCTATTTTAAAACATGCAAACATGATTAAGCAGAGTGAAGTCTGCTCTCTTTCTCCTTGATCCCAAACAATTTATTTCCCTTTCCTGGAGGAGTGGAGACACCTCTCCAGGGAGTGCTGAAAATTAATCAGCAAAAACGAGCATCTCTGGGGACCCACAGAAATGGATGTACTGAGATGTGGAGTGGGTGGGAAAGCCAGAAGCAACTGCCAATCCCAGTTTGCCCAGAGAAACTCTTTGCCCTGTTAGAACAGGTTGGGCAAGGGGAAGGGAAGGCAGCTTTTTGGTGGGGACCTGAAAAGCAAAGAGGTTTGTACAGATGGCGCGGCCAACTCAGGGCTCAACAGGGCAGTGCTTATTGTAGTGAATACATCCCGAGTTATTTTAAAAAGAGCATCAATAAGCACACCATTAGCTTGAAATCAAGGTGATTTTTAAAATAGTGATACTGGCAATGCGTATCATAGCAGCCTTTTTCTGTTGTAGAGATGTAATTAGAAATGTCAGTCAACTTACCCTCTTAACAATATCTTTTAGTCTCCTTTTCCACCTCAGCGGCTGCATTGTGCCTGCAGCCCAGTAACCCACTTGTCCTCTCTCTGCCACACAGTTCTTAATGCTACATCCATATGGATTTCCATTCCCTAAATTCATTATAGAAATGTCTATTCAATTTAATAATTCATATTCTCATTAATCTAGCTTATTACACCATATTTTATAGCCATTAAATTCACTAAAAAAGAACACATTATTTTGAAGACAGCTCCTGTGCGATATCTCGTACTATGAGAAATGTCACAGACACGTGTTGCCTTTCATACAATGAGCAAAAAAATTCTGTGAAATCTTTGCAAATCCCATTTCAGAATTGGGTCTTGAAAAATCTTGGTCACAATAACTTAAAATTCAAGTCAACACTTGCTTCTATTTATTTTTCCCCTCAATGATCATCTTTCTACCCACCAGCTGATGCATGTGCTTGGTCAGTTCTGCTCAGAGAGGACTTGGCCCTCAGATTTCCTCACCCATAGTGCTATGAGTGCCCCCAGCACTGCAGCAAATAGCAAAACCCGCAAGGAACCAACACCTTGTTAAATATTTAGGTGTCTCTTCTATGATTATGTGTGTCTTTCTGTTTCTCATGTTAAGTTTGCTTTGTTTGAAAATTGTTTTTCAGGTATTTCTAGAGGCATTGACATCTCCTCTGTCCCATCCAGTGGCATAACCTCACTCCTGCCTGTTGTCTGGGATACACTGCTCACTCTCTTTCCACTAATTTAAATCTCTTCCTTCCATAACATGGTAGTTAAGTCTTTGTTTGGCCTGTGCTTGTGTTGAGGACTCCGTGCCATTTTTGAAAGGTGTCACAGCCTAGGAATCCCAATGGAATTGGTAATATTTGAGCAGTTTAACTGCAAGTTATCTTGTGGGGAATTTTCAGCTGGCACGTTGATAAGACTTCGCCAGCTGGAGTCCAAAGGCTGTGCCTGATTTACTGGCAATAAAGCCCGTTGCACTCGCCTTCATCTTTCTTGGAGAGCACAAAAGAGAGACGGTGAGAGGAGAAGCTGCTCCCCTCTGTCATCGAGAGTGGAGGCACCATGTGCTGCCTACATGATGCCAATGCTCTCCGCTTTAACTGGCTCTGTGTTAGGCACTGCATGTCTTTGTGCATCTGACAAATTATATGACAGGTTAAAGATTATTCTAATCTGCTCTGCTACTCTTCTGGTAGTTGAGAAGGGAGCGCCTACCATATGGGCTGTGTTATCCTAGCTAGTGTATCCAATCTTGTTTATCTGTCGCCTTCACACCTTATGTTATTCTGTGATTCAAAACTGATTTACTGTTAACTGTTTACAGTGATTTGAACAAGATAGACTTGTCAAACAGACAGGAAAAAAGGTTTAATTGCTTATTTCCCCTGATCTCCTGGGGCTGGATCTGTAGGATTCCATTAAAGTGATTAAGGAGAGAAGAAAATGGCACATGTAAGCTGTCTTGTTTCCTGGCTGTCCCAAAAATTTTCCTTGTTGCAAGTTGACACCACAGAATGTCCCAACTTTCATCCTTTCCTATCCCGTTTCTTTCTCTCAGCAGTAAAGATGGACAGAAGAGATGAGTTGTGTTTGAGAATTATAGACTCAAAAGGCTTTTGTGCAGAGAATTGTCTGCTGCATTGCTGATGTTTGGAATACTTTTTGTACGTGTTTTACTGTTACAGGAAGCATTTTACCCTATAATATCATCCCACATCTTCCTCCATAAGATCTTGTGAAAAATTTACATAAACAGACTTTGTTTTAGCCTTCAGGCATTCCCTCCTTAGAAACCTGGCAGGATGGGGAACAGCATGTGCAGCCTGTGCGGGGCAGGGTGTTCTTTGGTTTTGGAATGAGTCACAAAGCCTGATTTAAAGAATTCATGCTTAGTAATGTGACAACTGTGATGATGGCTGTGCAGCAAAGAAACAGCTAAGGGACATGTTAAATCACATGGAGAAAAGCAGATCGTGGCTGATAAGTGTGTTGGTTTTCACCCATTTTGATGAAATGAAAGCTGTGTTGACCTGTTACATTTGTTCAGCACTAGATTCATAGTTCATGAATCAGTACAGTAGATTTAGAGTCAATGAGGCAATTCACAGTTATATCTGAAGATCTCCGAAAGAGGAGGGGACAAGAGTAATAGGGACGAATGACACTGTGAGAACCTTTTTTTAAAAATGCTGTTGTTGAATTGATTTATGCAGTAAATTACATTAACCAGCAAAACTGACGTCATGCAGCTTTCCCTTTTGAAGAAAGCTGAGGAAATATGCAAGGTGGGAACTGTGGACAAATAGCCCTTTCACCCAGTCTTGTGTCTGATACTGGTGCTTTCTGTCCTGTATGCTCTACCATTTGATTTATGGGGTTTTGCAGTCAGTTTCTGAGGTGTGTAAAGCATCGGAGCAGCTGTGTCCAAGAGCAATAATTTCTCTCTTTCTCTGCATGATCGCCTGCCTGTCTGTTAGTGGTTTCATAAAAGAATATATTCTATTATATACAAATACATTCTATATATATCTAAAGTCAGAACTGAGCAGCAAGCAATTGGTCTGGCTGGAGATGCGAGTTGGTCAGCTTATGGAAAGCAGAGCTGGGAGACAGGTAATCTTCCATATCCCATTTTCTTCTACACTGGCAAAACTGCTGTTCCAGTTGCTGCTTTTCTCATCTGCTTATTGTGAGTCAGTGATTCTGGACTGGAAAATTCTGATGCTGGGCCTGAATTTGAGGTTCATCATTCAGCTTTTTATCTTTGTGCTGCTACTTGGATGCCCTGTTGTTTTAATGATGTTGCACAAATGCTGTGTCTCTTGACTGACCAAGAAGAAGAATTACACTGTGTGAACTTCTTATGGGTCTGTAAAGGGAAGTGCAGAGTTGCTATCTCTTGTATCTTTGACATTGTAATTTCAATGTAGGTTTTCTACTTCATCCATAATCAGAAACAGATAGATTAACTGTAAGTTTGATCCCGTACTGGGTTCAACTCAGGCTTTCTGGCACTATGCTAGTTTGGAAACCACTTACCACTGGAAATAGCCAGATCAAAATATGCTTGGGCACATTTTCTCCCTCTGAAAACCCTGCAGCTATTACTCCAATGACTACAAAGGCGTGTTACCCAGATACGGCTTTACCCCACTTATGTATAGCAGAGTAGAGTAAAACCTAAGGTGGAATTAAAGGATGGTGTTACACTACAGGAGATTGTCCAGGTTTCCTGGTCAAATGTTCTTTCAGGGGCCTACATGTACTTTGCAACCAAACTGGTGCTTTCTGCTGAGCTCCAGCCCACAGGAAGAGTAGGGCACGCTGAGGCAGTGTGTGCACACAGCCTGTGAGAAAAGCATATACAGGAATGCAATTAGCTCATGAAAATATTTGTCACCAGTACAACATGATGCTTCTCAAACTAGATAATGATAGGAGGCTAAATGCTGGGGTTTAAAAAGAAAACAAACAAAGAAAAAACCCAAGTAGCTTGTTTTAAGTAGATTTAATGCAAAATTAAGGTTAAGCCTAAGAGGAATAAAGCGCTTTAACAGTTATTATATTTTATGTATTCTTTGATTCATCCCAGCCCCGAGAAATTAACCTGTTCTTGACAGTGGTTAACAAGAAAGTCTTGGTACCTCTTTTTAATAGATGGGGGTATAGTAATTTGAAGCTGCCTTTATTTTCTCCAGTCTGTGGTGGGAAAAAAAAGGTTACTTTTTTCCTGGTTAACTTTATTTCTTGTTCCTGTCTTCATGTATGTTTTGTGGTTCTGCTGTGCTTTTTTTTTGTTTAGCTTTGAAAATTTCAGTGTCTCAAGGAAGAAATGCTTGGTCACATTTTGTCCTCAGTTACTTGGGGGGAAAAAAGTCAGAGAAATGTATTGACTCTGCTGATATAAAGCTGAATGTTTATTGAAGTAACCCAGTAGCAAACCAACAGAAATTTATCCTGTTCCTTTTGTTCATTTGTAAATTGACTTGTGTAGTTATGAGGCCACATAACTAAAACACAGCTGTTTGTTTTCAATTGCTTTCAATTCAAGGCAGAGGATCTGGCACCTTCCAGAGTGGGGTGACCAAAGCAGTGTTTGTCTTTTGGTAAAATGGTCAGAATTGTGGTATAAAACCTAAAAACACTGCAGTGTTATGCTCTGGCTTTGCAAAATTATCCTTTCTGTTCATCCAAATGTTTGGCTGCACTGGCACCTCCATGCAGATCCTTAAATCAAAGAGCAGAGGTTTGAATGCTCTTGCCTTTGCTTTGTCGATGTGACGCGTCCCCAGCAAGTTGCAGCCCGGCATTTCCATGGCGAGCGCCGGGCTGCTCCGGGCTGGAGCCTCGCTCTTTGACCTCATTCCTCTGAACCTGCTGCTGCGGCGTGCGCTCGCCAGCCGCGTCCCTCAGCCCCGCGTCGCTCTGTCTTGTCATCTGCAGACAAGAAAAAGGCAGGCAAATTCCAGCCTTTCAAGAAGCTCTTCGGCAAGAGGAAGAAAAGAGAGCCCGCCTCAGACTGTGAGGAACCCAAACTGAAGCCCAGCCACTCCTTCGGCAGCATCTGCAACGGCACCTTCTCGGATGACGAGCCGAGCAGTGGGCTGAGGTAAGTGCACCCGCGACTGCTGCCAGCCCCTGCACACACAGCCCTTGTTCCCCCTGCCTCTCATGGAAGTAAATTTAAATTCTCCCTCTGCTGAGTGGCAGCAATTTGTGCGTTGCTTGTTAGGAAGCTTCTGCATCTCTCCTTCCCCTGAACTTGACACCTGCTGCTTTAGACCTCAAAATCTCACTACTTAAGGGGCACGTGTGCTGCTCTGCAAATAAGAAATCCCAGGGGAAAGCAAAAATGAATTTGAATCCAGCTCTGTGATTTAAAAGGTGAACACCTGAGCAGAGGTATTAATGGCATCCCTGTTTTTAAAACCGGGAAAAGAGAAACTTGAACTGGCTGTTATAGATACTTTATTGCACACATTTCCCTGCAAGGTGGTATCTTTGGGTTGGGACAGACACATCCTTTTTCACTCTATCCCAAATAATTTTTGAATTGTAATTAGGGCCAACAAACAGGCTGCTTTTATTTTGAACCAATTTGAATGTAGAGTAGAAGAAGGAAGAGAGGGGAGAGAGGCACTTGAAAGTCAGATCATATTCCAGTGACAACAGAGGATGACAGAAGGACAGCATGAGAATTTTCTGTGGGGATGGTGGGAGTAAGAAACTGTACAGAATAAACAAGTCAACAACCTCTAATTAGGAACAAAAAAAAAAAAAAACCAAAACAAACAAATCCAAACAAACAAACAAAACTCAAACAAAAAAACTCTTACCCCAACAGCAAGAAAGCCCCAAGACCAGATACACAAACTACTGGAGTCAGTAATACTTATTTCACTTTCCAGCTGCTCATCTCAGAGAGGTTAGCTGACTCCTGATCAAAGCCTGCTGTTTTGGAAGAAAAGGAACTGTTTGCACTGGGGAGTGTATCTGAGGAGTGTATCTGAAAGTGTAACAAAAAATGTGAAAGGGTAAAAGAACCATTCCAGATTCCTCTGCTTGAGAATGAAATACGTATCAGAAATGTCACCCTGAACAGTATTTCCAATGGTGCCTATGAAAATGTGATTTTTAAAATTATTTGGGGGATTTTTTAGCTTCTGGGGTTTTATTCCATTCTGTGCAATTCCTTAAGTATTAGGTTTACTTTTGGTTTCTGCAGTGTAATATTGTACACCTCTTTTGGTCATCACAACTTTTTCGGAAAATCAGTACTGAGCATAGTCACACTGTAGCTGGAGGTGTGACTGACTACTGTTGCAGTGCATTACCTGAGTGCACGATGCCAAGCAGCTGTAGGAGGTTTTAGTGCCTTTTCCCTCACAAGCAAACTAAAGGGCGTGATCTCACTATCAGGGATTTCCCATTTGGCATAAATGAAAGTGCAGTGCTGCACCCAGAAACAAACAGTGATATGGGAACTTGTCCTGTTCCTCCAACAGTGACATGAAGGTGTGGCAGACCTTGTTTGGGACTGTGAAATGTTTGCATTTTTAAACCTGTTCATTTTTCTAAGTAACAAAAGCATTAAATGTTAGCCTCTGGTGAGAAAATCAGACTGTACAATTTAAATCAGAGGGGATTAGTAAATGTGAAGGGTCCCATGTCTCATCTCAAGCAGAACTTTTCTTTATGTGATTCCTGAAAGGTTTTAGCTTGCTAGAAATATTCAGTCAAACCTCTGTTTTTCCTGTCAGGCTTCATGGTGCAAATGTGGGTGGGATTTGATGATAATTTTCGGTTTGCAGGTAGTGTTTGCCACATTACTCATTTTACAACAAGCACAAATGTTCAGTGCAGTACATTAGATTGCTTTGGGAGTTTAGTGTTGCCACCCCAGTCTGTTTTCAACGTCTTCCATCCGTTATATTTTTTTGCCTTTACTGTAATTTCTAACATTTATGAATTGAATGCAGAGATAGGCTGTCTTACTAAAATAATACACGTAGTTGTTTACAAGCTGTCTAACAGTAAATGCAATGCCATACCTTCCACTATTCATACAGAAATAGACTAGAGCAAATACAAACAACTACTAGTATATTTACATAAGCGAAATCCTGAGAAGTTTTGTAAAACCATTTGCTTCAAATTCTTTAAGAATGTACAACAACCGTATATTAACAAAAGCTTAATGAAAGTTCAAATTTTTCGATAAAAGCTCAGGGATGTTCCCATTCCTTTAATAAGTTGTATTTCTTCCTCAGCCTGGATTGTACATTAATTTGTTATCTGCAGATGTGTCCTGTGGATGTTTTGCTTTGTTTTGAGGAGAGGAGGTGGTTGTTTTGCAAAGATACTAAGGGAGGAAGCTGCTTCAGGAAGGTAGAGACAAGCAAATGAATGAGTGTAGGCTAAAGAAGACATCTGTGTTGTTTCTAAGACCTAAGCTAGCATTTCACTGAGTGCTGTATTGGCTTACAAGCCTGCTCACAGCTAACACCTGAATCCCTAATGGAGACTGTGCCGACTGGGTGATGCAGACGTGCCCAGAGCAATTTAGGTAATCTACATATGGTGTAGATTGACTAGCTGAGTCGGAAGCAGCCTGAGAGATCTGCCTGTCCATCCTTTCTTACATCCTGGATTCATCAGATGCAAATAACTTGCTTGGTATCCTGATGTATGCACACTTCAACCTCTTTATTCATCTGTGTTGTTTTGCAATACCCAGGTGGGAGGTTTCCTGCTGCAGCTTGTCTTGCTCTGCCTTGTGAAAGACTGGAATTCCTTTTCCCATTTTTATATTGCCCTTCTTGAGTTTACAAAGTTAAAACTGTATTCATTAACTTTCTGTCCTAACCATAAGGGCTGGGAGATAGAAGTACTGACTACAAGAAAGCTCTACAAGTTTGTGGAGCTTCACTGAAATCTCCAGAAGCTTCTGTTCTGAGGCTATGATTTGGCACTTTAAAAGATTTTATATTTGTCTTTTTTGTCACAGTTGACAAATACTCAACTTCTGAGCAAGCATTGAGAGGACATACCTGAAAGGGTACCTGTGCAGTGCCCTACAAAAGTTTGTCATTCTGGCTTGATGTGCAGACGCAGTGGGGAATTAAATTTCTCTTGTTAGGGGTACAGTAGAGTGCCTTTCCTTAGGCTGAATGCAGTATTTCAAAGGACCTGGAATTAGACCTGTCAGGTGTTTAGGACTCAAGTGCGACAGCATTGATCTTCCAGGAAAAGGTCTCTGAGCAAACTTCAATGTCTTGACAGTGCCTCTCCACAAAATGGGATCCCTTTACTTGCAGCATTGGGCAGCTCCGTGTGAAGCAATCTAGATAAATGGTAAGAAGTGATCTGTCTACCCACTTGGAGTTTCAAAGAGCTTCCAAGAAACTTTCTCTCTGTCATATCTGGTTTTCATACACTGGGTATTTTTCTTTCTGCTTATTAGCTGTATTTCTGCAATTGGCATTTGTCAGTCTCCTAATTTCCTTTCAAAGTGTGTCATTTCAAGTGCCTTCTTGACTCCAGTGCAAGTGCCCTGTTGCTGTGGTTCTTGGTGTTCACCTTCTCCCGAAGATTTCATCTTGTCAGAACTCTGACTTAAGCAAGTATCTCTTCAAGCCCATCCAGAGCAAAGCAACATGTGGACGTTGTAAGAAATTTCATTTTAGAAAAAAAGCAAGCTTGGATTTTCCTTACTTGTGTCAGCTGACATGGATATACCCGGAAAAAGTTTCTTATTTCTGGGTTATGAAGTGTGTTGTGGGAACCAAGGATATTCCAGGGCAGAAAAGGTTATGGTTGCAGTTTTCCGCTTGCAAGGGTTTTTAAAATAAATTTTATTACAGGTTTTGGCAAAATTAAAGTTGTTTCCCCGTTTTTGTAATTTATATTGCAGCCGAGTAGCACAGAAATAGGAGCCAAAACCACCCTATGAGTGGCCATTTCTGATGTGTACTCAGTAGCATGTGACCAGAGCACAGGAGTGGGGAAAGCCTTCCTGAAGTGTCTCCTGGTGTCTTGAACATAAGGCTGACATCACACTCAGTATTTCTGTTGACCTTAGCTTTTCTTGACGCTTCAACTCTTGCCTTCCTCACTTCTATTATGAGCTTGCTGAAGTCTCGGTGCTCCAGAAGCTTTCTTCTCAGGTGTGTGATCTAGGACCTTTTTTACTACTTGCTCCAATTTTATCACTTAGTAGAAATTTGCAGTAAATGCCATTAGCTTGCCTTTTGTTTTTCCAGCTGCTACTGGAGTGCAAAGATGCCTGTAGTTTGTATATGATCCTGAGAGTTCTTCAGCAGAGCGTGTCTCTGCAAGTCATGACATTTTATATCAGGTGCTGCTCTATTTCTCCTTTTTACCTTGTCTTTTGTCCTCAGCCCTGACTATGACCAGCTTCATTTTCACCTCAGTAATCCCAGAACAGTTTTCTCTCAGGTCTTCACTTCTACTGTATAGGCTGTCTTGCTGTATTCTCCCTGGAAGGCTAAGCTGTCTCACTGCCCACTTGTCCTCTCCATTGCCTCCCTTTTGGATGTTTTTGTTACACTCCCCCTCCTAATCCTCATGTACTTCATTTCCTTCATTTCCAGATTCTTCATGACTGTAATTTTCAGCAGCTGGTGAGGTCTAGGGCTGGGCTCCCAAACAAAACAGAGTTGTCACCTGTAGTATAATGTACTGTCTTATTTCTTCTTCCTTTCTTTCATTATCAACTAAATGCAGTTTCTATATAACATAATAAGAATCTATTATTCTTGTCAAGGCTAATGTAGAATTTTCACTTCCTTTTCTGTACATATTGCCAAATTTCAGAGCAAATTTTGCATAAACATACGCTGCTATTTGACAGAATAATGTCACATGCAGTGGATTGTCAGGACAAATGTGGAAGCTGGACCATTTAGAGCCCTGTTCCTTTCACTAGTCTGCATATTTTTGTGCTAACTGGTGAATTATCCTCATCCTCAAACTGCATTAGGATTCACTTGCAGAATTGCTGGAAACCGGGATGATGCTTTTCTTTTCTGTGAATGCTGAGACTTTCTGAGATTAGACACTTTAGTGAATAATTAAATAAAATTCATTTGTTGAGAACTATGTAGTCCCACCTAATTACCTTCTTGTCAGACAGCAGCAAGGGCAGGGCCACTCCCTCAGGGAAGGCAAGCAGGACACCAAGGGGATCCCACAGCAAGAGGGGATCCATGATCATGCTGCAGGTCCATAGCTGAGAAGGCGGGGCCAAGGGCAAGCCAGAAAACGGTCTGCAAACTGAGGTCTGGGTCAGAGGTCTTCATGGCCAGGCACAGATTTGTCTGAGCTGGAGATCAGCACTTCTCTAGCACGGCTCGGGCAGGGACCAAAGCCTCAAGTGTGACCTTAAATAGAGCTCCTAGACCCATGTGTGCGGGTGGAGGCTCGAGATGAGGCTGGTTGGGGACATTAGAGCTCATTAGTGCACTCAGGGCCTTGATATTTCCCATGGTTAATTTTTATGCCCCTAATTATAATAATTTTAGTCACATTATTAGCATGATACATCAGCTGCTTAAAGCTAGGCTTGATCTCTATTTCTAAGAAAAATAAAATTATGGTACGTTTGTAGGTTCCAGGTCCCCTGATGACACCAGACTGGAGCTTTGTATAAGATAATGTTGTGTATTATCTTTGAAAAGAGCAGGGCTACTGTCAGTGAGGCTGCACAACTGATCACTGGCATCAGTGGGACTTGGGTGGGTCATAACAGGGAGACTGTGCAGTTTTCCCAGAGCAAGTGCCTTGAAATTCAACTGTTCCTGAAGGTGACACGAATATATATTTAGAATGAATGCAGAAATGATCTCTAAATTTACTTTATGAAAAAATTCCCTGTTAATGATGTCTCTCTTTTGTCTGTTCAGATTGTGAGGCCCATGTTTATGGGTTTGTTAATGCAATGAAGCCATGTGTTGTCTGAGCACAGCTGTAACTCAGAATTATGTTGCAACATGAACAATATTCCCCATCCAGGCGTGAGTTAGAATCAAAATCTCCTTCCAGCAGATGAAAAAGAGGACACTAAAAATATAGCTTGGAATTACAATCCATTTTCCTCTATTACAGTATTAATGCATCTCTGGAATGACTAGAAAACGCAATTTATGTTTTTCATCTCTAGCTGCCCTAGAGACATTCATGGGAGATGCAAAACGTTGAATCAGATTTCTTTTTTAAAACAAAACATTAAGTAGAGGCAACCTATCACTGCACTTGGCATTTCCCTGGGGCACTATTCTGGGAAGTGGCTCTCAGTTTCCTTTGAAGAGATTATATGAAGGGTCAATACCTGGCTAAACCAAATTCATTCTTGCTTTGCATGCTTTTAAAGTTTTTATTGTTTAAAAATGGCTTTATGTTAAAAAGTTGCCTTTGATCTTTAATGATTACAGAATTGGTTTCTAATGGAAATCTAAAAGAGTGAAAGTCATGAGACTCTGGGGTTTTTTTGAGTCGGTCTCTACAAACATAAAAGAACAGAACAACTCATTCTTTCCCTTTATTTTCCAGTTTCTATTTCTAACTCTTTAATATCAGAGTGGGAGGAACATTTATGACACACCAAAGAGGCAACTGGTGGTGTGAGATTTCTGTACTTCAGTAATGCACCAACATGGGATTATGTAAGAGCCGAGGTCTCAGTGTTCCATGCTGGAAAAGCTTCCCTTCTTCTAAGGATCACACATTTTTCTTTAAGAGGAGAAATAGCTCCAGAGAAAAATGAGATCTAAAAACATTATAGCCACCAGTGTCAATACAATAACCTTGTATTCTGTGCGAAATTGTTCCTGCACATACTCTGATATAGTTAAAGATGCAGTCCCACAGCAGTAAATGTTGATTGATGCCTGACTCTTTCCAACAGCTCTCTAGATATGCAGCTAGCATGGAAACTTGTGTCAGGATTTGCTCTCCTGAATCAGGAATTTTTATGATTTTTTTTTTTGTATTTGGTTATTCTAGTTACCAGAACACCTCTCTGAATTTTTTCATGTGAGCAATGACCACTAATAAGGCACAAAAGAGGTGATGGGAACACATGGAGAGGAGGATAAAGAGAGAAAGTGTGATACCTCACCCAGTCCTGACTTGAGGTACTTAGAACTGATGGAAAATCGCATCCTAAATAGATCCATAGGAGTGGATGGCTGAGAGAGGATCCAAAGAGGGTCTCTGTTTGCTCCTTTTCAGGGGAGAGGAGTAAGACTTCTCCTGTAGGCTCAGGGTGGTCCCATTCTGTTGTGAGAGATTTGTTTCACATTTGCTAGTTTCTTAGCACACACAGACACCTCAGCAAGAATGAGTAATTGAAAGAGGGATTTTGCAAGGCAAATTCATACATAGATGTGTTAGAGCTATGATACTTCCAGTATCTATATAATGTGGTTTACCTGTAGTTTTTTGGAGTTCTTCCAGAAGTCTGAAATACAACAGAAGGTGTTCTCCTGTTCCAGGGAAATTCATCAGCATTGAGTTTAAAAAGGAGTCTGTGAAGCATATTAATTTTTCTCAAAAGAAACCTAGGCATGGATGAAGTGTATTTGAAGCAACTCTTTTTGCAGCTAAATACAGTTAAACCTGGGCTATGAATCCAGTTATCTCCTTGGTCAAGAGATGGTGTGGTCCTCATACTCTATTTCCCACCCATTTGACACTACTGCTTTCATTATTTGTAAAAATCCCATGGGATGGTTGGCTCTGCTATACTTTTAAGCTCCTGGGGTACCCTCAAGGGTAAGAAAAATCCTGGTGCACTCTTTTTGTGCAAATTCTGCGTGCACCACAGAGCCCCTCATATATTCTCAAAAATGTAGTAGTTCTTGAAAATTTCATCCTAATAAAAGAAAGTGAAAAGTATGTTCTTAGTTTCGCTGAGAAACCAAGTGTTCCAGCCTATCTCAGGAATCTGGAGAGGGACACAGGTGAAAAAATTAGTTCTGAAAATTTGTGTATTGCAATTGAAACGGGAACATGATACTTGGATTGCAACACATCTTCAGAGAGAACATCTTTAAGGATTTGTTTAAAGTGCTTTGTATTTTGATATAGCACATCCATAATTCATGTAATTTAGTCAGGTTTCTGAAAGTGAGTCAGATGATGATTCAATTATTTTCAGCACAAACAGCCTCTGAAGTGTCATCACTGGAATTATCAACAGAAGTGCTCATAAACTGATGCCCCTGTTTTCCCACATCTCTTGGAAGTGATATGGCAATTTGAAACTGTAATACCTTCAGCCATGGCTGTGACTGTAGCCCATATCACTGTCATACTGTGAATTTATTGAAATCCACTCCTGATATTGACATGCCTTTTAACTGAAGGGAGAACAGTCTGTAAATGTGGATTGTGAGGATGTTATTGTATAAAGACTTCTGAGAAAAACTTCAGAGATGGATAGCAGCAAAGGAAGCTCAATTATTCATACTGTATTACGACTTAAAAGAAATTCACTCTTTCCGAAAGTAGAACAGGAGCAAAGAAAAAGAGGTGGAAAAAGGACCTTTGTGATATAATCTATCAAATTCACAACTGGGAAAATGTGAAGGGATTGTGGGCTCCAAGGGAGTAAAATAAGAGACCTTTCAGACATTACAAGTGGCTTGGAAATCACCTTAACTGCTATTTAAACTCGCCTGTAAAAGAAACTAGGTTACTACAATGTGTGAATATCTTTTTTTCAATGTTCTTTAGCCTACATAGACATTTAAACAAAATTCTTGAACTGTTTTTACCAGTCGTTGGACATGTGGCTAGCAGAATTGTTCATTCACCCACTTCTGAAATATTCAGTATATCTACAAAGAATTTTGAAGGGGTAGAGTAGAGGAGTAGTCTGGCATTAATTCACTGTGGGGTTTCTTGTGACTGTTTCATGTGTTCTGACAATATGGAGAATGTTTGTTTTATTATCAAGTCAATAAGAAAAGAAAAATAGACAAAACCTTTCAGATATGCTTGTTCTCAGCTCTATGAAACAAAAATGTGTGGTGCCTTGTAACGGGGGGTGAGAGGGAGAGAGAGAGAGAGGGAGCAGTTGGTGTCTGGGAGCATGTTGGAGATGCTGTAAATGCTTCGCATGGTCCTAACCTGCCACTGGTACCACTGTGGGCACTTGTCAAAGACGGGGTTGGATTTTCAATGGTGCTGTACTTATGGCTGCAGGTCACATGGAGCTCCCAAGCCACTTCATGAGACCCGGTGTCCCCAGAGAAAGCTTTAAATGAAATTTTAGCAAGTTCGCAGACAGGAGGAGAGACTAGATTCCTAAAAGTGTCCTCCGCTCTGCAGAAGGGTGGGGAAGATTTTCACTCACAGCCATGTCCCAGGCAGTCCACCAGAACTGACCTCAGCAGTTGCTCTTTTCTTCCATTTCAAAGATTCAGATTTTCTCAGGCAGTTCCTACAGCCAGAGCATTCCTGCTGCTGGTCAGCTGCAGTTTCGGGGTTTGAACTGCTGGCAAATTCTGTTCCGTTTTAAAGCTGCAGGCTGGCCACTCCCAACTTCAATATTAACTATTCATTAGTAAGGTCAAGAACAACTTCCAAACAAGTCATTGAACTCTCTGGTGCCTGAATTGCAACCCTTGCCTACTAATTAGTTGTAACAAACAACACAAATATACATGAGGCGTCTGATTTTAAGTATGAGAAGTCCAACCCACTGGACAGCAAAAGGGGTGAATGATGTTGTATGCACAGTGAGTAGCTGTGAGACAAAACCACAAGCATCTGAGCCACAGCATTGCTGGAAAAGTATTTGAGAAAGGATCCTCTCTGGAGAACAATATGACCTGGACTATGGATCCTCAGCAGATCTCTTAGCTCAAAGGTAAATAGTAAACAACCAGTTCCCACTGGCCTTGCCTTCTGCCCCTGCAGCAGGCTCACACACTGAACAGTGCAAATGCAGGAGGGGTTGCCGTGGGCTGGTTTGTCAAATTTTGCACGTTTCCTTCCCACCTTGTTGAATGAAATGCTGGAGCTTTCAGTTCGAACAGACCTACACAATTATATGAGAAAAGCCAACTTTCACTCACTTTCATGTCAAACCATTCATTTCCAGGCCTGCTAGAGATTTGTCTCTGTGAAAGGGACATTTCTCAAGTTGTGGTTCACTGGCTGACTCCTGGCTGGCCAAGTAAGGTAGAGGTATTTCAATGCCATGAAATTTTCCCACAGCTCTTTGTACAGGCTGAGTCACGGTAATTCGGTATAGAAACCTTTTTAGAAGAAGGTTTAAAAATATACTTACTTTTATGATTTCTCTAACAAAAGGTTTCTAAAAGAAAGTGTATTACCTTTAACAGCCAATCAAGTTGTGGGTTTTATAAAAAAAAATCTAACATAGAATATAGCATCAGTTAAATGTTCCTCTTCTTCTGTGGCTAAAAATGTTGTAGACTATTGACCAGCTCTTTGCCTGATTGTGTGTTGGTTTGTCTCAAATGAAGCATGTTGCTCAAATATTAATCTGGATGAAAAGTAGTTTTTCAGTTAGTCTGTGATTGTATGGAAGATGAAATGATTCAGAGAACTGTGTGTGTTCTCCCCCCAAAATTGGATGGATTATTCTGTGAGTGCAGAAGTATTTTATATATAAACGAGAGAGAGGGAGAGGGTTTGGGGGACTTTTTACCCTTTTATTTTCAGATTATCTCTAAGAAATTCTGTTATAAAAGTCAAGAATAATCTATCATCTAATCAGTTTCAAGAGGGTTATGTAACCCTATATAACACTCTCCCTTGGTAAGAAAAGATTATTGTTTTTACTTAAAATACTCCAAGGAAAAAGGTGATGAAAATGTAATAAATACATTCCCAACTTATTTGTTTCCAAACTATGAATAGAAATATCTTGAACACTTCATGAACTATTAGCACATTTTAAAAGGCACAAAAGATAGCACACTGATCTTCTTAAATACGTGAAACTTTAATTTTCTTGTTCTCTTACTTACACCTCTCTCCAGAAGTATCATCTTCCTTGCTTTTGCTGAAATATTGGTTTATAATGCTTTTATCATATGTAGAAGGTTATGTTGGATAGATCACTATCAAAACTATCTTTTTTTCCCCTCCAGATTGTTTTCTGAAACTATAAATGAGTTCTATAGAGTTGCCAACAGGCTATTAAAAGGAGAGTTTAAGGACCTCTCAGTTCAGGTTTTTTTATTGTGGCTTTTATCATGACTGTATATTACTGGCTTTTCGCTTACCCTGGAATATTCTAGGTGAGACAAAACACGAATTTCAAACTCATACATTTTTCCCTCAGCATGCCCCCAAAACCCCAAAGTAACAACCACAAGCCCTTTTTTTTTAATTCTAAGTTTTCTTTGAATTAAATTCATGAGAATGATTTCTGGTAAATGAAACCACTTTTTGTTTCATCCCTTTGCCTGTAGACTTCAATCAGAGCCATATAACTGGTTCATTTGTGACACATCCTCCTCCTTGGCATCGGTGTTCGGTTTAGCAGCAGCACACGTGTATTTCTCGCTCTCTGTGGCTAATCAAGGACACACAGCTTGGTGCAATAAGCTTCTTAGCAGTCTGGAGTTTGGTGATAACCTTTTATTGTCAGTGTGATCATGCTCATGGCGATAGGAAGAGCTGAGTAATCAGCTAAGGAAGGTAGCTCTTTAGAAGGGGGTTACTGCACTGTAATACCTCTTTTTGTGTTACAGAGCTCCCTTTGCTTGGCACCTGCTGTTTTCTTTGACCAGGGGTGACAGTGTGTCCCAAGCAGTGGGACTGTGATATGCAGTCTGGCAATGTGTACACCATTATCATCTACTCTGTCTCCTGAAAGTAACATTTAGATTTGAGACTTACAAGCAAAATCAATTGGGCTTCTCAACATGCCTATTAAAAACACCCAACTCTAGGTCCTTCCAAGGAGGAAGACTGTGTGTAAAGGAATCATGAACCTCCATTAAACTTTTGAAAACCAAACGTGTTTGGATACCTCTCCTCTGAGAATGTACAAAGCTTTTATGTAGAAAGGCAAGAGGGAGGGAAAATCCATACAGCAGGACAACTATGATATAAAGAGTCACTCTCATAAATTAATTGCAGTGCTTATTTACTTGTTAAACGTTTCTTTCTAACAGATCCTCCCATTATTCTATGGGCAGTCGAGCTTTTTCCCATGACAGTATTTTCATACCTGATGGGAGAACAGAGAGTGAACAGGCCATTCAAGCAATGTCACAGGAGAACGTTTTAGGAAAAGTCAAAATTCTTCAGGTAAGAAATTGTAAGTGGGAAAAATATTTAAAATGTGGTGGAAAATGGTCTCCAGAACATGTTAAATGTGCATAAAGATGGGTTGCTTTTCCAACAGCCTTGGGGCAGTTTCTCAGCCATGTTAAATTCTCTGGCCAAAAGCCATTGTAAGTCATTCAGATAATCTGCAGAAGTTCCAAGTTTTGGTCTTGAAAGGTACAGCAGTGATGCTGTAAATGTATCTGCAGAAACGTGTGCGCCTGTGGAACTCATTTGAATTGAACTCATGGTTTTGGTGTGTCCTGATCTGTATGCCTAAGTCCTACAAATGTGGTAATGAGAGAAAAAACGAAGGCTGTGTTGAGGGCGGGGAATGGCATGCAGAATGAGACTTCTTTGGAAAGCCAATTTAATTATACATTTGTATGCATTTCCTTTTTCTTCTCCTTTTTCTCACTGCACTTTTAATGGTTTTCATGGAAGATGGATTTGTTTATCTCTCCAAAGCATAAACAACACCTTTGGGTATTTGCTTCTAAAGAGCTTTGCATGATTTGCTTTCCCTTCTTTTCCAGAACTCTCTCCCATTAGTGCTTGAAGTAATTTTTTGCTTTTTTCCTTGTATATCTGTAAGATTCCCAGCTTTACACCTTTCTAGACCTTGAGAGAGCTGTCCTTCAGAAACATGTTGCACTTTATTGCTCAGGATGCTGACATGTCCTGTCAAAATTCTGATAAATTTTTAATGGTGTGAGAGTGCTGTTACCCTGAAGATGACCAGTAAAATGCCATTGATTTCTTTTACCTCTGAAGTCTACCCATGATCCATCTTCTCTGGTGAGTGAGAGATCACGCACATTAGACAGCTCCAACCTTCAGGATGGAATTGTTCCTGCTTCCTGCCTGGTGCTGTCAGCAGACAGAGCAGCTGCACAGTGCTGGCTGTGCTGACTGCAGATGAACTCCAAAGCAGAAACCACACTAGGACATCTCCAATTCCTCTGTGCTGGTTTTTCAGCCCAAATTTCCCTGGGTCAGGTAGATTCAGTGCATGCTATAAGCCAGGCTGGAAACCATTATATTTAAAATGGCTGCTGACTCTGGGTAAAGACATGAGGTACGTGGGCCTGTCCTGCAGTGTCCTACAAAGCCCACCCACTCCTTTAGGGAGCTGTGTCCTCCCTGTCTCTTGGATATGTTTTCTTGGCTTCCGTATACTAACTTTTCTCTGAATAACTTTTCACTTCCAGAGGTGGATTCTCTTTTCAAAACTCAGCTTAAAATTCCCAATGGAAGTTATTGCCTTTGCTGAACTAAGACACCAGATAAAAAGTATAGTTAATGCAGTTTTTAACAACCATGTTCACTAAGCAAATGCTAAATCAAGAAAATTAGAGCAAAATATCACCCCTGAAAGTCACAAAACAAATAGCCAGTGATACTCTCTTGCTCATATGAACTTTGCATAAGCCTTTTTTTAGTGTGATTCCTTGCATGTATTTCAAGGGACAATATTGTTTCAGCTGCCTGATGTAAAAAATGTGCTTGCCTTTTTATTTAAAATTGAAGGATGGTAGTTCATTTTTGTCATTTTATTGTAGCTGGAACCCAGCCTGTAACATACCAGATTCATTTTTCAATTCTGCTGATGATGGTGAGAGGAACCCATTCATTCAGAAAAGAAATGCATAATAGATTGCAAATGACACTTTAAAGCATTTACATGTTTACACAGAAGTTCTACATTCATCTAAATGTCCATGGATTTTTTTTGCAAACCCATGGAAAGCCTCCCTATCATACATCCAGGGACCACTTCTTGTATTTTCAAAAATTGCTGCCCACTATGTAACTTTTCCCATTTCCCTAGCCATGATTTCTGCAACTGTTCCCTGAGTTTTAGGACAAAATCATGCCAAAATCCCATTGCACATTTTTAGATTGACCTTAGAGTTGAGTCCCAGGTCTGATGAGTTATTTGGACTATCATTCCTGTTTGAAAGTTTTATGCACTCCATACCCCATCCTTTTTTTCCTGCTGTAGTATTCTATGAGCCAGTGTTTGCTGTGTGATTTTGCAGTCACAGAAAACCTTGATACTCTGCCTCCTGATACCAGAAGCTTGTATCTACTTTGAAATCTCTTTCTGCAAGCTAACTCCAACTGGGAACACCTGTATTTTTTAAAGTGGTGGAATAAGAAGAGACAGTCCTCTCTTCTGAAGAGCCCTCCACTCCTTAAAGGCAATTCTGTGGCCAGCTCCCAGTCCCAAATCATTGCTATTGTACCAGTATTACTGTGGTTTTGCCAGGCTTGAATGCCAGGGTGGAAGCACAGCACTTCCAGTTTCCATTTACCTGGCAAGGTACTCTTTGGTAAAGAGTTGTTGCCAGGATTCTGTGCCCTGTGCTGATTCTAAACTTGCTGCATTCCAAATGGAGATCAAAAGCTCTGCAGATTTTAACCCTTTTCAGGATATTTTTTTTTTTTTGAGGTGGTACAGTAAATGTTTCTGGAAAACTTGAATCTTTTTTTTGGAAAAGTCCCTGTGCTTACAAACCTAAGAGACAGCATGATGAAAAGGGTTTTGAAGTCAGAAGAGCCATGCAAGCCATTTAATACTGATAGTGCTAGATCTCATTCTGGGGACCACCAGTGTTTCTCCCTTCTCGCCTTGCATTTCTGCTGACTTTGGAGTGTTGATGAACCCATGAAAAATGTTGTGTAATGGTGCAAACTCTGTAGTACTCTGGGCAGCTGGCCAGCGTGTGCACTGGCTCAGCTGCTTATTGTGGGAATTCTCCCTTTCTAATTATGCGTGAAAGGTAAACTAGTTCTTCCTGGAATTGCTCTTATTTGGTTTTATTGATTTTCAGATTGGTAGTATTCATCTTATCATCCTTTCTGTAAATGGATTTGGCCATGTTCAAAGGTTTTACTGTGTGTGAGAAGTCAGGCTGAGGAAAGTCTGGACTCTCATAAACCTCCAGTAGCCTCTTTGTATCCTGAAGTTATTTTGTGTTGGCTCAAGCCATCTGGTGTTGTAAAAGCAGTCTTTTCCTTGTCCTTTGGAACTGCTGAGATTTATCATTACCTAGTTTTTAAGATACAATGTGGGAGCAGGTTTTAAGATACAGTGTGGAAACAGGTTCAGCCAGCCTGAACCTGCTCCCACCAAGAGGTGGTACACAGGCACTGGTACTCTTAATGTTGAACTCTTTTACTTTCTGGGGATCTCTTGCTTTGCTTGTCGTACAGGGCTGTGAATGAGACACAAGGAATGTTTAAAATGTAAATCTAACAGTGTGTCAGAAAACCCCCCCACAACCCAACTCCTGGAGCTTCATTTTACATCCTTCCCCTTCAGAGGTTAGTGGGTTGGTTTTACTTCTCCCATCAAAGTGTCTTAGAACTACTTCCTGACGTTTTGTAGCTGTGACTCTTCTCCCTACCTCTGATATTTGCCAGGAAGGGTCAGCAAATGAACAGTTTTTATTTCAGACTTGTAAAAACTGAAGCAAATACAATGGAAGCTTGTTTAAAACATTAGTTTCCTGAAGTGTCTACACTATTCTCTCCCATTTGCTCTGATGATATCATGGTGTGGCACTGCTACTGCCTTTGTTCTCCACTTCTTGCCTTCACTGAAATTATCTTGGGTCACCTGGCATCCGTGTGGCTGCAGCAGTCAGCTGCAAGAAATATTAAAGATTGATTGGGGCATATGGCTTATGGCCTTTAGGATCTGCTGGGTTACATCCTTTTTGTTTCATGTGGCCTCTGCTCTGTAAAACTATAAACCACCTATTTATTATACGGATATTAATTATGATAAAACATTTTTTGTAAATCCCAACTTCTCTGTCAAATACAAAAGGACAACTTTTAAAATTCACATTTCCCTGATTTTGTAATGAGGAATGACCTTGATAATTTTCTTCTTGTCAGACTTTATGACTGTTCAGTTTTGGATTACTTTTAGTCATTAGCATATCTTAGCTAATGACCAAGCCAGTGCTTCCTCCACTGTGCATTGCACATCTGTATTCTACCAGCCACTCCCCATGTATCTTCTGTTTGTTATTGCCCAGATCTCAACAAGGCTACAAAGCCATTTTTCAAACACCAAAGCTATTATCTTTTACCCTGATGCTCTGAATTTTTCAGAATTGGGAGTGAATTTTCACTGCATGACTTAGCTTTTTATTTCTTACAAATAATTTCTTTGTTGCCAATATTTTCTAGTGCCACTGCAGCCTAATTGTTTTCCTCATATTGGAAAATTCTTTTTGCTTTATAAACTGAGTTTATAACTTTTTTCTTAATCAAAAGTTTCTTCAAGTGTCATGCCCCTAACCACTTGCTGCTTCAGCAATGGAGAGTGGAATAGTTTCCTCCCTGCATCTTATATCCAAAACATCTGTGCTAATATTTGTTGTTTTCCTAATTTTCTATTTGTTTCTATGTTAATTTTACACCTGGATTATTTTCTAAAGCCTCCAGCTATTCCAATATAACTTTTCACATGATGCTTTTCAGTTTATTCTTTGATTAAAAAAAAAAAAAGCTTATGTGGGGGTATTTAATTTGTTTAGTTTGCTGCAGATTTTCCTTCTTGGATTAAGTAGTGGACTCGATTCCATAGTTCACCATTAATTAGGTGAACTCTATTCTGAGCCTAGAAAAGAAATTATAAGAGAGAATGTGATAGAGATGTATGAAATCATGAGGGGAATTGATAAAATGAATAGAGGATAATTATTCAGTCTTTCACAGCATGAGAACATACGAACAGTTGAAACTAGTAACACTTCCAAACCAAAACAAATATTTCTTTAAGCAAAGTTGGACTGTATAAAAGTTCCTCAGATGCCACAAATCATTGAAGCATTTACAAGTAACATCTCAGTACGGGCTCACCCTGCTTTTGTGTATTCCCAAGGCATTTGATTTTTGGGTCATTCTGAGAGACTGTCCAGGACAAGTATTAATTAAGTCATTATTTTTCATTTATATATAACCAGAAAACTTAATTTCACTTAAGTTTCATTATATTTAGGTATTGCAAACAGATATGAAGAGTAGATATTTGGGAAGAAGGGAAAATATGACCAGCACGTCTTGTAAACCTTGTTTGAATGGAATCAGCTGAAATAGTACACTCTGTTTTAATGATTTTTAACTGAACAGAGTAAGCAGCTCAGCAGATCTAGTTTTGGATTCACTCCAGGCATGAAGCCCTAAGAATGATGTGGTTTCAGGGGCCTGAATCCAACACACATGCAAGTAGGCATGTACACAGAAGAGGAGCCAAATGGGAGTGAGAGAGATGTACAGCCTGATCTGGGCTCTTTGCCAATTAATATGGAAAACTTGTTCTGTGGCATTTCCTATGCAAATGCAAAGAGTGCTTTGAAAGTCTGAGCTTTTTTTATTTGCTGCAGGTGCCAGACAACACAGAACAATTTTACTTAGAAGCTTTATTCCTCAAGTTATTAATGGGAAGCTGGTGTCAGTTAAATAGTAGCACATTTTAGCAAATCATTTTGCATGAAATAGAAGTGGGTCTGTGTCATGGTCCAGTTACCAAGGAAGATTTTAAAAATTGGATGAGTGCAAACTTATATTTTTTTTTAAATTCGTAGTATTTATTTGCCTGTATTAGATGTGCAGCCCTGCCCCTTACCTCACTATTGCACTGATAGCCACATAGGTTGAGTGTGAATAAAAAAACTATCAGGAATCTTACCAAAACCTCATGAATCTTATAGAAAAAAAATGGGGATGAGGTAAACCTGGCCTGGACCCCGTCCTAAAGCTCCCCTGTGTGTGGTGTCTCGGGCCCCTGCTTCATGGTGTAGGTACTGTGTGGTAGCTGTGCTGTTTTGGTGCTGAGAATGGTTTGCAAGTCCTGTGGAAATGTCTGTCACTGGCTGCAAACTGAGGGACTGGGAATGCCCACTGGAGTTGAAAAGGCTGGAAGTGGGAGGTGCAGGCGTAAAAAGTTCATCTCTTTCCTTCTGCTTCTAGACAACAGATTTCAGAGCAAGATGGTGGTTTCCAGCTGCTAAATTACAAGTCTTCTCAAACAAACCAAAAGAGACCAAGGTCCTTTGACTGAGCCCAATATGCATCTGTGGAGATTTTCAAAAGGGTATTTAGACACATGACTGTGCAATGGCAGAAGAACAAAATGCCATGCCTGCAACTTCTAATGACTGGCATTGCAAATAATCCTCCTATCATCCACACACTGTCAGCACAGGGAATTCTTAACCACAGAGGATTTATAGTTATGTGTTCAGAAATATATGTCTAACTGAAACTTTTGAAAAATTTAAAGCAGATGCTCCTTTTCAGGGATTATGGCCTCTTCTCAGAGGTCTTGCACCTTAAATTGATGTATCTCCCATCTCTGGGCTAGACTATTGGAAGCAAATTTGTGGGGTTTTTATTTTCTTTCATGGATGATGCATTTTTAGAATTTTTATGATTGACCAGGTAGAAAATGTGTCAGCATGAAATTTTTCTGAGAGAGTAACTGCATTGCAGTTACATTATAAGCACATTCTAAAAAAGACCAAGGAGCAGATTTAGCATTACTCTTTAAAAGCAGTAAGAATAAATTTGCTCAGTAGTTACAATGAGCTATTTGAGATTTTGACATTTGGTCATTTGGTTTTTAGTGTCAGCTTTAGAGATTAGAATGCACTGAAAGAAACTGGCCAGTGGAGAAGTACTAGTGGAGCTTTTTGTTTTTTAAGCTAAATTTGTTTGAAAAAAGGCCAATAAACGAATAATACAGAGAAGCATCTTCTGTCCTGGAAGGGTGAGAGTTAGTAGAGTTCATTCCTCAATCGTCAAACTAATTTATGCAAGTCTGAGCAAAACTTTTAAAGCTTTGAAACAATTAAAAAAAAACAAAACCAAAAGACTGTGTACAGTCCATAAATATTGAGGATAGTATATTTCTTGGAAATACCAGGAAAATAGCATTTAAAACATTTAAATACAGAAAACCACATTTTTACAGCAGAGCCCTCAAGCACCCTTGATGGTAATTAAAAAGGCCATTCTTTTTCAAGCACAGACTTTCTCCACAGCAGCTCCATCACTGAACTCCCACCCTGCATTGCACACACACTTACATCAAGAACTTGTCAGAAGATCAAAAGGGTAACACACCAACCCTTCCTCCAAAACACACTGCAAGCAATATGGCAATGTGTGCATGTTCTCACCATGGAACAGATGCACAGATCCTTAGTTTCCTAGGTGGTTGCTCAGTAATGCTGACAGTTCCAGTTTTCTGCCCAGGAGAATTATTTGTCTAGGAATATGACTTTAGGAAAAAGAAAGGAGCAATCTCAACTTAGAAAACACATTATCAAATTAAGAATTTTTTTCCGGAATAATTTTTTTCTGGCATCAGAAGGCCTGCAGGAATAGAGCAGAATTAAAGGCCTCGCACTATCTCATACAGACCCTTCTGCCCACTCCAGCTACCATGTACACAATGGAAGCATGTGAGATTTCAAGTCAGAGAGTTGCACTGCTAACATTAAAGAGAGCTTATGCTAACATAAAAGCCTGCAAGGACTTGGTGAAACCCTTGCCTTTAGATTATGCCAGCAATCCAGGTGGGAATAAAAGTCTGCCATTCAGAACTGCCCACTATGCCAAAATGCTTTACGATATGAATTTCACTACTTTCTGCCAAAATTCAGATGGGCATAAATAACTAACTCTGAGTCAATAAGGAGACTGAGAAAAGCTATTCTAGTTTAATAGCCTGATTATGAGGAGTTTCTGCATGTAATTTTTGTTTTAATGGTTCAATACAGAAATATGTTAATGTTTTTGGGATAATATGGATAAACTTCATGTAAGAGTCTAGGCCACTGGGAACAATGGCAAGAAAGACTAATCTGACCTGAATTCTTTTAGAGTATATCTTTCCTTAACAACTCCTCACCTGTGCCATGTTACTGATTCTATGCTCTAGGAAAAAACCCCAAACTTGTTTTACTTACTATCTACTCCAATCTTCTACAGTTCTCAGCAGCAAACTCGTATCAGGGGACTGTGTAAGTACCTGACATTTTCACTGAATAGAAGCTGCACAGTTGAATTACTTGTTCATAGTATCACAAGACAAAAATGGGAGATCTCCTTTGGAGAACTGTCTGTCCTTGAAAAACAGCAAAGCAGGAAAATAACTCCACGGTCCCTTCCTTCCTAATTGAGAATTATTCCCTAAAATATTTCAGGAAAAGAATATATTCATAAATGTTCCTTGCTCCATTTGCTCCTTCTAGACAATTTCTTTTCTCTTTTGCAAGAAGTTCACATTCGAAGTCTGTATTGTACATGTGTCTGCAGTAGCCAGGACTGCAATTTCTCTAACTTACCCTGCTAGAGGACACATAATATATGCTTCTTATTTTATTCATCTTACGCTTGATGTAATTCAAGAGTACTTCCTTGTAACCCTTGAGAGAAGATTGCTTCAACATGCAAAATAAATGGCGGGAAAGCTTTTTTATCCATTCATCTGCTGCATGTCCCCTGCCTAAACTTCTTTGTGCAACAGCAGTGAGTGGCAGTGCTCATGAGCATGAGCAGACATGAGTTTGTGTATTCTTCCTATGAGATCAAGCATCTAAAAGAGCTGAGTTTCCCCGGCTTTGAGAAATTGCCTCTCTAAGGCAGGGTTGTGCCAAACCCTCAACATTTAAAACTTATGATTAAACATTACAATAAGGATACCTTTTAGAAATGCAAATGCATGAGATGCAGGGTTTGGGGGCTAGAAAAGAAAAAGATTGCCTTTTGGGTTAGTTTTAGTTTCTCAGTATACACTTGGCTCATAAGCTTATTTCCTCACAACAATAAGGCTTCATAATTAGCTTTTCTAAACAAAGTCTTAACCTAGAAAATAGATTAAAAAAAGAGATTGGGTGCTTCAAAACTCACAGCAAATTTGCAAAAGTTGGCAACAGTGTCAAGAACTTGATCATCCAAAATCAGAAACCATGTAGCAAATTCCCCACTTTAGTCACCTTTTGGGGAGAAAGAAGAGAGGGTGCCCACCATGTTGCAACAATGTGAGCCTCAGGGTGGTATATTTTTTTGTATGTCCAGAGTCAGAAGTTGCCCAGATTATTTCTTTGCAGCTTTCAGGCAGACAAAGGGCACTTGCCAGACTCAGCTTGTTTTGCTCATAATATAAATACCTGTTTTGTTTGGGTTTTTTTTTTTTTTTTCCTTGGTTTTCAGCAACAGTTGGCCAAAAATATAAAATTTGGGCAGCCTCCACAAATGACAGTTTCTGCGAGGACAATGGGGGAAGCAAACACCAGTACAGAAGATGATGCATTGCTCAGCAGCCCCATGGAGACCGAGACCCAGCAGGACACAGTGATCTCAGACTGCGGTAATAAAGTAAGCACTTTAAATTGACATGTCCATGGCACTAGAGCAGTACTAAAGCAGTAAAGTTCACTGAGGTGTAGCAGATGTTTCCAGTGAGGCATAGCAGAGCTCAGTGGGCTGTTTTATGTGGGAGGGATCTCTCAGCTTGTACTTCTTGGCCTGGTGGGAAGCATGCTCTTGGCATCCTGAGCCAGGTCACGCAGAATTACCAGTTTCTGTGTTTGCTCTGAACTTCCAGCAATGCAGACATCAATTCCAGTGTTGCTAGAAGACAGGAAATTTTTCTGATACAGAAAATATTTTAAAATACGGACTACCCAGCAAGGAAAGTTGTTCACAGCATCAAATACCAAAAAGGAAAATAATTTCAAAATGAGAGTGTGCAGCTTCCCTGGTTTCTGCTTTTGTCTCATCTGCTGGCCTTGTAACTCCTTGGCACGTCTATCTGCATAGGTCTTGGGGGGACAGGGTGGCTTCTGTCAAAAATTGGTGTCCAGGACCACACAAAGCTGCTCTACTTCGAACAGGTTTCCTGGGATGCTTTGTGACTTCTGATTTTCCCAACTGAGTAACTCAGAACAATGGCAAGAGTTCTGGGTTTACTTTGACCTGTAGTTGTGGAGCTTTAGCCTTGATAGTAACAATCATGCGGTGTAACGGGATCCCGACACACATTAGGTTACGAAGTAATACTGTGATGGAATGATTAAAACAAATGTTTCTGAGTGTGATGAATGCTGCTACAACCCCTGTGCCTTGAAAATTCCTCATCGTGATGGCTTTGAGAGGGACCGTAGCTAAAGAGTCCTAGTTCTCCAGGCTTCCATGGCTGTGGGGGGACTGTTAGCTCTGCAAAAAGAGTCATCTAGAACACGGAATTGAAACTCCTTGCAGCAGAGGTAATGCCTGAACAGGTTAGTATATTTTTTCCTTATGTGTAAGTCAGGAGAAAATAAAATCATTAAGACCTGATCAAAATCCTACAAAGCTGTGCCCTTTCTTTCGTTTTGGAACTTGATTATCTTGTTAAGGAAGCCTGGTATTTTGCCTTTTGTAGTGCTGTATAGACAGCAGTGATTCAAGAAGGAGTGAAGAGAAACTCAGAGCATGTAGAAACAAGAATGGCTTATCCATCAGTCCTGAAATGATAGGAAAGAGGGAAAAATCCTACCCTAACATACATGACTTCACAAGTCCTTTGAATCACATTTATTAGATCCTTTACATTTTAACACTTGTCTGTGATAATCTCTTCTAGTCTACTGACACTCCAGATTTCTTGAGAAAAATGAATTTTCTTGGAACAGGATATGAAATGGAAGAAAAGGTAAAAAAAAACTTTTACACTTGGTTTGTTAAATTCTAGTTTTAGGTATTAGAAGCCTGACAGTTTTTGTTTTCATACATTGTTTGATTGATCATCCAATATTTTGTGAATGCTGTGCAGTTTTGGAACTAGTAAATAAGCAATAACTAAGATTGAGAAATCTTAAGAGCCGATTGTAGGAAACAGCAGGACTCAGTCTCTGCCAGTCTTGCAGCATTCCTCTATTTGATGTATTAATCACAGAGTCATAATTTTCATAAGTACTTCTACTACTTTGTTATGCCTGCATGTAATTCAATAAGCATATGCAAAATGTTCCTTCAGCTTTTAAGTAATTGGTTCCCTGATTAGCATATGTTTAACCTCAGAAGATTACAGAGCTGTCTTGAAAACAATGTATGTGATTTTCTTTCCTCACAGAAGATGTTTTCTCCTTTTTTTTTTTTTTTTCTGTCTTCTTTTTCCATTTATATTATGCCAAATGCAAGTCTTGGGATGATAGCTTGGTGACTTATGGGAGAGACAGATGACAGTCTCATTCTTACATGCCTAGACATACAGTTCCACTATTTATTCACAAAAGGAGTCTCACTGAATCACTTTGCTTATATTTGCACTTTCTGAACACAAGTATTTGAAGGACATGAGAAATAAAGCACTCATCAAAGCCAGTGTTGTCTTACTTTAGTGTTTTGCTGTTTGGCACTGTCTTGGACAACTCCACATGACTCTGGAGGGAAGGTTTTCCACAGGCACTGTACTAGTCTGAGATCCAATGCTGTAGTCATCTCCCATGCAGATAGTACAGCTCTGTAGCTGTTCTACTATGATGCTTAGATAAGTCAGTCTGATTTGCTTCTGCCTGAAGTGTATAAATATTTAAAGATGTAGATCTTTTTTCACATTAAGCAAACTTTAAAATGTCCCAGTTGCTTAAAAACCTGCCCGTGCCTTTCCCATTCCCAACAAGTTCAGAACAGGGCTAAACTGTGAAAAAACTTCAATAGAATGGTCTAAGGAATTTTCAAGTGAAAACTATGAAAATGTGTAGTACGGAAAATGGGAAAATATTAGAGCTGTAAATTTCATGTCCAAAAATTGTGACTTGTATAATGGAAAGCCAGAGTTTCAAATCTTTTCTGCTAATAATTCCTTTGAATTCAAAACTGCAAAGACGTGTGTGTGCGTGTGTGTGTAATTTATCTATCTATCTATCTATCTATCTATCTATCTATCTATCTATCTATCTATCTAATGGAACAAATAGCTTAAGAATGGTTTCTTGTGTTTGTGATTCAAACAGGTCACTCCAGCCAAATCAGCTCGGCCAAAAAGACAATTTTCCTGTTCTGGCACAATTGAAACAATCAATTTGGATTCAGTTCCCCAGGCTGTTGCTCGTCTAGACAACAGTGCAGCTAAGCACAAACTGTCAGTGAAGCCAAAAAAGCAGAGGATGTCAAGACAGCACAAGAGATTAACAAAGGTATTAAATCACTGGCCAAACAGCAAGAGGAGGGCGATTGCTTTTGAAACTGGGTACAAAATAACCATAACTGAGTGTACCAGGATCTGTAGACAGATCTAAGATGTGATTAACACCGTTATTTGTCTGAAACCCTAGCTGGAGAGAAGATGCAAAGAAGTATTAATATTGCCATTTGAGACAAATACTACTCAAACCTGAAGTACTTCCACTAGGATTTTGCATTGGGAGAGCTTTCTGATTCTAGTTTTTCTAGTAAAACCTTTAGGTCATAAAGGCCTGAAGATATGTGCTGCTGTTAGTGCTGCTCTGATATAGGCAATCAGATGGTGCAAGATCTAGTTGGGAAAAATAAGATTCTCTAAATTGGGTGGGGATAATATCTTTGCCTTATAAGAAGGAATAAGACTTAAGTAATGTAGCTCTTGCAACAGCTATAGAGAGAAATATGAAGTTCTAATTTTGTACACTTACTGCACATCTGTTTTGGTTTTTATCCCGACATCTTACTAGCTCTTGTAAATGGGACAAGACTATTCAACTACACAGGGCTCAGGAGACGCCACTGGCCTTTCTTCTGCACCACTGTACTTGCATTTATCACTCTTGCAAAGAAGAAATTAAATTTAAACCTCTTCTTTATATAGAACGGTTAACTGGAGCCAAATGATGGCTCAACAAATGATAGCTAGACAGGACATTAGCTGAGCTGTTTTCCTCAAGGGAAGTACTCTTCAGGTATGGAACAGAGCAGTATTCCTGGGAAGCTCTGGGTTTGCTGTCCATGCATGTTCCCACGGTTCCTACAATAGCACTGGAGTCTCAGCACAGCTAATGAGGAAGATATCCTGGCTCAGGATTTGTGGAAAAGCAATTGTGTTTTCCTGAGCAGTGTTCTTTTCTGGCTAGCATTGCAAAACTTTTTTCTGCAGGCAACAGCTCTGTCTCTGCAAGTAACAGTTAGATTTGCCATGAAAGAACTGGCAAAACAATGCCCCTAAGCAGACGTTAATTATCTCAGCCTTAAAGGATGGAGTTCTAAGTAGAAGAAGAATGGGCATACGAAACTTATGCTCTGTCCCTTGGGCTTCTGCAAATTTGAAATGGCAGGTCCCAATGCACACCAAATGGTGATTCAATATTTGGCATTATAATGCTATCACTCTTGGGATGTTTTCTTTCTTTTAAAGGCTATCATCTGAACAGGTGAGAGACTTGGGATCTATGATGATGTAAACCATAAATTGGGGTGGGTGTGTTGGCTCATCTAAATCACTGTTTAAAAATACTTTCTTTTGCATTTGCCAATTTTTGTTCACTTTTTGTAAAGGATAACAAGCCAACAGGCAATATTCAGTAACTCCAAACTTGTCTCCAATTTTAGGGATCACAAAGTTTAACAATAACAGAATTTGAGCCAGAGGACCTAGAAACTCAACTGTATGAGGACATATACCCAGGTTATATTGGGCGCTTCACAGCAGACAAGCTAATCCGGGACAGAGATGAGCAGAAGCAGCTTCAGCTGGCAGAGGAAAAAAGAATTGAAGATCACTGGGGTATCCTTGAAGCTGAAAGGATAAGACAGATTGTAGAAATGGAAGAACAAAGAGAAATGGAGGAAAAAAGGTGCCAAGAACTTGAGGAGATGCGGAAAGAACAGGAAAAAAGACGTTGTGAAGAAGAGAGGAGGCAGTACCTCCTTGAAGGAGAGACATCTTTGAAAATAGAAGTGCAAACATGCCATAAAGAGGAAAGAAGACTGATGAAGGCTGAAAAAAGGCAAGAGCTGGAGGAGCAGAGGTGCCATGAGCTGGAGAAGCAGAGGCAGAAGGAGTTGGAGGAACAACAAAGACAAGACCTGGAGGAGAAGAGGCACTGGGAAGGTGAGGAACAACGGAGACGAGAGCTGGAGGTGCAGAAGCTCAAGGAACAGGAGGAACAACAGAGACGAGAGCTGGAGGAGCATAAGCTCAAGGAACAGGAAGAACAACAGAGACGAGAGCTGGAGGAGCAGAAGCTCAAGGAACAAGAAGAACAACAGAGACGAGAGTTTGAGGAGCAGAAGCTCAAGGAACAGGAGGAGCAACAGAGACGAGAGTTCGAGGAGCAGAAGCTCAAGGAAAAGGAGGAGCAACAGAGACAAAAGCTGGAGGAGCAGAAGCTCAAGGAACAAGAAGAGCAACAGAGACGAGAGGTGGATGAGCAGCAGTGCCAGCAACGGGAGGAACAGCAGAGACTAAAGCAGGAGGAAGAGAAGCACCAGGAATGGGAGGAACAGCAGAGACTAAAGCAAGAGGAAGAGAAGCACCAGGAACAGGAAGAGCGACAAAGAGGAGAGCTGAAGGAGCAGAAGCACCAGGAACAGGAAGAGCAGAGATGTCAGGAATTGGAGGAGGAGAAGCATCAGGAATGGGAAGAGCAGAAGCACAAAGATCTGGAGGAGAAACAGAGACAAGAAGTGGAGGAGCAGCAGAGGCTAGCATTGGAAGAATTAAGGCAAGATAGGACTGAAAAAGACAGTCAAAAGGAAGAAGAAAGAAACTGGCTGGAGGAACAAAAAGAACTCAAGAAACAGAATAAGGAAGAAATACAGCGACAAGAGCCAGAAGAGAAAGAGCTTCAAGAAGTTGAAGTAAAACTGAAGCAGGAGAAAGAACCTGAGAGCCTCAAACAAGAGAAGGAACAGGAGGAACAAAGACAGTATTTGAAGGAGAAAGAAAAGACGGAGAAGGAACAACCCCAGCAAATGATGGATAAGAAAAAGAAACGGGAAGAGCAGCGGAAACACAAGCTCACAAAACAAATGCACATGGAAAGTTCAGACTATATACTACAAGATGAACTGAAGCAGCAAAAGGAACAAAATGGACATGAATGGAACAAGCTGAAAGAGCAGAAGGTAGACACAGAAGGACAAAATCTTCAGCCAAAACAAGAAAAATCCTTGGAACAGCCACAGGAAAAAGATCAGTTGTGTTCTGCTGGAGGGGCTGATAGGCATCCAGCAGAGGAGAAGCTCCAAGAAGGATCAAGTTCCCAAAAAGTCAAACAGCCAGAAAAAGGTAATAAAACAGCAGAAGAAATGCTAGCCCAGAAACTGAAGAGAGAAGTTGAGGCTCAGGAGCAAAAACGCATAGGGGAAGAACTTCGGTGGCAAGAGGTAGATGAAAGACAAACAGCATCCAGACCCTTCACATTTCAAGTGTCTTCTGGAGATAAACAGATCATATTTCAGAAAGTAAATCTGAGTCCTGTCATGCCCATCAAAGGAGCAGGACTCTCTTCTCCATCTGTCAAAGACTGCAGGGTGCACACTACCAGTAAGGGCTCCCATTCCCTCCCATCATCTGTGTGTGTACCCCACACAGCTATTTTGGTTACTGGAGCACAGCTGTGTGGCACAGCAGTGAACCTGAACCAGATTAAGGACACAGCTTGCAAATCATTACTTGGCTTAACGGAAGAGAGGAAAAATGTGGATGTTCCCTCTCCAGAGAAGTCCGAGAGAAAAAAACAGGATCCCAAACCCAGCAGCAGCAAAATGAAACACGCACAAGAGGCATTGAACAACCAGGCCGTACTGGCTGAGTGGGCCTCTATCCGCTCCAGAATCCTAAAGAATGCAGAAAACAACAAATATAATGAGAGAGACCGAGTAAGTGTCTGCAGGCACAGTGATGACTGGACACCCCGAGGACGCGGTGCTCCCCACAGTAACTTGAGGAAAACCCTCTCCGCAAATGCAAAGTTCTCGATTACACCAGCATGGCAGAAGTTTTCAGACGTTTCAAAAACCAGTTCAGATGCTGAGAATGTAAATGTGGCAAAAGGCAATGAAACAGTGGCTGTGGGGCGAACCACTGGCTCATCTGCTGATTCAAAGGAGGACGTGGCTTCCACTTTTAAGGATAACTTATCTGAAAAGCCTAAGGAGAAAATGGAAACCCGTAGTGAAGTGACAGACAACACCGAAGGCTGTAAATTCGCAAAAGATCTTCCATCTTTCCTTGTTCCGAGTTTTCCACATTCTACGGGTAAGGAATTACCCCAGCCAGAACTTCCCAATGCTCTGGAAAATCAGCAAAATAACAGCACAAAAAAAGCAGACAAACCAGCATCAAATGGAGAAGAAAATATTTCTCCTTTTGGAATAAAGTTACGAAGGACAAACTACTCTTTACGTTTTCATTATGATCAACAGGCAGAGCAAAAGAAAAAGAAAAGATACAGTGCAGGAGACAGTTTTGATGGTGTGCCTGACCCACTCACCTCAACAGAAGGTGAGAAAGAATCCTCTGTTTTCACTTCACAAGAAAGTACCTCTCCTGGCACAGGGAGAGCAAACATTTCTGGTAATTCAAAAGACTCTTCAGTTACTGTGGTGGAGTTTTCACCACCAGTGGTCCCACCAGCCACTGGCCAGAGTGCTCTACCTGCTCATGAGAAACCAGCATGCAAGTCACTGGTGCCACAGAAACCTGCTTTAGCTCCAAAGCCCACCAGCCAGACCCCACCATCGTCTCCTCTCTCTAAAATAGACAGATCAAACCCATCTGAAATGCTGGGGCAAAGGGTGGTTAAAGCTGAATCAGATGGTGGCTGGAGAAAAGAAGACAGAGCAAATGCAGCCCAACCCGTACCATCCAATGACTACAAAAATGAAGAGGAAGAAATCAAAGAAAAGAAGTCATTTTTCCCATCTCTAAGTATTCCATGGAGAGAAAAAAATGACAAAAAGCCTGAGCCATTGAAGAAAGGTATGTATCTTTCAAAGCAAATTTAGCTATTATCTGCATTTCCAAAATGAGATACTGGAGGTCCAGAGGAAAACATTTGGTCTTAAGCTATCATTTTTACCCGGCATGTAATTTGTGGAGGACTGCTACTTTGCTTAGGTTTGTCTGAATGAGTGTGAATTCCTATGCCCACAATTTAATTCAGAAGCCCACAAATTCAGTGTGACCAATGCAACCTACTTAAGAAAGTTAATTTCAAGGAGATAACAGAAGTATGTGTGTGTGTTTTCCTTGCAGAGGTGTTACCTCTGCCTCTAGTTAGTCAGGTGATGGACTCTGTAGTCCATGTATAACAGTGTCATCAGAGCAGACGGTGTAATTCTAAAAATCTACCTTCTGTTGCTTCTCTTTTTAAAGGAATGTTATCTAGCTTAAAAATACTAAGACCTAGGTCCCCGTATCCTGGGCAAATTATTTATTTAAGCAATACAGCTGGGCACAGCAGTCTGTGCTTCAGAGGTAGTCTTCAGCGATGAAAACAATGAGAGTAGTCATAATGTCTCTTCAGAGGAGGGTTAAAAGCCCCTGTGTCTTGAAATGGGATTCTGTACAAGAGGGAAAATAACCCTTTCAGAGTAAAGACACTCAAAAGACTGAGGCAGGAATTTCATTGGGAAATCCCAATTTTCTTCATTCTTGAATTTTGCAAACATCAGGACACTTCTAAAACAGTATCTCAGTGGAACTGCTGCTTTATTTTTTTTTTCCTAAAAGAAAAAAAAGGAAAAAAAAAAGAAGAAAAAAAAGAGATAAATTTGGACAGCTGGGTGAGTGTGTTGAATTAGGTCTTATTCCCGCGGCATAAAAAAATCTGTTTCAGTATTTGTTGTGCAGTCTGCAAAGGTCTGTGACTGACATGGCATTCAATGGGCTTAGCTCCAGCATTTTCACAAGGGAGAGAAGTTGTAGGGGTTTTCTCAAGACAAGAGATGTGCATTACTCAATCAATTCTCATCATGTTTTCTTTCAGAAAAGCCTGTTCTTCAGAGCAGGCACTCTTTAGATGGCTCTAAATTGATGGAAAAAGTGGAAACTTCACAACCACTTTGGATTACATTAGCACTGCAAAAGCAAAAGGGATTTCGTGAGCAGCAAGCTACGAGGGAAGAGAGAAGACAAGCCAGAGAGGCAAAGCAAGCTGAGAAACTGGCTAAAGAAAATGTAAGCAATCTTTAGAAACCTGCCCATTAGAAATACTGACACCATAATTATAACTGTTAGCTAATTTTATTATGTGGGAGTGGTTTTTTTTAATGTTTGGTTTGTAAGACTTCATAAAAGCTAAAATGACAGCAAGTAAAAAGTATTCTGAAAGTCTGGAGTTCCCTCTTGCAAAACTGAGACCTCCAGGAGAAAATACTGGACAATAGTTTGGCAATTTTAGTGTAAACTCTGATGATATCAGGTGGTAGTTAATGACAATCATAAGCACAACTACTGTGCAGGTGATGGAACAGAAAAATTGTCTGCGATGTGGTTCTTTCAGAGCTTAAGTGAGATGATAACCTTTAATGCTTGGGGAATAACAGCTGAAATATGCAGTTAAAGGTGAATATTATAAGTCTGAATTTATTTTTATTGTAGCATGTATTATTTGGGTAAAATACAGATAAACAAAATAAATGAACAATCATGATACATCTAAATGCTTAAAGCAGGCACTGAATTCAATCACTTCTTTCCTGTTCTCCAAATAGCTATTTACTCTCCATGGCTTTCTATTAGTAAGGAAAGCACTTCTACTTACAGTGCCACAGTGATGCTGCACAAACAGGGATGTTGTGTATAGATATCACAGATGGTAAAAAGGGATATTATGTGGATATAGTTTTGTGTTTGTTATGAGACCCAAATTTCTGATGGGTATGTGCATAACCAGAGACACAGACAACTGATGGAAGAAAACAGCAGTGGGTGTGAAGTTGCCCCACAGATGCACACTATGTTTCGGTGCTGTATTTAACAGGGAGGGCTGGCTCAAACTCTTCAGTATTTTGACTGAAATGACAACATGACAAATTTAACTTTGTGGTGGTTTTTTTACAGTCTTTAATAAGTGTTGGTTTTAGAAGTATCAGTGTTGTGATCCTTTCCCAAAAAGGAAGGTTAAGGAAAGGACAGGTGATGAATGAAAGCATCAAGCGTGTCATCTCTAACTTGGAGCCATTACATGACAGACTTCTCATTTAGCAGTTTCCCTTCTCTGTTCTAGGCTGCTGTAAGTAATCAGTCAGATAATAAAAGTAGCAGCAGCAAAACAAGCACACTGCAGAAATCTGCAGCTCAAGAAGGAGAGAAGAAAACTGAGACTGCTGTGTCAAGACTAGAAAGAAGGGAGCATCTAAAAAAGTCGAACACCCTTCCAACTTCTGTGACAGGTACGGTTGAGAGATTCAGATTCACTGTACGAGTAATGCACTTCAGAAATGGTACTGCATGTTTCTGAGAAAGTGAATGACAGGTTTTTTTCCCTCATATAGTACTGCTAGAATTACAAATGCATTGCACAGAATAACAGAACTTACTCCTATCTCATGTGCTGCCCATCATGATGGAAACACCTAATTTTAACAGATTTTTACCAGGCTCCTTAGGTTAAGGTTGCACTGCTGCAATTCCTTAGAATCGCCCCAGTTCAAGTTAACAAAATTAGGCTGTCTCCCCAAGCCATATCCAATAGTATTTTTGGAACATGACTAACGCACATTAGAGTGATCTGATTTACTGTAAATTGCAATTGCAGTACTGTTTTGCCTTTAGGATGGGGGTTAGCACAGAGGGGGAACGATATTTAACTTCTACAAAGGGTATTTGTGCAGAAAATGAAGCATGTTGTGTTCTCACACCTCCCAGTTTGTCAAGGAGAAATATTCACCCCCCAATATTGGAAATAAGCATTCTCATTTGAAAAATGTTTAAAAAGTAATCAATTCAGTTGATGGCAGTCTTACTTTGAATTTAGGACTTCTCCCTCCTAGTCAAATATTTGGTATGGAAGGTTGAAACCAGAACCTACTGCTTTATCTGTCACTTCAGTTAAGCTGAAACTATTCCATATTCAAAAGGCAGAAAAATTAAAATAAATATTTCCCCAAAGGGCATAACATTTGGGGTGGTATAAGGTGACTGTTGAAGTACAGAGCTGCTTATATTTCTCTAGCTAACAGTAGTCCTTGGGAAAAGGTTTTTGAGTAGATAGGTGTTGAAGAAACCTTTTAAAAAGTTGCACAAGTAAACAGCATTTCTGAAAGCAAATACATATATCACCTGCATCTGTTCAGTACCACTCTATGCCAAGAACTATGAAATGCAACTACTGAAAGCAATGAGGTGACTCAACTGATTTGTTAAAGGCTAAACCAGTGCTACTCCTGCATTACAGACTGTCCCAAGCTGAATCCCCCCCTGCCCACAATGCCTACATTCAGTTGGTTCAGCAGCTGGATCTTCACACTGCAGCTGCACACCAGAGCAGATATCCCTGAGAACTTCACTTGGAACATCTTGGGTTGGACTCGATGACCTTTAAAGGTCCTTTCCAACCCAAACCATTCTAAGATCTTACGTAAATTGCCCAAAACTTTCATGCTTTACAGCACTCCTATCAAACTCTAAAGGGGCTCTATTGCAGCCCTACCCCCAAAGACTCAGCACTGTGTTGTTATGCTGTACATGGTCAATTCTAGCAGAAATCAAACTCCATCGCAACAGATGATGCCAAATTAGATCAAAGGGCCAAAACCCAATTATCCAAAGTCATTCTGTCTGCACTAGAGTGACAGTTCAGGAGGAAATTGAGGAGGAATTACCCGTTTTGAATTACCTAAAGTGAAAGCGTAGAACTCTATTGGCTCATAAGAAATAGTGACTGGATTTCCCTGGGATTACTGACTACCTTTGGAGCCAGGCAGCCATTAGCAATTACACATATATACAAGTATTTGTGGGTAATAAGACTGATTTGGGCTTCCCACGGTTAGAAGAGCGTTTAAGACAAGACCAGCCTAGGACATGTTAAAAATGGAAGTCTGCTGAGTCCTCCTCTAAGGACATTAAAAAACACCCACAACTTGAAGGCGGTGTATTTCAAATTTGCACTTGTGTCTTGTGCAACAGGAACTGATAGGAGCGTGTGACCTTTAAAATAGCATAAATTACCACAGCATATGAAATAATTAGCTTTTCAAAGTGTCCATCTACAGAAATTGCTGCTGCTACTGTTCATTGACTCACAGATAAAAATATATGATTAAAGATGCACTAAAAAGAAGAACAGTTTCTGGCATCCATGCAATTTTAAAGCTTTTATACACCTTAAAAACCTGAAAATGAAATGCAACTAAAAGTAATTGAGAATTTGAAGGTTTAACAAAAAAAAAAATTTTGGCTCCTAAAAAAGAAAACATGTCGGGAGGGGGGGGTGAGTGAGGAGTTATTTTGTGACTAAGATTTTTAGAGTTACTCCATATGTTTCAGACAGGACTCATTTCTATTCAGGTTGCCTTCAAGGGCATTCACTGTCTCAGAATTTATTTTCCCATTTGACATCCACAATACTTCAATAGTTCTGCTCTGTGAAGTTTTCTTCTTAGAAATAATTTTTTTATTAAACACATTTTCTTATGGAAACTGCTTAGAAGTTAGAACTGTCTTCAAGAAACTACTTAGAAGAAAATGTGGCAAACAGCTAATGGTGAAGGCAGGTTTCTTTCTTTTCAAGCACAGTCTCTTGGGTAGGGTTAAACTGAGGCAGGAAGCTATAGGACCACCTTCTTCTCTAAAGAGGGAATCTAAATACTACTGAATACATTTGGTTTGCATGTGTGCAGCAGCTGCATTACCTAAGAGAAAAAGTCCCCTAGCTTTATTTCCCATTGTTTGCTATGGTGCAGATGTAATTAAAATAGTTTATTTAAAGAGGAAGACTGGCAAACTGGAAATGCTTTCTTTGGATCTCAGAGACTGAAAATTTCGTCCCTATTTTTGTGAGTTAGATCACTTGGAGTCACCTCTGAAAAACGAAACTCACCTCCTCCTAACTTGATTATTTTCCAAATACAGTAAGATTTAGCTGTAAGTGTTGGAAATAAATATCTAGTGTTAGATCAGAATATCTTCACATAAAAGTGAAATCTCTAGAGTCCTGCAACAAAGCACAGGATTCAACTAATGTTGGGGTTTTTTTTCCCCTCTCCCTATCCCATAAAAAAAGTGGAAATTTCAGATTCGGTTCCATCAACCCCAGTGACAAAGGAGGTGGCCAAGAGATTCTCTACGCCTGATGCTAACCCAGTGTCAACAGAACCAGCCTGGCTTGCATTAGCCAAGAGGAAAGCAAAAGCCTGGAGTGACTGTCCACAGATCATAAAGTAAACTGTAAAGGTACATCTCTATTGCTGACTATTAATTGCTTTTATTTATTCTGCTTTTTACACATGACAAAGCTGAAAATGCATGTATTGGAAGGACTGAAAACTGAACTGATTACCATTTTCCTCTAGCTCACTGTAAAGTCTACTCAAGTCATATATTCCATTGCTTTGACAAATAGCTAAAGGAGGTCATGGCAAAAATCTCGCAGCCAGACTCTCTCAAAAACTTAACAGTGCTCAGATACTGGATGTAAATTTTAGCAGGTGTCATAATAAGGGCCAGAACAGAATAAGGGTTCAGAAGCTTCTTAAATTCTGTTGGTATTCGGTTCTGGAATTTTAGATCTCTATGTCTGAGATCTCAGAAATTTTTTCAGAACTTCATTGTTGAAATAAAGGCAAGATGCATGTTCCCTTCACTTAAGTCGTAATTTATTTAAACATGTTAAACTGTATGAACTGCCAGTTCTGCCTGCTATTTGAAAGCTTTTTCCCTGAGGAAGAGCTTTGGGATACACCGTTCCACATGCAAACGATAAGTAGATAGATGGTACCATCCAAATGCTGAGGTAATTTCTTTCATCATAGGATTAATACACTACATCCATATACCCTCACTTCTAGGAAGAAAACAATTAATCCTACTTAAAAAGCCACCGTTTTTTAAACAAATATCATTAAGTTCTCAAAAAGAAGTCAGGGATTCACTGTTTCTTCTAGTCATTTAAGTGCATCAATATTTGTGCTTGGCCATATTTACGCTGCATAGAAACAGTGATTGTGGATTACAACTTTAAATCAGTTGACTGGAATTAAACTGTTCCTGTGTGAATGCAGCTGTAGACTCTGTCTCCGTAAGTTCCCACAGGAGTAGGACTGGCAGAACTGAAGTTAACTGAGAACTGAAAGACAAGTCAGTGAGTTTTAGGAGTTTTAACTCTGCATTCTTCCTGATTTTACTCCACATGCAACTTCAGGTAGTTAACTTCCTGTACTTTGACCAATATAGCCAGAACACTTCAGAAAGAAGTTTACTTACCCCATCTCAGGTATCTGTTGTGGCAACTGAATACTTTATTATTTCACATAACTAAAACAGAAATGTCCACACCCCCCCCTCCCTTATAAAAAAAGGATAAAGTCCATAAATGTAACAAAAATGTCACTATCCTCAACACCCCACAGAAATTGCTAGGTCTGCATTTTAAAATGTCACCCTATTAAATAAATCAACCAAGTTTGTTTTATAAGGAAGACTTTAAAAAAATTTGAAAGTCTCCTTCTTAGAACCATAAGGCTCAAAGGAACCTTTAAGCGTACAGCATCATGAAGGGAGACATTTTCATGAAAAGAAATCACATCATTCTAGAATGATACAACATATGCTTCATAGAAGTGTTATAGCCAAACTGCTGTAAGCAGCATGAGAAACAGCATTTTAAACCACGCAGGAAACAGAATGAAACCTGTTGTATACTCTGTTCCCAGAACCAAAAGTTTCAGCAAAAGTCATTGTCAAGTACAGCCTTTCCCACCAAACAGGAAACAGGGGCTCAGTATCATGGTTACAATAGCACAAACACAATCGATGTATTAGATCGAGTGCATGTGCAGCAGCAAGATGGGTCTTCTTGGGTATCTTAAGCCATCAGTTTTCCTCAGTTTCCTATTTAAGACCAGAATCTCTAAGGTAACTTTTTTACCACGAATATAAGTAATTAATATGTTTTAAGCAGAAATGAAACAATGCTGCTCTCAAATGCTTGGGAAAAACCTCCAACTTAATGCCTTCAATATCTGAAGAAAGAATTGGCCCTGTAATTACTTTTGATCTGTTAGAACCAGGAATTAGTGCATCCTCATCCTAAAGTTAAATTTACATTTTTTCCAAGTTTGTTTGCCTGCAGTATGGATTTGTAATAACTAAACTGCCTGAAATCCACCTTTACAATTATTTCTTGGGAGGGGGAGCCAGGTAGAAATACAGAGAAGGTGAAGATCGGGATTAAAGATACCGGTATTTTGAAAAGCATAGCAAAATTAGGTGCTATTGTGCATGACATAAGGATGCAATTTTCCAATACAATCCATTTATAGCACATAGACTAGAGCTTTCATTAAGGATGGTCCTAAGCTAAAGCTTCAAAGCAGAGGTTTTTTTCAACCATCAAGGTATCTAGTGTAACAACGGAAACTGTATTATGTACAGTACTTGACGGAAACATTTCTAAAGTGTACATGTGCAACGGCGACATTTCACGTTAAATTAACAAAGATTTGCACTAAATACCAATGCAATGAAGTGTTACTTTGCTCTAGCTTTGCTGCAACCATTTCTGATAAAGTATTGGAAATCTGTAAAAATAAATCCAAAACATTACTACCCAGTTTAAAACGGCAAAAATGTTTTAAGAACCGAAAAAACCACTATGTAGTATATTGTCTCAATTTTTTGTAACTTATACAAACACAAAATACCATTTCTTTTGACAAGGTTATATATGATTAACCTCTATGTTCATATAGTAATGTATAAAAACTACAAGATGTATAATTGTGGGGTAGTTGTTGTGTACTTTTTTAATTTTTCAAATGTTTTAAAGTGCAATTGTTTATTATACTGTCATTTTAATTCTTATTAAACTATAACCTGGTCAAAATTATCTAATCATTGATATATGTCCTCTGTGTCTCATTTTGCTAATCATGTAGTTCAGGTTTGCCTTACAAACAGAACTTTTCACAGTGCTACAAATGGACTATGTACTACATAGGATTCAAAGTAGATGGTTCACGAGAGAAAGCAAGATAAGAGTTTCTACGATACTTCTTTTAGAAGACTCTTAAGTCAGGAAATGCTCTCAGTGAAGTGTACTTTTGCTACTGCAAGTACTTGGTTTGCATTACTAAGACCCCTGGTACTTATTTCTAAGGTGTTAAAGAATACAAAACTCAATTTACACGACCTTTTATTAATAGTTCTTGTGAAGACAATGTAAACAGCATTAATTCAAATATCTTAAAAAATTATTTGACAGTGATTGATTTGAGCAGTGCACACTCCATCTTGGAACTCATACTGTTCCTGTCATTGAAATTTAATAAATATTTATAGTGTCACTTCCACTTTAGAGTACAAGAGGCAACTCCTACTGACTTCAATGGAGTCTAAGTATATGCTAGATTGAATTAAGCCTTGAAGGGCCTAGGTCCACAAAAGATGAATATTCTGTTTGTACAAACTATAGTAAACAGGTCGCTCCTTCCAGGTACATGAAATTCAGGCTATGTCTCCAGAAATCAAGTTAAAAGTTAGATTCAAAAAAGGACTTGGGTTAGCTTGCCTTGGCACAGAAATCTTGACAGACAGACAAGCACTAGTCTGATGCAAGAGAGAGCCAGGCACAGGTGAGGATGGACTCAGAGAAAGCAATACACTCCTCCCTCAGTGACGAGCCCGTGATCCAAGCTGCAGAATTTGGCACTTTACACACTTTGTCCCCTCTCCGGCAAGGGGCTGAGCAGCCACCCTCCCTCCATCACTAAAGCCTACTCTGGACACTGCATCATGCAAAATCCTATCTGATAAGCCTGCAAGGAGCATCTCTTGCCTGCAGCAAAATAGGCAGAGGGGTAGAGAGCACCTGTGAGCTCCCAGTTTACAAATGTAAACAATAAACATGAAGCAGCCTAACATCTTAGCTGTTATTTTTTCCTGTTATATACAGATCTAGACAATAAACATAATCATTTCTACAGCCAACAACAAGCTTTGTTCCCCATACTACGGGTGAAGAGAAAACCTCTCCTGGAAGCTTATCTACTCCTTCTGCTGTTCCACTCTTGGCATTCAGGATCCACACTTTGCCATCTGTAGATACTGCTGCCAAGAGAATTTTGTTATTTAAGTCATCACTTTGGAAAATGAATGGTGTTCCATATACACTTGAAGTGGCTTCAAATTTCCACAGTAAATTACCCTCCATGTTACAACAGTAGATAAAGCAGTCGTGAGAGCCAAAAAATATTTCTTGCTTAGTTAAACTTGAGAGGCACGGAGATGAAAACACTGGCCCATGAGTGGAAAACTGCCAAACCTACAGAAAGAACATAACCACCCATTATCGAAGGTTTTTCATATTATCAGTTTTACAGCAACTATAATTTTTTAATTGATCAGTTGTTGATAGGAGAGCATTTAATTTCAAAAGTATACTAGATTTCAGTGAGGGCTGGTAAATCCTTGTCAAATTGTATGCTAGGTTTTACACAGAGAGTAAGCAATAGGAGTCTCATAAAATAGATGTGGAAGAGGGAAGAGATCCTACCTTCTGTGAGGCCCACGTAAAGATGGCTGATTTAGGAAAACAATATTCTGGGGCTGTTGTACAATTAGTAATGAACATCAAGAATCCTGTTAATATAACATTCTTTGCCAGAAAGGCAGATATTCCTTTTGCAATAGAAATTTCCTCTGCTTATGCTAACAACGTGCAGATCCCTCCTCAAGAGAGTATCAGTTCTGCAACACCGCTGCAAGCAGAGAGCAGGGCATGGGCTAACACACATTTTATAACCAGAAAATGCTTAGGAATTGCCATGTATACTGCATCTCAGGCCAAGGAACAGTGTCAGTTGTTTGAACACCAGATACAAACTACATTTATCTCTGAGGAACTGAAAAAATACTCTTATTTAATTCAATGTGAAGGCTGACACATATTTTACCAGAATTATGATTTGGCAGTTTTTTGATAAACGCAGAAAATTCTAAGAATTCTGATTTTCTGAATAACCACCATCTTACAGAAGAGATAGCTTAAACCTGCTAGAAAAACTCCAAATGAAACCATTTCATTTGCTGGCACTACACTTGACAATTTACTTTGGGTATAAGGTCTGAACTAGAAATTCTCTTACTGCAACATGCAACTTGAGTTTGTCATTTTGCCATGAACTGCATGGACTACCGTACGAAGCAGTTTTTCTACTTCCTCCTCTGTCTAACAACAGACATTTCTATGTGGTTCACCAAAAAGGTATATGTCAATCATTAAACCTCAGAAAACAGTCCTAATAAAGTATCTTATTCAGGGTTTTGTGATGGACATAAAAAACCCAACAACAACACTTTTACCTTTTCTCCAGAATGAGTGTAACAATATAACTTTCCATCCACACACCCAACACAGACGTAGTTCTCGTTGCAGTGAGGAGAGGAGAAGAGTGGTTTTCCAAGGCTGCTTTTCCAAATCTTACTCCCCGTCACCTATAAGTGGCAGCATGGAATATCTGATGCTTACCACAACTATAAGAAACAGCACTAAACAACCCTTCCATCACTGCCTGACCCAGCCTTTATGTAGTGTGGAAAAAAACCCCAAACCCCCAAACCAAAACAACAACAACAAAGTCCCCACAAAACAAAAATGTAATCAAAAAGTAGGTTTCTCTCATCCAGAATGCATATTAGAAGCAAAGTACTCTTCAAACCTTATTCCAACAAACTGTATAGTGTTTTACATAGGATAGTCAATACCCATTTTTTACCCTTTCTTCCTCCTCCTAGGCAAAGTAATAATGATAATTAATAGTGTATTAGCAGTAGTTCTAATAAATGCCAGATTCAGTGTTTTATTTTGTTCCCAGCTCCTCAGTATGTGACAAGGACCAATGAAGCAGAGATACCTTGGAATCAAGTTATATTCATACTCTAGGACATGTTGCAACTCACAATCTATGACTGTCACAATGCATTCCTAGTGTATCCTGCACACTCCCAGGAACTAAGATTATTCATAAAAATAGAAATTTTTGAGTGCAGACTCAGTTGTAGGTGGGTTTCTCAGCTACCTGTTACCCTGGATTACAGAATAAAAAAATATATTTTCTTAAGCACAGCCCACTCTGGCTGCAAAACCATACACACTAGTTTTCTAATGGTAGATTAGTTATTACTGAGGACATTTGTAGTGGGTGGAAGGTAAAGGTGATTAGGATTGATGCTCTGTGTTGTCTGAGTACAAAAACATTAATAGCTGCTTCAAGTCCCTGCTCCTTTTATCAAGCAGGACCAGCTGTAAGCCAACAATGCCTCAGAAAACCATGAAATTGCTCCACATCTATCAAGAATGCCATTTCCCCAGTGCAAAGAACAGAACTGCACTCTGAGATTAAAAGGACAGCTCTTAAATATGGGGAGGGAAACAGTAAGAGGAATGAAGGGGCTTCTTTCTGCATTCTGTTCTGATTTCTGATTTTTTTTTCCAATCCTACTGTCAAAGAAGGCAGGAAATAAATCTATAGACTTGCTCTCACTCACTGGTTTTACTGATACGGGAATGACAAGAAACTGATTGCAACTTTGGCCTATGGTCAGCATGAGAATTCAAGCAAGTCACTTCAGTTCTCTTTATCGCCAGATAGATTTCTGAAGTATGGGAAGTATTATGGTAACCTTGTGTATAATTATAGTTCTCCCAAGTGAAAAATATTTCATGGTAACATATGATCATCTTCCTTTTCATCAGAACAGCAATCTTAACTTCAGAAATACATTTGGTTTCATTTAAACTTGAGATCAGGATGAAAGACACGTTAGCAAAGGTACATACTGGGCTAACAGCCAAGAACAGTCCTCCGAGTGTAGCAACATAGAGGTGATGTGGAAAAGAACTTAGACACGGAGATGAAAACACAGCTCCACCTTCGCAATGTAACTTCCATATACACACCTTCTTCTGTAAATACAAGAAAAAAGAATAATAAACAATATTTCAACTGGAGTTAGAGCTCATCATGTTTACAAAGACCTTTGAATGTCAAACATTATCAAATACTGTGTTTACTCAGCAAATACTAGTTAAGAAGGGAAGACAATCTCCATGCTATGACAGCAACACTTGTGCCATTGGCTTTCTCTTCCAACAAAGAAAATAAATTCAGCTAATGAAAAGGCAGTATCTGCCCCTTTTATTTTTCATCTCCCTCCATCTTCTCATTTAGAATGTAAGATTCTTTCCCCAGCAGAAAACCACAGTTTTTTTCTAGCTAGGCACCCTATTCTGAAACGCCCACAGAGGATTTAATAACTAAGGAACTTAAGATTTGGTTTCAACAGGACTAATAAGACAAGAACCACAACTGAGAACACCACTAAAACTATTTACTGTCACATAATCCTAACCCCACTTACAGCAGGCCTAGCCTTCAGAAGTGTGACTGTGGACTCCCAAGAATAATATCACCAGTGGAATTTCCTCTGGTGTACTGCAAATAGAGTCTAAACTGGATGTTTATTGTTCTATATGTAAAAGTTAGTCAGTGTTCTTACATAAATATCCAAAGCATACACATGTTGGTCATGTGATCCAATGTAGACCAGTCCACTGGAAGGGTCTACAACTGCAGAGCTTTTCACAGTGTCTTCTGTGACAAAAGTCCAGTGTATTTCTCCATCACTGCGTTGAAGCACATACACTAAGCCATCATAACAACCTATGTGGAATAAAACATGACAGGGGAAAAAAGAATAATGATTATTTGCATTTATGGTGTGATTTATGCTGCTAGTTGCAACACTGCTGGAAAGAAATAAGATTATTCATAAGGTGGAGTTTCAAAATATTTTCCAAAGCTCCTCCTGTGTTTTTAGCTCAAAGGTTTTGCTGATATTTTCAAGGATGCTTGTTTTGTGTGTTTTTTCTAGGTTACATTTAGAATATACTTATTTTGATGACTTTCTATCAAATTTTTCAGTAACAATATTAGAAAACATAGCAAGTTGCTGAAAAGGGAGAATACAGATTTTTTAATCACCTCTTCGTCTAGGTTTTGTTTCTGAAAACAAAGGTGTTAAAAGAATAAAGTTTCTAAGTTTTCTAATGAAAACCGAACTGTCATCATAGAAACTTCTTTATGCTAATGAAATATTCAATTTTATTATCAAGAGTGAACAGCAATCAAAATACAAACAAAAAGATGGCAACATTAGATTTGCATTAAAAAGCTCGCCACTTGGACATCTGTGCTGACCAGGGATGTAGATGTATTAGCTAAAAAGATGACACTAAGATAAGTAATGGCAACTCTGCTGACAACAGATATGATAAAACCAAAAAATTATCCAAACATATTCTTTACATTTCGAAAAAGAAGAGTGAAATGAGATAATTAAACTCTGTGAAAAATAGTATAAGGTACCATGTACTAATTTCTAACTCTGTCAATTTACAAAGACATTTTAAGATTGCATTACCTTTCCATACTTTAAAAAAACCCAAAAAACAACAGTTTAAATGTCACACCTTAATCTACCACTAAAAAAGAAACTGTAGCCATTGATTATTCCTTATTAGTAAACTGGGATATAATAAACCACAAGTGTATATGTTAGATTAGCTCCATCACTAGTTACCATGAAACTTAAGTGACTTCTTCCTTCTGTTTCTATTTGACAATAAATTAGTTCTGAGGCAGATATGGAAGTTGATGGATGGAGGACAACCAGAGATAAGAAATATGATTCTCTATCATTCATGTTGTATTTAGCAGAAAAAAGAATTTAAAATGAAGGCTGAAAAAAAAAGACGTACCAACAACAATGAAATTTCCACACTTGGATACACAGGCAGAAGATTCAATACGATCTCCAAGGGTCTTCTCCCATTTTATTTCTCCCAAATCCAGATCAATTGCCTGCATTGCATGGGAGTGAGAGCCAACATATACACATGCAGATACTTTTTCTTCAGCTGGTATTATAAGCAGTGGCGATGCATCAACACACTTTGTTGTGTTTGACTTCCACCTCATGCACAATGCCAACTCTGCCACTGGCAAGTGACTACATTCTGCATGGATTTGCTGAAAAGAGGAACAGTCATTTTTATTTGCCTTGTTTTCAACTGTTAAAATTTTATTCTCCAGTTCAGACCCTTGCACATGGCTTTCTATTACACCTGGAGTCTTGGAATGCAGAAAGGATGGCTGCTGTAGTGGTTCCACTCCTACCTGTACTGTATTTTTGGGCTGCATATGACACTCTGTGAAATTCATAGGGAAAATATGATTTCCTCTCTTCAGTGCAATAAATGGAATTAATCCTGAAGCAATCTCAAGACCTCTTTCAGATGTCAGTTTAATATATTTTCCATGGAATTCCTCCCCACTGGTCCCTCTTAATTTTCTTTTCACAACATTGCCGGGATTCATTAATTGTTCTTCATCTGGAAACAGCATTTTAAGAATATGTCTGTAAACCTCTTCAATTGAGTGGCCGAGAATAACTTCAAGGAGTCCAGGCACAGCTTTGCCTACTAACATCTCAATTTCATCATAAAATCGTAGCGCCTTTAGGGAGTCTCCACCACTGTAGAGAAATACTGCATCTTTAGAAATTCCAGTGGAATCACCCGGAAGACTGAGGACAGACTACAGAAAAAAAGAAGGAGAAAGGTGCCAGTCCATAGGTGTTAAACCGTGTCACACACATAAACCCCAAGCAGTAGAATCCATCTGAACAATTAGAAGTTCTGCTAAAAATCAACAACTGAGAAAATTCACCACTCTACAAAAAATCACTGAAACATGTTAGTGCCAACAGAGGGACTGATATAACAAGAATTATAGAGGAATGAGGAAGCAGGGAGATACTAGCTCTGTACTACAAAATGTCTTGCTCAATTCCAATTCTGCAGCCTAAGGAATTAAAGAGAATGGTGATATATATTGACTGGCCATTTTCAATACCATTTATCAGTGACAACTTGGCAGATCAAACATAGATGCCTTTTGATAAAATCAGTCTAGGTGTTTTATTTTATTAATAAAACTTATATAAACTGTTCTTTTTTACTTCTGAATTATTTAAGCAACCTACTTATCTACCTAGTTTTGAAGTTATAAGCCCTTCAGTTCATGAAAGATTTTACACTTGGCATTGTTACTAAAACAAACAGCAATAACTGTGTTGCCTCTCACTGCACTCCCTGTTTATTAAGTCTGGGTGTGAAGTCCAAATCCTTTGGTTTTGGAAGCCACCTTCTGTTGTCCATAATGGGTCTATGTCATACCCAAACCCTTGGGTTATTATTTCATAGCCATCAATGCAAAAACGATCGGCACAGACCAGTAAATTGGTTACATTCACTTGTTCAAGTCCTAGGCCACAGCTAATCCCACTTTCAGGGGAAACTTGTAAGTTCACCTTTGAAAAACAAAGTAATACTGTTCGGCATCATATTTCAATACCTTGGAAAATAACTCTTTAGCACAGAAATTTAGAAACAATACAAACAGGCAGTACAAGAGACAGCTGTGCAACTGTGCCGTCCATTTAAAAAAAGGACTCTTCAATTTATAATTACCTTGAGAAATAAGAAACTCTACTAACACAGCAGCTATTTTTTTAGAAAGTTTCCATGTCCCAGCTCCTTGTTTTCTTTAGTGATACCTTCTTTTGGCATGCGAAGCAGCATTCAAAAAGCTACTGACATATTACATTCTTTCTACGCTAATTGCTTATACCTCATAGCCTGTAGTTTTATCTGATAGAGAAATATAAATTACTCCCTCTTGGCCACTGCAGAGCAACTATATTTAAGTATTAACAGAAAAGAGCTGCACTGCTTAAATCTACAGGCAGCTAGAATGTTCTGGTTGCATTAGTCATACTTCTTAAAACTGTTTAATTCCTGACACATGTATAATGATCCACTTGCAAAGATAAAAAGGCAGCTCAAAATACTACCTTCCATAAATACTGCAATCTTTCCCACAATTCCTCTGCGTCACTCAGCTTACTGTCACGCCTTCTGGAGTTTAGATGGTTCTGGTAAATCTTGTTCAGTTCAGATATATCAACTTTGCCTTTGTGGAAAATAAAGGACGATTTTTTTTCATTGCTCTTTTAGTATTAACACTTTCAAAACTTGCTCTGCCCAAATAGTCACTATATTCTTGTATGTATTTCCTTACTCATACTCTACTGCATCTGCATACTTTTACACAGTTGATCAACTACACAAAACCCAGTAAGGTTTTTGAAAATTTACCCCTCCCACATAATCCCACCTTCAAGGCCTGGTTTTTCCTCAGCTGAAGTGAGGGTTATGTTGCAGACTGCAACAGGAACAACGGAGGAAAGAAATCTGCAGTGTTAAAACAAAATTGATTTTTCCACTACTCTTTGACTCCCAAATGAATCATCAAGAAAACATAAATACATGACCATTATTTACATGTACATATGTGCATTAGTTATCTAATGTACATATTCTAAAAGCATGAATTAGATACTGGATTTTGGTCAATAAAAAAAATAATTAAAAAAAGCAATAGATACCATTAAAACAAGTGGCAAGGGTACTTAATGGCTTCATTTACCATGTGATGTTAAAGGCAAAGCTTTAATCACTACAATCTCATCAGGGACTGCATAAGCTGGTAGATGTGTCTGTAGTTCTTTAATTGTTTCTCTTTCTTCAAAATCATCTTTGGGTAAAACAAACAGGATAAGTTTTTCCTGTTGATACCAGGCAACTGCACAAGCTTCTACCTGGCAAAGATCTTCAGCAGCCTGTAATTAAAATATATTATAGTCTTGCTTCGAAATGCAGTTCATCAATAGAGTAGAAGAAGCAAAAAACAATGAATAAAGTGCACACCTTTAAAAATTATATTTTTCTCACATTCCTGCATAACATCCTATGAACTATCTTCTCTTGTAGCTGAAGCTTGTACTTCACATAAAAATGAACTCAGAGATTTATGTATTATTTGCCAAAACACCATGAATGAGATATAATCCAGGAGTCTGACACTCAATCTTGTAGAACAATCACTATACTCAGTACTTTTCAGATGTTTATACAGTTCTCAATTCTCTTGGAAAAAACCATACAATAAAACAGATTCCCAAGAATTTAGAAAAAACTCCTCCCGAAATTATGTAACCAGATTTTTTTATAATACACCCCCAAATTCCTTTAGACTCCTAAAAGTCATCTGAAAACAAGCAAATACCCATTTCTGATGATAAAAATGTGTTCCTTATACCTGCCTTTTTATAGTGGCATACTCTGCTCTGTGGATGTGAGCACCTACCTGCTGCAGACATTCAATATTAAAACGTTTGCCGTGACGTTTAATCTGATTGTCTTTCCGACCCAAGAAGAACAACTTTGCATTCTTCACTCTTACAAAATCCCCTGTTTCTCTCATTGTACCCAGTGGCACAGTTATTTCATCATCAAGAAAGCAGATTCGTTCTTCACCACCTACACAAAAAAAGATTGTGGTCATATATATTTAATGGCTATCCGTAAATGAAAATTATAAAGAGTGCTTTATCAAATTCTCTTAAACTTTAACAAGCATTATAAGAAACACTGAAAGATTATTATCAATGTCTAAACTTCTGCAATGTACAGTTTTGGCTGTGTAGTTAATTCAGTTAATGCATAGAAATTACTTCAGCTGAGAATGTCAAAATGCAAAGGGAAAAAGAAGTCAATATAATGAAGGCACAGTCTGCAGATAAAATGATTGTAATTTCCTGTTCATCATTCCAACAACCTAGAATACCATCAGAAGGTTCCCAGCCCAATCAGAACTTAAAATGCTATATTAATATCACAGGCAAATATCAAGTAAAATAATCAATATATTATTAAAACTCAGTCAATTACGAACAGTATCTTAGAAGAATTAGAAACATAAAATAACCTATAAAAATTTGTCCCTCGCCTTCAAGAACTGCAGATCCGTTGGCATCTCTGACCTCAAGTTTTGTTCCAAGGAGTGGTGATCCCAAAGGTATAGGAAAATCTGTTCTAAATATATTAGAGAGAAACAGTAGAAGTCTTTCCCTTCTGAACACAAAACAACTGTCCCAGAAAGCAGGTAGCATGTAGTTTTTTAAACGACTGGTATTAGAGCAAAAGTAGATACTTGGAACTTCTTTCTCCAAATGCTTCTTCTTTAAAAACATATCAATTTATTAAAAATTAAAAACCTCATAAGTGTGCATGGGTGTCATTAATATATACCAGAAAAACCCACAGAATGATAGAAAATAAGGCCTGAATGGGCCCTGAAATACCCTTAGAGAGCCCCAAGTATTTCAGTTAACTTTTAAGTCTCCCAGATTGAAACACCCATCAAGTCAACCAATTTAAACACGTGTAACTGCTTTCTAACTCGTTTTTCCCAGCCTAATTTGAGCTTTTACTCTATTTTAATACGTACAGTTAAGAAAAGTTCAGAAAAAGATTTAGAAAACGTTCAGTTCAGGAAAGACTGAAATACAAGAAACTGCCATTTCAATGTCATGTATCTACTTATAGACTTCTCTTGAACTACTGACCAACTCCTTCCTTTCCCTTCATTCTCCAGCCTCTTCAAGCAGTTGGAGGACCTCACTTATTGAATACAGAAGCTATTTCTGAGTGGGAGTATAGAATAATGCATTTTCCTCAGTAAAGCAAAACCTAAAACTTAAAGCAACTTAAAATAACGTTGGCATGGATTCCAGTTCAATTTCTATTTTAAAGTATTACGCTTTATGTTTGAACTCAGAGAAAATTAGTTTTACATGAGATTTTAATAACACTTCATGACAATCCACCATTTTTAGTCTTCAAGGGTTTAAACATCAGGTTAATATATCACATAATTTGCACAAATCGTCCCATTTTGTAGGACACATTTAGCTCAAATTGCATGTATAATTATTATTCTATGGAATAATTACACAATTCGGAGAGAAAATGAAACACTGAGATAACTGGAAGTACCTTTCATGACTCTATAAAATACTATGGAAAAAAAATGCCAAACAGACAAACAAGTCAGAAACTGAGTGAAAAATGAGAAAGTGATAAATGATGAAAAGAAAGTCCTTCTTGAAGCTTAAGCAGAATTACAGCGAAACCTTGGGTGAGCCACTTTGGACAATTTTTTGTCATTCACACTACTAAAATAGGCTGTACTGGCTCATGAGACAATGGATTAGTCTATTTCTACATAAAACCCAAATGTAACTTCTACCAGTATAAACACTGATAAGGACTCAGTAGTCCTGGTAACAGGAGACTGAGGTTCTATTTCTGGTGATTTTCATCATTCACATGCCAAGCCATTGAGAACAGTGAATTTTCCTACCTAAAATCAGCACTAAAAACCTCCTCAGGAATCTTGTAGCAAGTGGCCCAGCTTGACACTTCAGTAATACCATAGAGATTAAAAATACTTGTTTTGTTCTCCTCGTGCTTCCAACTTTTCAAAAGACTCAGTACGGGAAATGCTTCACCACCAAGGGCTAAGACACGAAGTGAAGTATTTGCAGACAACACTCTTGATTTAATAATGTGAGCTCCAAACCTTCTGAGAAGTGTTGGTGTTGCCTGAATGATACATATTTTAAAAAAAAAAAGAAAAAAACCTGTTACATTTTGTCATTTTATGTGTACCTCTCTTCCTGCTCTATGATATCTACTGCATAGCTGTATTATGGATGTACTTTAAAAAACATCTATGTATAATAGATGGCATCAACCATCACACTGGTGTTTTGTGAGATTTTGTTTCTTATGTAAGGCCTTTAATGAGTACTGTCAGCATCAATCTATGTTCTTCTGCAGAGCTTCTTCTTTACTCAGATGTGTTATGGGCTCCCTTTTGTGTCTCAGCTATTACCTCAAGTGCATGCACACCAGTTATGTTAATTACTTGGAAACAGAAAGCAACACAGTATTCTCTTCATGTTTTTGTTAGAGCCTTTTTCCCCTTCATTCCAGAATGTTACAGCAAAAATATAACCTATGCATCTGATTAACCTGCATATAGAACATTTAAAGACCTTACATAACAGTAAAAATTCCTAGGATGTCAGATTCTGGGTAGTCCTTGATTTGTGTAAATAGAACAGTTTACAAGAATTAGTTTTTCTCAAAGCTTTCACATCACAGTAAAATAAGCAGGAGGAAAAGATATAAAACCCAAATCCCCCAAACCCAAATCAGTTGCCCTAAACAACTATTTCTATAAAACTATTGGTGATGTATAGTCCTTTCACTGAAAGGAAAAAACCATAAATCGTTTTACCAGACACATTTCACTCTCATTCTTGCCAACTTTTCTAGTAAGAGGACTGGAAATTTAATGGGATGATTTTTTACCAGATTCTTTTTTTCTAGTAATACATGAAAACCATCTTTTTTCAACTGATAATTTTAATTTTAGTGAATTACAGAAAAAAATATACTCTTCCCTCCCTCATAATCACTTTTTAGATTTTTCAAGTCTGCTCAAAAAACTCGAGGGGGGAGGTAATGTCTTTCTATCATTTAAGAAACATCATAAAATTACTCATCCATCAGTTAAGCTGTAAGGAGAACATTTTTGTCAATTATTTGGCTGAGAAGCCCTTCCTTCACTGATTAGGACAGTGATTAAAAAAAAAAAAACAAATCAAACTTTTTTTAGAAAGACATCTCAAAAACTTTCATTCATGAAATTTTGCCTTTCTCTATTACTGCTTAACATGCTTAACAAATATGTCTTTATTAGCAAGATTTTTTAAGTATGTCTTTTAAGACTTTTAGAGAGCAATGTCTCAGATTTTTTTTCTAAAAGCGACTGAGCTAAACTGATCATGAAACTTGTATATTATAGAAAAATCTACATCATTTATAGCAATCCTAACAAATAAAAGTAGGAGCAGAGAATAGTTACAAAAGATTTCTAACTAATGGATCTTTTCTGCTGTGGAATCTTCAGCCTCACTCATCTTAAATTTACACCCTACAATCTCAACTACCACCATTCTTACAAAAAAAAAAAGGGAAATGGAACAGGGTCTGGAACACAAATCTTACAAGGAATGGCTGAGGGAGCTGGGGATGTTTAGCCTGGACAGAAGGAGGCTCAGGGAGACCTTTTTGCTCTCTACAACCGCTTGAAAGGAGGGTGTAGCCAGGTGAGGATTGGTCTCCCAGCTAACAAGTGACAGGACAAGAGAAACAGGACAGGACTACAGGCACAGGCTAGGCTCATTCAGCCACGCTGAATAAGTAATTCGAGCAAATTTTGCAAACTTTAAAACCATTAAAATTGAAATCATATAGGAGATGACCTATTTAAGACATATGAGATGCATGAAGCCTCAACAGGTGACATGAAAACAGTAGGTATTGCTCTGAGATCAATTGTTATCTTGTTCTTGTTATTGTAAAAATGACAAACATTTTACCGCCCTATATATAGCACTGGTTTAGTTGTACTTTTAGCACAAAAATTACCATTAAAAGTTGTTTATGAGGAAAGGCTCCAAGATCAAGCCCATTATAAAGTGCTTAAAATGTCTGTAACAGTTTACTCTATTACCAGATTCTTCAGAACAAAAAGCTTAATTAAGAGAATAATTCATTTAATTCTTAATAAGTAAAGGTTTCTTAAAATAATCTTTAGGTCAGTGTTTTCTATCACAAAATGTTTGAGGTTTTGATCAAATGGTAATTTTCTAGACAGCTAACACTCTACAACAAAAAGGGTAAGTATTGCCTTTGAGCAAGAACACTCCTGTCCTATTAACATTAGATTCTAGGCTGATGAAAAAGCAGATTTTGCACATTAGCAAAAGTGGGAAGCAAGACACTGGAGACACTTAGGTTTTGCCTACCTGCAACACTGTCACGTGGTGGTGGTGAAACAGAGCAGCAGAGAGCTCCACAGGCATCATTTTCACAGTGTTTGGTACAATAAGAATAGAGGCTCCACTTGTCAGAGCCATGAACAATTCAACCACAGATGGGTCAAATGTGAGAGGAGAAGCCAGGAATAGCACATCATCCTGTGTGATCTCAAATATAGATCTAAAATAAGAAAGCTAGGAATTACAAGTCTGATGCATGGGGTCAAAAAAACCTTCCCAACTAAAAGAATGAAAGCATGAAAGAAATATGCATTAGCAAAGCTCAGATCTTAAGATCTCTGAACATATAGAGAGGTAATTTGAGCAAGAGCTCCTGGACTGTAACTGTTGATTTCACTAATGATGTGCTTTATGAAGATATCCACCACATCACACACCAAGAGAGTTCACTGAAAGGCATATTTCAACCAGGAGATGCTCATTAAAAAAAAGGATAAAGAAAGAAAAAGCAAAGAAAAAGAATGGAAAACAAAGGAAGAAAAAAGATTGTGTTTTCCATAATAGATTTGTTTTTATATGAAATGAAACAGAAAGAAACCTGCATAGCCTAAAAAGCAATTAGGACTTAAGAACTACAGAACACAGTAAATATAACTGAACAAACGATCAATTTTTTTGTCTATTTCTTTTAAGCCACAAGCCAGATGATGATACAAAACTCAGAGCAACAGTGTACTACTTGAAGCACAGCCCTCAAAAATGAAGGCAAAGCACCATATAATAGTGATAGAGAAAAAAAGGTTACATGATTCTGCTTGGAAATAAAAGCAAAAAACCACAAAGGCAGATAAGGAGGAAGAAGTGAAGCTGTGTCAACAAAAACCCTTCCTACACCCTGAAGTATTAAAAAAAAATCCTTAAAGCATCAAATTTGTAAAAACATTTGAAAGGAAAACTGAAAAACACTTACTTAAGATGCTGAATATTTGGCACTATACATTTATGAGGCACTCTGACTATTTTGGGGATCCCTGTAGTTCCTGATGTATGCAGGACATACGCTAAAGTGTCCCTCTGGCCAGCGTCCATGTATCCTCCTTCTGATGTTTTTACTTTGGTTTGATCTGGGCAAATGGTATATCCTGGCTGCGAGTTATCCACAGCTTTAAAAGGTTCACATTTACTCTTCATATTGTCTACTTGTGAACCTAAATCAGTGTTGCTTGAGCTCATTTGGAAGAGAGTTAAACCAATATGTTCTATGGCAGACGAATTGTGGTAAAAACAGCCAGCATGGGATATCCGGAATTTCTGTGAGAGAAAATGAACAATTCAAACAGCGTAACTCAGGAGGCACTGTTGTTGTTCTATTGTGGGCAATGAAACAGGAAACAGCATTTCATATGAACAAGCTGTGATTTTTCATACCTCTACTTTTGGAGGACACACATCAGACAGTTTAATTTATAGAAACACAAGAAAAATAGAAACATAGAAAAATTTATAGTTATAAGCTCATGTATTTGTAAAAATTAAATAGAGTGAACACAGACCTCATAAATACAAAATAAACAATTATCTGAGCAAATAAAAGAAAGGAAAATATACAAGAGAATGTTGCAGAAGACCAAGGAATCTGAATTATAACTTGTCTATTCCCTTTGCAATGAGTGATGGTGTAAGATTTGGGAGGACTTAGAGAAACCAAAGTATTAATTGCAGGAGCTTTTTTTAACTACTGCAGATTTCCAACTCTCAACCTTGACATATAAAGAAACAAGTCTGGAAAAGTCTTGCGATGTTAGTGCCCAACAAGGTTGCCTGAAAAACAGTGTAACAAGAGAGAAGGCAATTTATTTTTGAAGAGGGAAGAAGCATTTTGTACTTCTGATTTTAAAGATGTTCTTTTCTGAGTAAGAAAGACAATCTTTTGCCATGAAAAAACAAAAGCACTCCATCCAAGTTTATTAAAACAGAATTCAATATGCATATCTACACGTTTAAATTGCTCTTTAATGCCTCCTGTAGAAACATGAACACTTACATTTATTTTGTCATTCTCAACAAGAATATACTGAAGATTGCTTTTCTTCATGAAGTAAGTGGATATGCTTGGTGGTGCATCTGGATCAAGAGGTGAATAGGCAGCTGGAACTTGAAGGATTCTAATAAAACACAAATGTTTTAAACAAATTTAAAAAAGCCCAAAACATAAGAAAATCCTCTCAAATTTTGCTAAAATTTCTTTTAAACTTTTATAGTTGCCTCAGCTAGAAAATGTAGCCGTAACATGACTTTTAAAGATCTTGTTGGTATCAAAGTAGGATGAAAGTCAGTGTTGCCTTTTGGTCTTTTACAGCAAGGGAAAAGATTAAAGCTAGATGAAAGCATTCAATATTATTTCTGGCCAAGCAAGTCGGTGACAACAAAAGGTATCACTGACATCAAAAGCATCACATTTTAAAACCTGCTATTGACTAAAAACAGAAATAGAAGCTTTCCATTTATGAACATACAACATGCACAAATGTATTTTAAAAAGTACCAAAAGCCTGCAAGTGTAAAACGCTTTCCTAGGAGTCTAAAGAATGCAGCGCAAGAAAATCTAAGCACTCACTGGGATGTCTTTCCTGCAAGGCAGCGGAGGAGCCCCAAGTCCCTGCGCTCCCGCTCACTGCCCCCTCTAGCGGTGCTCCCGGATAACCACAAGCGCCGGAATTCGCTACCGCCCCCAAAACCAAAGCGAATAAGCGGCGACTGAAGTATGAAGGTTCTCCGAAAATCCTCACATTTGCTCTGGTGTTGGGTTCTGTACTGTACGTGTGTCCTGTCCTTTACGTACAATTTATTATACTTCCTCTCTGTGCAAGTGGTTTGTCACTGCAGTAACGCCAAGGTCCCGAATGGAGATGTGGGAACAGCAGCGCCCTGCGTGCTCATACAGCCACTTGCCTCAGTAAGCACTTAATGGGATATAGGACAAATCAGGCTGCAAGGGACCTCAGTATGCTGAGTTCGACCTCCTGCTCAGGCAGAGACAGCTGTGACACCAGAACAGGTTGTCCAGGTCTCTGTCCAGTTAGGTTTTGAACAGCTCCAGGGATGGTGCCCGCACAACGCCTCAGAGCACACAGCTCACGCTCAGCTCTATGCTGCACTGGGGCAAAAGCATTTCCTGACCAGTGAGAAAGCTCCTCAGTGCTTGTGGAGGTTTATGATTACAGTGCTCGCTCACTCCACTGAAATCCTTATACTCCACTGTGGTACCTCTTCTTGTGCCACTGTGTATTTTACATGCGGTGTGAGAATAGGAAAATCCCGATGCAGGCCATGCCCCCAGGAAGCAAAACTGCTGCTGTATCAATCAGCTGAAAAAATATGCTTGTGATCCTGTGACAGTCTATTACATCATAAACGGTAGGAATACAAAAGATACCTATATAAAGGATACAAACACTAGAATTCATCACCAGAAGCAGGATTTTAAAAATTGCTGGATTAACATGAGCATTGAGATCACATGCATTTCAACTTCCCAGCCATTAGTTAATCAATATCAATTTAGTGTTACACTGCTCATTACTTCTTTCTGCAATATTTGTAATGGAACATTAAATGTATATTCATTTAGCTTAAAACCTGGAATTTGCATTCAGAGAATCTTTTTTTTTTGCCAACAAGAAAATACATTAAAAAAACCTGCATAGTCCTTTTCTCAACAGATTTTTCTGTCAGATCACTTCCAGTCTTAAACAACCAGAACAAAGATACTAGTCATTAATTTTTCTGTATTTCTCTAAACATGCTAAATCACTTTTAATGAAAGGATGCAGTCACATAAGGTTTACATCTTTAGAACTGAAGATTCAGAAATATTTTAGCAATGGCTTTTCAAAAGATTGTAACATTGCCATCATTTTCCCTAAATGATGCAAGGCTCCAGCACCATAATTGCACCACTATGCTATTACTACATTTTTGTTGTTATTAAAAATCTAAACAAACTGTAAATTTTGCCTTACCAGAGATGACCCTTAAAAAACCAATGCAGAGTGCAAGCATTCAAACCATTACCCTAAGATCCAAGAGGGCAGGTTTATTCCTGGATAGCAGTAAAGGCCTATTTCACATTTGCCTTGGTGGTCACAGTGCTTCTGAAGGAAAGCTGTCAGTTCCACGGCCAGCTCAACCACCGTGGCGTAGGTGTAGAAGGCTGGAGGTTTCCCAGTGCATTCATCAAACCAAACCGCTGCTCTGTCCGAGTGCAGGCCGGCTGCCCGAGCCACCAGCTCCTGAAGCATCATCGCGGCTGCATCGCTTCAGTCTCCCTGGAAGAACCACAGACCAGACTGCATTGTCACCTCCTCACTTTTAACACTTCAGTCGGACTATAAATGCACACAAAACACTACCAGGAAGGAAGAAAAAAAAGATCCATGGCAGAGAACACACAGCTCTACCACACCTTAGATTGCAAAAGGTGCAAAGCTGTATTCTTGACTTGTACAGAGATAGTTTATTCCTCACTGGTACACTTTTATTTTTAAAGCTGGGCATCACTGAATTAATAACGTCATTAACACAGTTTAATTAATTGATAACTCTTTCAATGGAATTGCGAAATATGAATCCTTCCTTCACAAGCAGAAACCCCCAACACGTGAACTTCTAGGGCACTGCTCGTGCTGGTGCCCGTTTCTGTCTCACGAGCCCTCCCGCCAAGCCCGGACCGGTGACCGGTCGGATCCGGGCTATAGCCCCCGCTCGCCTCTTTTAGCTTACCCCGTTTCCACAAGCAACAGGCACGGCCCGGCGACTCCTGGCGCTCCTCGGGATGCCCACCTGCGGCACTCCCCGGCGCTCCTCGGGATCCCCGCCGGCGGCACTTCCCGGCACCTCCTGGTCCCGCCCCAGCCCGGCAGCGGCGGCGCCTCCAATTGGCGGGGCGCGGTAATGCCGCGCTCTCATTGGCCAGCGGCCGTCGCGCCGTTTGGGCATCTATAAGCAGCGCCTGCTCCGCCAGCGCCCTGCGCCATTGCTTCCTGAGGGAAGGAGGGAGAAGAGAGGAACAGCGAGTGCGCCAGAGCCTTCCCCGCTGTCCCCGGCAGACAGGGGAAAGGGGCTAAAACAAGTGGAGATGGCTGGGGCGAAGGGAAGGGTTCCCCCGCCACGCTCACAGTTCACTCCTCTCCGTCCCTGTGCGTCTGTACCCCCGTCCCAGGAGGTGCTAGGGGCCTTCCTGCCGGTCGTACCGCCGTGGGCGGGCGGGGACGTCACGTCCGGGCTGTGGAGCGGGAGCTCCGCCCTTGCCCTGTGCTGGGGCGCCAAGGTGCTCTGGCCATGCCCAGGAGCGGCTCCTGCAGCCATCTCTGGACTATGTTCTGGAGTGGCCCCTGCAGCCAGCCCGCGCCCGGCTCCCGGCGGGGCGAACGGCGGCGGCCGGGGTGGGCTTCCGCCCCCGGATACGATTTAGGGCCGCCAGCGGAGAGTGAGGGTGACGGTAGCGGGAGCCGTGCTGGGAGGGGGCACCGGTACTGCCCTGGGGGCCGCGTGCGTGATTTAACGACACAAAGTCGTGGAATCATGGAATGCTAAGGATTGGAAGGGACCTTAAAAATCGTCGTTTCAACTCTTTGCTGTGAGCAGGGACGCCTTTCACTAGACCAGGTTGCTCACTGGCCCATCCATCCTGACTTGGAACACTTCCCAGGGATGGGACATCCACAGCTTCTCTGGGCAACCTGTGCCAGTGCCTCACCACCCTCACCGTGAATGATTTGCTTTGGCTCTGTGGCACATTCATGGCGTCCTTTTAAATAAGCCTCTGTGCATGGTGCCGGTGATGCCGCAGAGGGAGAGAACGAGAAGACCAGTTCACAACCATTTTTAATGTTTGCATGGGAGAAGTTAGACATTAGCTTTCTATTGTTCATCACGTTCTCTAAGTGATAGTTTGGCATAGTTGCACTTGGGTAATAGAGCAGAAACGGTTTCACAGTAAAACATGAATGCAAACAGCGACACCTAAAGCCAGAGTTTTCTCCTTCAGCACACTCACGTGTGTGTTGGCTATATCTGATTAAAAGGGTCTAATAACCTGTAGCATAAATCCAGCTGTCAGAATAAAATGACACTTGAAAAGTATCTCCTCTTTAACTTAAGATTTTGGAAAATACATAATAAACATTCAGCATTGCAGTGCATCCAAAAATTACAGTGCTCACAGTAGCAAGACAGAATTCATTTGCTTAACATGGAGAGGGGAAAAGGCAATGGGACTCATATTTCTGAAATTAGAATTATGCCACCCAATGCTCAAATCACATTAAAGCAATTATTACTGGACTTTAACAATAGCATTTTGTTGAAAGCACATTAAAAGAGAATTTGCATAAGTTTTATTTCCAGTCTGTCCTGTGGACAATTACAGACAGACTTGCTACACTGTGCATCTAAATGTTTATCTCACATATAAAGGGCTCCTCACATGTATTTGTAATCTAAGAGCTCAACTTAGCCCTTCTAAAAATTATTTCTTTTGAGGGTGGGAAAGAAGAACAGTGAAAAATGTTCACAACAGTTTTTCTGTTTCTTCATACTCCTTCCTGGTTAACCTGGAAGAGGGGTGGTCAGTGTCCACCCTGTTCTGGTTTTGTTCAATTTACTGTCCGGACGAACTGTTACGGTTCTGTTACAAAACCAAACTTGCTAATTAGAAGAGATCCACATACATCCCCAATATGCAGATCTGGGTGCTGGTGAAGAAGCACAGTAAGAGCCCAATGCTCATCAAATCTAGGTTCTCCCATAGGTTTGGCTGCAAGGAGGTTCTGATTCCACTGCACAAGTCACAGTCTTCATTAAAGCATGTGTATTTACATGGTTTTTCAAACTAGGGCTTTGTGTTGTGATTGTCATTTAGGCACAATTGCTACAAATCCCATGTAAGAAAATTCTCTTTTGAATTTAATTAGCAGTCCTGTAATTCTCAACTATATGGAAGATGATGGGGAAGGAAGGAGCTCTTAAAATTTTCTATTTATTTTTTTAACAGCATCACAAACAATTATAAGGCCAAAATACACAACATTAAATAGAAAATCTAAAATTAAGTTGCTGGTATTCAGTGAGAAAGACTGAGGTATACAAAATATTTTTAAAATTGTGCGTAGATTTGCAATAGCTTTGAAAAGGTGCTTTTCCATTTTCAGCTAGTGGTTCACTGACCAAGTGATCTTCCTGTATACCAGTAACTGTGTAATTGTGACCAACTGAACACAATGCATTTAACAGCTAATGGTTCTTGAGTTTTTTTAAACATTACATTTATTTTAACAGCAGTAATGTAGTAAAATAAGACTACATCCAAAGCAACTCATGATCTTCATTTGATATATCATTTTTACTGTTAAGAATGGAAAATTGGGAGGTTTTTTAGTTTACTTTGGATGTTGACACATGAAAAGTACACTTCAGAAATTGTCAGACTTATTCCAGAGAAAAAAAGGTGTAAAACAGAAAAAAGAATGGCAGTGCCGAGTATTTTTTTCTCCTTCCACATTGTACTGGCAACTGATAGAAGCACACAGAGATAATGTAATTACACTACTTCTAAAACAGAATTTTAAAGTTACAAAACTAGAGAGCTTTTGGCTGAGCACTTCCCTGAGTCTTCATTTTTAAAAATCATGTTAGACATCATGTGCATAGAATCTGTTACAAAGGCCTCAATTAATAAAGGCTGTTTGTATGCAAAAGTTAGGTACTTCTATTCTTTAAAAGCCTAAGCAAGAACTGCTGAGGAAGCAATTTCATTCTTCAGAATCTGGTATTTTTCCTAAGGAGAAAAGCAAACTTCAGATACTTTTGCATTAAGACTTTGATAATTTGCAATTACATCATCACACGATTTGTGCTTTGTGAACAAGTCTAATGGGGAAGCTTTTGGGGAAAGGCTGAAACAACAAACTCTGGGACTTCTATGTAATTAAAAAAACTTTGGTTTTCATAGCATTTTGTGAGAAAATAGAGGGCACAATTGTGCGTCAAAACTATATGATTTTGTATTTTAATCTGCTTACGTTGTTTTCATCGGCACATCAGACTTCCTGTAAGTCTTTACTTAAAGATGTGTTTTAGTAACAGTAATTAGGTAGCTGTCATAAGGCTTCTGTTTTACCTAAATGCAAGAAGGCTATTTAGCATAAAGGCATCACTGGAAAAGGTACATTCAACAACATGTGAACTGATGTCCATCCACTAAAAGTTCACCATTCCAGCTCAACGGGATAGTCTCCAGTGAGACACGCTGTGCAATGACCAAGCTTTCCAATAAATGACTTCTGGGTTTTAGGATTGTTGTCCTGTCTTGCTTTGATGCTTTCTTGCACAGATGACACCAATCCTTCCACAGAAAGATAGACAACACTGTCTGCTCCTAGAAGAAATAAAGAGTCATCAGTTAAAGCTGCAATATTGTACCAAAATGCAGTTGCATTATCATCTGGATTATGATGCCAGGTGGATCACCTTAACTAAAGAGAATGACTATGAAAAATGTTAAGATTGTAACATGTCTTGGCCTTCTCAAATGCTTTGTGCAGGGAGCAGACTCACTGAAATCTAGACAGAATGTTCTGTTGGGAACAAATATGTGACACATAACTGCAAAAACAGAAGCAAACTTCAGAGTGTGTACTCCCTAAACTCCCTGTAGTCTCCCAGAGTTAACCTCCTTCAGCTCTGGAATTAGATGTGTGTGTTACTGGTGCTTCCCAGATCTGAGCACCAGGGACTACCAAGCTTCTTTGGGACTTGGAGGAGGGAAAGACCATCATGTTAAAAAAAAATCATTATGGGTTCATGCAAATTTTCTAGCAGTAGGAATGTTTGATAGCCTTTTCATATCATTAGTTTTCTATCCTTTGCACTCATGTGGCGAATAATACTTAAAAATGAGATCCTGCAAACTTAAAATATTTCCACACACCTTCACAATAATTTTGGGAAAAAGAATTCATTACAGTATTAGACAGAGTATTTAACACAGGAAATTGGAGTTTACAGTGGAACATAAATTGTCGATCCTTCTTTCGTTCTGCTGCAAACATGACTTGAAATTTCAGAAGGTTTTTAACATTATTTGATTGGTTTCAAATGTCCATTTCTTTCAAAGTAAAATACATAATGCGGTTAAAATTATTTACATGAATGCCAATTTGTAGAAAATTCAGTGCGTGTTTACAAACTCTGAATAGATTTTTATGATTATCTCATGAAAGTGAAACTACATCTGCTTTTCATTATAGGACAGATTTTCACCACTTACTTTCTTCCTGGTATTTCGACTGCAGTAGCTCCTTTTTGTCAAGTTCCTCAGAAGGAGCTTTAAGTATTGGAAAGCTTTGTTGACATACTTTATTTGCAACTAATGCAATTATTCTAATACTTTCTATTGTTTCGACAAATACAGCTCCCTAACTGTGTTAAAAAAAAGTGTGTAGCTAAAGTGGTTTGATCCATAGAGTTCTCACAATGCAGACCCCTAGCTTACCAACCTCACAGTTCTTTAGTCAGTTTTGCCACTGGTGCCTTGATAAAGTTGAAAACTCTCTCCAGAAAAAGAAAAAGAAAGTAGCATTTACCTATATAGTTTGCAAGATCATGAAATTCAGGTCTGTTGGCAATGAGTTCTTCTTTAGTTGGAATGTTTATTCCCATGTAACAAGGAAATCTTATGGGAGGTGAAGCTACACGGATGTGCACCTGAATAAAAACAGTTTCAAAACAGGCTGATAAAAGTTGACGGTCAGCAGATCATAGCATAATAGCAAAGTCTCAATTCTGCACAGTGATAATGAACAGAACACAGCACTGCACAGAAATCACTGAAGGGTTAAAAGTAAGATAAAAGTTTTTTTCAGATGCTAACACAGCAGGAGAAGGTAAGACAATTTTAGAACTTATTTTTTACAGTATTTCCTAATGTTCTTAGAAGGTTCCATCCTGATTTTACTTATCTTCTGTGGTGTTCAGTTCTTGCTAAACAAGTTTCAGCTTAAAAAATCAAACATTATACAGGACATTTTTGCTCCAGTGACTGACTCGTACACTGTTTTGCTTAAAAAATCTTTATCAATTAAAAAAATGGTGCTCTGGTGACTTAAGGCAGGTGGTATTTACAGTGGTATATGGTTATACTTCATGCACTTCCACAAGTCACCCATCAGGAATACTTGGTTTTCTGATCTTAACTAATTTGTATTCCATTCTCTTTTTATTTGCCAGATAGTGCTTTGTAAGTGGAGACATGTTCCTCTCACCTCAATCACCCAAAAGTCACACTCATACAAAAGAACCTTCTTAACCTATCTTCACAATAAACACACTAGCCATTGCTTTTTTCCACATTTGCCCTTTTAAATAAGGAAACAATGTATAGTACAAATGAAGACAAGCCCCTGTGCTTTAACCTCCCATCAACTTCTATTTACATCTTTATTGTACTGACTTAAAATTAACTTACCTCTTTGGCTCCTGATTCTCTCAGTAGTTTTATTATGGGTGAAATGGTATTGCCTCTGACAATTGAATCATCAATGATAACAACTCGTTTGCCTTTAAAATTATCAGACAGAACGCCAAACTTCTTTGCAACACCAAGTTGCCGTAACCTCATATTTGGCTGGATAAATGTTCTCCCTACATATCGATTTTTACAGAGTACTTCAACATATGGCAGTCCACACTGCAAACAGGAGACAGTTAAACAGAATTAATATAGAAGGACTTGTTAGTCTCAGTTACTGTTTTTTAAAGCGACCTTAAGACTTAATATGGCTTCACAGTAACCAAAAAATGTTTAAATACCTTAGTATAGTGGAATACTGACAGAAAAAACAAGGCAGAGTACTCAATAGGAGCAGCCTGCGTACTGAAGATATAAAGCTTTATCAATATGCAACTCTAACAGCCCACATCATTATAGTGCATTACAAAAAGAGATATGTGTAAATATGCTTGGGGAAAAAAAAAGAGCAAGGTAACATATACCTTTTGAGCATAACCTAGAGCTGCTGGGGTTGCAGACTCTGGAACAGTGCTGACCAGGTCTGCTTCCACAGGTGCTTCAATAGCAAGCTGCTGCCCACATCTTCTGCGGACTGAATACACCATCTGACCTAAGAACAGAAAGAAGTGTTTTTCTTGGAGTGCATGGTTCAGATTTCCTCTCAGTTTTCTGTACAAATTTCCGTGTCAAGTTGTAGACAGAGAAGTCAGTGAGAAAAGTTCCAGAACTAATAAGCAGTCACTTGCATAAGGTCATTTTTTATTTCTTTCCATAATGTCACATTCTAACGTTCACATTCATATCACTACACAGAGAATGAAAATCCAGTTTGCCCTAACTGGGTAACTAACTAAAGATCCTGTGGATGTTTCAAAATCTGTTTGCAGGAGGAAAGAAATTATGCCTGCCTGTTCATAACATGCATATTCTATTTTTAGACTGCTTTTTCCAAAAGAAAAAATTTATTCAATCCTGCTGTCTGCTTCTCTCCACTTATTGACTTTGAATCAGTTGGCAAAATTCACCCTGAATTTAGTAAGGGGATAAGAGGACTCAGAAGCTTTTTAGGTCCTAAAAAATTTGCAACGTGGGAAAAAACTGGAAATATTGTGATGAGCAAAGGCACAGCAAAGGCTACAGCAGCAGTGCTAAGGAATGTAAGTGAGGATATTGAAGGGTAAGGTGATCATGAAAGCAAAGGAATTTGGGATGAAACTGGCTTTGTAAGGGTGGGGAACTGTATTGGATCAATGGATAGCATGTCCCTAGAAAGCAGTGAAGAGGTAGTTTGCCAGACATGAGAGTCCTGGCTAGTATCTTTTCTCTGAGACAATTTTCTACGGAAATAATAATGAAGGCATTACACCAACAATGCCAAATACTTAGATAATGCATAGATGTACAAGTTAAATTAAAATCATCTTCCTGAAATGACACTTATTGCAAAGAAAATATCAAAATTAAGTTAATTTGTAAATCCTATTTCATAAGTCTAATTTTTAAAATGTTTCCCAAGAACCAATAAAGTTCCTTTCTTCAGTCTTTCACTTTTAAAAGATATTTCATCTACCTTAATCATGTTTGTGGCCCTTTTCATCCCTCCCACAGGAGTATGCAGGCAGCTTATCTCAGGCTGTATCCACATCCAGAAACAGGAAGGTGATGTTACATGCTCCTCCTGATGAGTTTTATCTCAAAAGCTTTGCCCGCCCATTCTGTCCCTGCTGTGCTCTGTAAGCTTATATTCAGTGGTACTCTACTATGATCCCGGAGTCATTGTGCTCCAGGATAACATCTTCCACTATTTAAGGAAGAGCTCTGTAAGTTACATTTTTGTACCTTCAAAAATACTGTCTGGTCTTGCAAAATAAACATATTCAAAGATGCAGAATGCTGACGGATCTCCTTCAGGTCTTCGTATAACATCCAGTGTCTGGACATCATGTCTGGATATTTTCACAATCTCTCCAGGAAGTACCTCCCGATAGTACCTTGAAAAAGAAATACAGAGAAGTTAGAAATGTCCTGAAGCTGGATGATAATTCTGAAGTACAAACAAGAGTCAACTGACCAGAAAAAATGTTTTTGAACATCGTAACATGACAACTTGCTTCCATCTTAGGATTTGACCTGAAGCATTTTAAGACCAACATGCTAAGACAAGTGACCCTTACTCAAACAGTCTGAATTAAGCAATAAACAGTCCAAAAGCAATAAACTAATACTTAGTACCAGAGAATTATGGTATTTGTCCAATGTGTGAGACAAACTGTACAGGCTTAATTGAGATTGAATATATTTTAATAATATAGTCCTGTATCGACACTAGAGAACTTTTCTATGAAAGCCAATAAACCTTACAATGCAATATAAGAAATACAATCAAGAATAGAGGTGGTAGCCAAAATAATCCTGCCTCACAAGCCAAATTTAGAGAAACACCTGTCGAGAGAGGACAGATAGCTACCCCCAAATGACATAAACCTGACTAGAAATGTACACTTTATTTCTCAAACCTGCAGAAATATGGAATAGTTAGGTTTAAATAGGAAATAGTTTAGGTTTATTATGTTAAAGTGTTTAACCTTATTCAACATTTTTCTAGATCTTTTAGTGAGCGCTCAGGTGGCTATTCTAACAAAGTCAATCTAAATCTATCCCAAAATTTTGAAATATTCTCGAGATACAAATCAGAGGTGAGCAAATCTGTGTTTATTCACTGGTCAGATACTAGCAGTAGCAGGCAGCAGCACTAGCTACAGCAGAAGTTTAGACAAAATTGCTTTTTTAAAAACACACAGGACTCAGCTGATGGTCCTACATAGTGAGCTCCTCTTAACAGAGATTTCAAAGAAGTTTCAGAAAACAGTTAATTTTTTTCTAACAAGGAGGCGAGCTTACCAGAGGGCATATGCTACAACACAGGTATTTCAGCCTGTGAGCTACCAATGTAACTTTTCTGTAGTTGAAGAATTATTTTGTAATACAACTATGCTGCTGCAAATGAGGGCAAAATGAATAAGTTATATGGGTAGTCAGGTATAATGCAACAAGTAAGAGGCATTTCCTTTGTGATAGTAGTTGTCTTTACTGTTACTTTCTGCACACATAATTCTTTTTTTACAATCATCTGTTTGAGAAAATAAACTAGCAAAAACCAGGACTAGCAAAAACATCCTCCACAGAAAACTAATCCTTGGTGTCTTTCATGCTGTATGGTATTCGGCAGCTTGGGATTTAATGTTTAATCACTGCCTAAGGAAGAGCTTTCAGATAAAGTAGGAATCAGGGCACTTACTCTGCACCAATAGACAAAAAGCTACAGGATTCAGAAGAGACAACCCATCCTTCTGTTTCAGTGTTATCTTTTCCTGAAATAAAAGATTTGAGTTAGAGTCCCCAGTTTTTGCTACCACGACCCCCCACAATCGCGTTTTTGCTGCAGTATCTGGCTTGCTATGGTTGGCAAGTGTGCAATTAAAGACTACTGTAATTTCTAATTAAAAGGTATAGCATTCCACTGTTTCCACCTTTTTATTATTTAAAAAAATCCCAAACAAATCCACAAAATAAACATCATAAACCTGTTCTAGGCAGAAGTGGAAGTAACAGCATCGTATTCACAGCTCATGAAGAGAGACAGTTCAGGTAACTACCTTTGCTATCCCTGCATTATTTTAAACTTTTCAAATTCCGGTTCAGTGACTTTAGATAGACATAATTTTGTTCACACAAGAAACTCCTTACTTTTCCTGTGCTAAATAGGTTGACAGATAGATGCTTTTGATTACAATGGATGCTGGATTGAATTCCAATGAGAGTTTTGAAAGTCAGCCACAGGAAAGACTGAATTGCATCACATAGGGTAGGAATGTCTGTATGCTTTAACAAATCTTGGTAATTTTTCTTGTGGTTAAAATTACTCAGTTTTCTGAAGATATGGAAGCATTTACTGCTTTGCCTTTGAATTATTTAAGTTTTAAACAAGTGAAGATATTTTAATCTTAATGGAAAATGTTGATCTGCAGGCTGAACAGGAACACAAAGTATTTTTCCCATAAACTGACTGTGTAATGGTCCAGTCTCTACTTGTGACTGGGTTGCTTGGAGTTCAGAAATACACTGTGGGTAATCCAGCACTTTTTGCCCACCTTACCACAGGAGAAAGAAAGGAAGAAACCAGACTTGTTTCTAGACATTGTCCTGAGGAACTGGCTTTAGGTGGCCCTGCTTCAGCAGGGGATTTGGACCAATGACCTTCAGAGCTCCCTTCCAACCTCAACCCTTCTGTGATTCTGTTCATCCCTGCTTTCCTGTTTAAGCAATGAGAATTATTTAAACTGTATTACAGTTGGGCTGCCTAATTGTGGCTGTCATTAGGCCAGTAAGATTCCCTTTATATGAGAGTGGAATTTTGCATACTTCCTGTAGATTATTTTTTCCTTAACAATTTTTTTTTTTTGTTTAGATTTTTCAAAACAGATTTTTGCATGTATTCCTAATTACACCTCAGTAAGTGTAGCTTTAATTACTTATACCAGTGATTTCACAAGAACGATGCATATGCATATGGAGATACATACATACATATACAGTTTACCTTTTCCATTCATGTCCCCTACTGGAATAAGGCGACCAATGCAGAGCGGGCGATTCCCATATGGATCACGTACTGCATAGATTATGTCTTTATGCATAATTAGCAATGAATATGAAGTCGGAGTTTCCTTCATTAAGTTTTTTATTCTGGAACGAGACATAGGAGAACATAACTGTGTGTCACACGAACAGCTGTGTGCATTTACAGCTGCATATCATGCTGAGATTAAATGGCTGTTGGTGATTGTGAAGCCCATGCTCCTCACCTTGCCACCCAGTCGGCCGTATCATCATTTTCCAGCGGAGGTGTGAAAGCCAGCAGCTGGGTGATCAGTTCACTGTCAGAACTGGTCGACAGTCCCACACCATGCCTCATAAGCTTATAAGACACAAACCAAAAGTGTTACCAGCATTAAAAAAACAGTCTCACATCTCACTGCTCAGATTTGAATCTAACAATGCCTTGGTGTAATGAACAAATGTTTTAAAACTTATCAGTGCTTCAGGTGATCACAGCATAATAATGCCAAGTTTCTTCCAACAAACCAACTATGTAAAATGAGGTGGTACAGTCTTCTACACTAGTACTACATTTTTCCTTTTTCATCTCATTCCTTTGCTCTGCATGCAACCAAAATTAATGCCACCAATATTCAGAGCGTAAATTCATGTTTGGGCCATTTAATTATCTTTGTGCACGCTCTGAGAAGAGAGGTAAAATATACAAGAGAAAATATGAAATTGCCTATAACAGATACAGAAAGAGATATCAAGGCAGAATCCCCTTCACAGGACTTTTCCCCTCCAAAAATGATCTATTTTGATTGGGGTGCTCTTTCATTACCCCAAAAAGTTTGGTATTAAGGAAAAGTCACAGCAAGCTCACACTTAGAAAGAAACAATGCCAGAGCCCTCAAGGAGGTACTAACCTTCCGCCTGAGCTGTGCAGCATTTGTTAGCTCCCCATTGTGTGCCACAGCTATCTTCCCATGAAGAGTCTCTACAACAAAAGGCTGGCAGTTCTGCAGCTCAGAAATTCCTGAGGTGGAGTACCTCGTGTGCCCAATACCAAGATTTGAAGGATACAGCTTCTTCAGGCTGTCTGCATTGAAGACGTGATTTATAAGACCCATTCCCTTTGGGAGAAAAAGAAAAAAATATTCAGTTTGGTTTTATTTTCCAATAACTTTAACTTTCTAAGTTCTTCTTCTGCTTAGTATGGTATAGTATAAATGGAACTTTAAGAGAAAGACAGGTAACCTGAAAGACATGAGAAAGAAAAAAGCTGAGTAGGTGTCACAGCGGTATATCAGATCCCATTAGTCCTGTTTTTAAATAAAGCAATATACATTTTTGTGCTGAGGATTTTCATGGAACAATCTATTCCCTGGCTAAAAACACACCTTCTGAAAAGCACTAACAAAGTGTTGTGTTGTTTAAAAACACATTAAAAAAAAGACTGCCAGAAGACAGGCAAAGAAGAAAAACAGTTGCAAGAAGGAAGTTTTAGGTAGAGAATACCTTTTACAAGTTAGTGGTATGTTGGTTTCATTTTTAAAGTGGATCCATTATAATGTTTATTAGATTCCACTGTCATTCTTGCCAGTGTGTGAAGTAAAGATTTTTTCCAAGGGGGTTATTTACTTAAACTTTTCATATAGCCAAGTTGTCTTCTATTTAAAGCTGAAATGCATCAAAACTTTCTAGTCAGCCATCAGGAGACAGGAGCTTCTTTTGGCAACAAGCACTATGTGGAGACAATTTAGCAGCAAGAATAGTCCAAAAAACTGCACAGAGAGTAGAATTTAAGACCAGGCTGTCCTATGAACTCCTGCTTCTGCCACTGCCTGTGGAAAATAGTTACATCCTTCTATGCCTGGTTTGCCTATCATGCATGGTAATTGTGGTATACATGATAGGTAATGCTCCTCTAGGACTTTCAAAGATATACAGGAGAGGTCTGAAGCTCTCAATGGCTCATAACCTATGCTGCAGATACAACAAGAGAGTGAGATGGGACGGGAAGGACAACAAACAGGTGCAGTAGCATCATAACTGTTGGCATTTTTATGGACTAGTTTACAACTCAGAGTCCTAAATAAGCTTTCACCAGTGTAACAGACCCAAATGTTGTTATATTAGCACAATTTCCAGGATCAATCAGGTCATATAAATTTACTCCACAAGCTCTTTTTTACACTGTGGTTATTACAAGTTTTAAAAGTGCTATAGTTGAGAAACATACTTCAAGGATAAAAGAAACCATCACATGCTCTCCAACTCTTAAAATATCCAAACTGATGAGATAGTCAATTAAATTCTTAGCATGACAGCTAAGTATTGTAGCTCAGTAACATAGAGACTCTGCAAATTATTGTATCACCTACTGGAAGTTCATTCTGAGAAGCTGTTCTTACTATGGGATTTATAGAGCAGACCACTTTAAAGGAAGCTGGAATTCCTGTAAACATTAAGGAAAGCTGAAACCCAAGCAGGTGCAGGAATGAAGAACAGATAACATGGTGCTCAAGTTGAGAGAAGGTGCATTTAACAGCATGTGTATGTGCGTATGTGAATTGGGCTGTAAGTAACAGATAGGAGGGGCAAAGTGCCTGAAGAGGCAACAAACAAGATGCTTGAGAGATACGAGTTTGCATGAGGTATTGAACAGTCATGCACTGATACATACGCTGCTGCAGCAGAGCACTTCTTACTGTTGGACTGATTTGGACAGCTTAATTAATCTTCCTCTGGGACCTCTGAATGGGAAGACAAACGGCTTTCTGACTGTGGTCAGAGAACATGCATTGAAAATTGCCCCATGGCTTTTTTGCTGGTGTATTTTTTATTTTCAATCCTCCTCTTTTCCAGGATGGAATAGGCTGGTGATTATTTTTTTCCTGATCACTATTCAGATAGAACAGAAATATCCCCAAAATAGGCAAGTATTCTCTTGGCATAATACTTTTAAGGCTGTGGTCATTATGTGTCTTGTAACATCCCCCGTGATTCTCTCATCTCGAGAAAGTCTGTGTGACCTTCTCAGGCCTCCATTCAGTCTTAGATTCTGTTTATTGCTACCTATGGGTAAAGTAGTTACCACTTCCTTGAGTCTCACTAATGTAAGATTTAGTCATCCGTTTCCTTGTGCAGAGTCTGTAACCATATTTCTTTTCTCTTGAGATTGATTTGCATCAATGCTCTTCCAAATGTGCGGAGTTAACACCTGAGGTGCAGGGTGACTTTGGTAAGAAGTTTTTGTGACTTCCTTAGCATGTTCTGGGTAACTTCTGTGTGTCTGTCACTGTATGTAGGGATACACCTTGCAGTACAATGCTGGCACGTGTGTTTTAACCATACACTCAAGACAGGTAACAAAATGAGATACTCTCACTGACAAAATAAAAACAGCCCATCAAAACATGTTACGTTTTCTCTAATTACATGGTTTCTTAGCAGAAACAAACTTACATGCATCTCACTTAAGAATACAAAACATTCATTTGCATTTTACCTTGTGTACTTTGAATGCCTGGGATGACTCGCCATCACTCGTCACAATTCCAGCACTCTCCTGGCCCCTATGGACAAAATAAAATTAACATAAGCACTGAAATGAATAAGAAACACTTTTACATACAATGGATAGGTGTTTTTTTAATGGAATTTCAATGTAGGCTTATTGGTTGTTTTATTTTACAGACTTATAATTGCTATGTTAATTGCAGGTTTCTTGCCTCTATTATGCTTTATTTCAAAACAGTCGCATAAGGTTTGTGCCTAAGTCTACTGAATTCAGTGGGAATCTTTCCACTAATAAGCACTGGCTCAGGCTCTTATTGGACTCCAATTTCAGTATGGGCGTAACATAAAAACAGATGCTTAATTGGAAAAGCCATTTATAGAGGCATAATGGTCTAGGCGATAGTAATAGGCTCTCTAGTGCTATTCTATTTCTGCTTTGGATTGGGAGATATTATTAAAACTGATGGTTTTGCTTATGGGAATGGATTGTCTTTTCCACTGACCGCCTATGCAGAAGCTTTTGCATTTTTGCACTTAGGCAGACAAGCTAGTATTTACACCTCTAAAAGCTACACTGACCCTCTGATAAAAGCATCTGAATGCATAAACCTAATGTTGGGCATCTCGGCAACTCAGGCAAAGCAAGTCTGATGTACAGGTGTTACTGCAAATGGAAATAGTTCTCTTACAGCAGATCAACCTCAGGCTGGCAGTTGTGCTTTGTTGAGCAGAAGAGCTGATTCAGCTGAGATACGAGAGTTTTTTCCCTGTCCTGCTGCCTGTCCTCCCCAGCCGTTCTCCCTGCTGGGTCCCCTGATGCTGCCCTGCCCCAGGCAGGCAGAACACTGTGCACCTGCCCACGGTTTGTAATTCAGTCCTTATCCACTGAAAAGGTTTGCTTTGCAGACTGGATTTATTTTTTGTGGGTAACAGTGCAGGCTGCTCCATCTCCCTTTAAAAGGCTTCCTGAAATAAGGCAGTGTTGCCTGTAACAAAACTGCTGCTATGTGCCTGCTGTGCCTGTAATACTCATCAGGACTTTGGTGGACTAGTGAGCTCCTGTCCACTCTCATATATAATAATGTCTGGATAAGAAAGATGTTTTTCTTAAAAAGGGAAAGACTTACAACTAATGTCCTATTTGTGCATTGGACTGGTTTAACTCCATCGAAGTCGCTGGAATTATTTAGTATAAGCAACAATAAAATTGGGCACAAAAATCTACAGAATGGATGCTAATCTACAACTGACCATGCTCATTACCGATTTTCTCTAGTTCCTAAAATTCCTTTATTTGTTACTAGTCCCAGTTGGATGTAAAGCAAAAATTTTAAAGAACATTTGCTTATAGAAAGCAAAACAAACCAAACTTCTCATGTACCTCAACAAATTTACCCTGTTAGTGACAAAGTTCTTTGTGATAAACAGCTATTATTAGCATTGGCTTTCACGGCTAGTGAAATATAAGAAATATTATATATCAGAATATGTTAGGAAATATTATGTGCAAATATGTTAAGAATAACTTTGCTATGCAGATATTAACTAGTTAACATTATAACTGGGGTCAAAGTTACAAGATGCTTATATAGCTTGAGTTATAAGATACCAGTATAACCTGAATCCTAACTTTCTATACCTATATAATCTGAATCATAACTTTCCATACAATATAATAGCTAGTATATGGTTAACTAATCGCTTAATGCTTAAATAAATGGAAACTTGCCAGGTGAATAATCTCAAAAATAGGTAAGTACAGCTATATTGGGAAGCAGCAGGATGTACTAATGAGAAGTTGGCAGAAGTGAAGCCAATTAGCCACAAAGTAAAGAATTTAAACTGATTGGATCCAGAAAGACCTAGGAACACCGTAACTGCACATGCTCCAAAGACAAAGTTGAAAAGTTCAAGATGTGAGGAAGACCTGAGCCTTCATCAAAGAAGACCCCCGAGGACCCTCACAATTGTAATACACATGCTCTAAAAAGGCGGATCGGGGAGGAACTATGTTAATCCCTTCTAAAAAAAAAGTAAATTAGTTCTCAGAAATACTATGCATATGCATTGTGGTTTATTAATATGCATAATTTTAAAGCATATAAATGGAAGTTTGAGTAAGTGTGTGTGCCTCTGGCTATGACCTATGCACCCAGCACTGTTTGCTTTAAGTGACCTTTGTCCCCTATTGTCCCTTATTAAATTTATAAAACCCCAAAAAGAGAAGTGGGCTTCGTTTCTCTCATCTTCAAAGAAAATAATCAGAGATGAGGACATTCCTAAAGCCAATTACCTTAACTTGGGAAGATGTTCCATCTATAAACACAAAGACTGGTAGTAGAACTTAAAGGTTGATACACTGCATTCAGCAACTTGTAATTGCAATGTTAATATTACAGGCAATTTGCATTTTAATACTGTCATGGTCCCTTTAAATATTAACTAAATCAATAGGAAGAGGGAAGCAGACACCCCAAGGAAGGCTGTGGTCAAGGCGTTGGGTTTCATCTTTCACTTAGCACTGACAAAAGACATGGGAGCTCAGTGTCACAATGCTTGCACCACTTTACCAGCTGAGCCAGACTTTAAGTAAGCCAGTTTTTTATTAAAACATCACTAATATATAATACGTGTCTATACGGCCCGCAGTTCAAAGGCAAACAGCGCACAGAGATGTGAAGATGTAGGGCAGGACGATCCTAAATGCGCTCCTTGTGGGGAAGCTCCCGCGGCCGTGCCTCCTCCGGAGCAGAGGCTGCCCGGCGGCCTCCCGGTAGAGGCCAGGCCACAACGGGTGTGGGGGTGTGTGTGTGTCATGTTGCTTTGTTTTGCTGGGTTTGGGTTTTTTTAAAAGGAACAAAACAGACTCTTTTCGCCTCTCTTCTCACACCCTGGTGCCCGCACTGACTCCCTAAGAAGAGTCAAAACAGCCCCGGCCCGGCCCAACCCAGATCTCCCCTCCCCGCTGGTGGAGCCGCTTCCCTCGCAGGGCTCCAGTGCCCAGGCTGCTTATTTGGCAGTGTCTCAAGTTACTCCCCTCAGGCAGCTTGAGCCAGTAAAACTAGATCCTTTCATCTCGGCGGAGCTTACTGACAACCAGCCGTCTGGTTTCCTAGGAAACAAAATCTTGGCTAGAAATAGTGAATCATTTCCAGGTCACTTTCAACATGGAGAGTGGAGCAGGGAAGCATTGGACTGAAGAGGAGGTTAAAGCCTTGTTAAGCGTCTGGTCAGAAAAAAATATCAGAAAGCAACTGCACGGCACCCTGAGGAATAAAGGAATATTCATCTACATTGCTAAAAGGTTACAGGAGTTGGGAGTGTGCAGGGACTGGAAACAGTGCCGTGCAAAGTATAAAAACCTGAAGTACGAATACAGAACGGTTAAATATGCCCACAACTCTGGGGATGTCACTAAAACCATGAAGTTTTTCCATGATCTGGATGCCATATTGCGATACGAGCCTGTCACACAATTAGCAGCAGAAGAAAACGGCAGGTGTTCTGCGACTGAGACGCAGCTGAACACAAGCCCCACAACAGACAGCACGCAAGGTAAAAAAAATGTTTTTGCTTCTATTTTTCTCTCTTTGCTTAAAACCCAAAGGGAACAAACCCGAAGCCCGACTTGGCTGGCGCTGGAGCGGAGGCTGCTCAGCCCCGGCAGCGCTGTTAGAAGTGACTGGATGCACGCCTCGCGCAGGGGAATAAAATGTTAGCACCCACCAGTGTCGAAGTCTGTAAATACAGCGTAATTCCAGCAAAATTATGCTAACTGCCTGTATAGCAGCCTCGGTGAGTACTTGCTAGTGTCCAGGCTCCTGCATTGGGTGGAAATGCTAAATTAAAATAAGCTGCATTCTTTCCTTTTGCCATTCATTTGCAGTACTTTGGAAGCAGGTTTTTAAGAGCTCCAATTCAGATATGAACGCAAAGTAAAAGAAAATAAAATGTTGGAATTGTCACGGTGTTGTAAAAATCGTTATTTGTGATACAAGTGAAATTTAGGATTTTTATTCTTACTTTGCATATATATATACAGATATATATATCAGCTTAATAATTAGGTGTGATTACTTAAGGTAAATTGTTTTATAAGCAGTTTTAAATATTCAAGAAACATGCTTAATAACCTCTCTTTAAAAACTCTAATTTAGCAGTGAAAGTAAAGAATATTGTATTTATCAGACTATTTTGCGGCAGACTGAATGAATACAGCTGCCTTTATTCTGAAGTGGGCTTTACTAAATTATTTGTATCTCTTTTGCATCTCTTGTTTTATTCAACCTTCTTTACATATGCATTTAAGCTCTGCTTAACATTTCATTAGGGTCAATCTTCTGTTTGACATCACTCAAATCTCCTTGTCACATCCTAAATGTCACTGAAGCATAAGCCCCAAGGATAGTTATAAGTACCCAAATAAGACGACTAAAAAGAGAAATTAAAAGCTTAATTTGTTCCTATGGTATGTAGCAATTTACATTAATTAAGACTGAGAAGCTTTTTTAAGAAAATGAGAAACTCAACGTTATTATCAGGGGATATTGTTAAAGGCATAGAAAGGAGCTGGACATTGAGCTTGTCCTTGTACCGTTCCACGTCTCCCTCTACAATGCTGTTTTACAGATCTCAGGAAAAGAAATTGCCATTTTTCATTGTCATTGTTTATCTTAACAAAAAGCTTGACCTTTATTTGTCATCACTAACAGAAAGCCTCTAATCTGTCAGTCACTTCAAATTAAAATGGCAATTTTATAATCTTGTGATGTGTTCTCTGTACTGTGAATTGCAATCCATTTTTATTTTTAAACTTGCGGAACTGAGGCTTATACAAGCTGATACACTTTGAGGACTACACGAAATTAAGATAGTGTCCTACATCTGAGGATCTGCCATTAGATTATCCTCTGTGTTTTCATGTAGTTTGCGCCTGATAATCCTAATTCTCATCTGCTTTAGACCTCTGGCAAATTTAAATCAGCAAAAGTTAATTTCAGTTGTGAATCCCAAACTATAGTATCTATAAAAATAGTTAGCCCTTGGTGAGACATGCCTTGTTTGAAGCACTAGGACAGTCTGGTTTTAAAGGTGGCATAATTAAATATATCTCTTGATTGCACAAGCATTTCTGTTCCTCCCTCCAAAAAAATAAAAGCAAACAAGTTTTATGGATAAACAAAAATTAAATGCAACTAACTGTAATAATGCAACACTAATGCAAAAATTGAAATGCAAAGATTTTCACAACAACCGCAATTCAGCCGCAACGAAAGCACACTAAGATAGAAATGTGTCCTGCAGCTATGCAGAATGCATGCATACATCCATAACAAGGGGCTGAGGGAACAGCTGTGAGATCGTCAACTTTCTTATTTAAGAATGCAAGTCAAGCAGCTAACACTGTACTAGAGGCCCAGTCCTATTCCTCCTGCAGCCAGAGTAAGATGCCTGCCCAGGCCAGTACTTCGAAGAGCCCTTGTAAAGCAAAACTGCCATCAGTGGCTCTGCAGCTGATGCTCTCAAGTCCTTTTGTGGGGACAGAGCTGCTGGTGTCGCTCCCACAGAGGGAAAGGTGATTCCCTGCACAGGCAAAGGCAGCCCCTACCCCTGCCCCAGCAGCGACTGCAGGCCCCCTCCTGGGCAACCACAGAGTGTTACAGGAGAGGAGAGAAAAATGGTCCCTCGCCTCTTTTAAAAGAGGCAGAGATGTCTCATTTTGAGGGGCCTGGAGGAATCAAGGATGTCTAGGCTTGTGGCTTGGATAGCAAGGACAAAATAAAACCTGTGACAATACATGTCCACCATGAACATCTTACTTTATTTGAAGAAATTGGTAGTTACACTAATTTGTCTTCTTAAAAAGCATGACATGGGACAGGGCATGTTCCCAAGTTATTCACCATATATTTACCATTCTGCTTAGTCTCAGTGTCTATATTCATACACATCCTTAATGTAAAGATACAAAGGATGTCTTTACATTATCTCAGCTACTGGGAGATTACTGGGGAGGGGGAGCAAGAGGAAGGGAGGAAAAGAGACTACTTTTTAATAGGACTGAATGGTATTTCAGTAGTGTTTCCCTGAGGATTTTTCATACCTGGCAGAATCAGTTTTCTTTTGAAAGTGTATTTGAAGAAATTATTACTGAAAATCTCAATAATCAAATCTGAGAGGGGTGTCTCAGGACAAACCTGGTAGCAACACCTACCAGTTCCCAGCTTGTTCATGAAAAGATAACACTTTATGCATAAGCACATGCAGAAATGTAAGCAGAGATGCAAGCAGAGATGCTCATGCTGTCCTCCCAAAACATGTTTCAGAGGCAGAGTTGTAGTTTAACAAATCATCAGAAAAGATACAAGTCAACACATTCACTTCTCTTCAAGTACAGTTTGTGTATTATCTCACTAATCAACAACCAAGAAAATCTACATAAAGCAATGGTGCGCTATGAAAAATGGTATCTTTAATTAAAATTCAAATGAATGACCTTCCCATTTTGTTAACCAGTTTGGATTATTTCAAGTCAAATAAAGTATTAATAAATTAAATTCATTAATTACAAAATACTTGCCTAGTAGTTCAAGTTATTTACACTTTTTTTATTTCTTTATGTTTAAATATTAAGGCACTGGTCACCTTGCTTGACCTTCACTTTATCTCAGCAAATGCAGAGAGATTATTGCTGAGCAGACATGCATCAGCAATGACTGGCAGAAAACTCAGCTACTAAAATACAGAAAGGTCCTTCAGAAATGCTGACATAAAAGTGCCACTTACACATGGTTTTCCATGTCTGGACTTCCAACATGTCATTGACAAGTATTTTTATATATTTTTTTCTGCTCTTCAAATGCTTTTTAAAATTTTTTCCCTGTCAAAGATTGTAATATCTTTTTGTGGTAACCATTCTTAGTTACTGTTTCTCTTTTAATATAACAGTGTAATTAACCTTGCTCATGCTAGTGCCGATGGCACATTCAGAAGCCTTCCAGCAGAGAATTTATTCTCCTCTCCCTGGTTTGCTTTGCTGCTCTTCAGCAGCTAAAGCGCCAGTCCTGTCACTGGAGGTAGAGGCACGAGCAGCAGCTCCTGCCAGGGAAGCCAAGCAGACAGCTGGGAGCAGTCAGAGATCAGGCCACTGCATCTATGAGTCATTGTGAGCCTTGCTGAAAGTCAGGAGAATTTAGGATAACGTTTTCAAACGCAGTTTTCAGTTTCACCGACATCAGGGATAGCAGGTTGCATTCTAACCACACCTCATTACTGCTCCCCGTGAAGAAATACCACAGAGCTGCGAGCTTTGATCTGTGTGCCCTGCCTGGCTGGAGCTCACAGAAGCTCAGCTCCCCATACAGGGAATCAACATTTCAAGCCTCCTGTCAACATGGTATGTTGAATACAGCACACTACCATAGGACAACTTACAAGTCTGTCCTCTGTGAAAATCAAGCTGTTTCTGAACCTGATTTACATATGCTGCTTTCTAAACTTACATGGCAACTGCTGTAATGTTCCTTTTTAAACACACGTAGAAAAGCTATGCTGGAAAAAGCTAGACTTAATCCTGCCAACTACAAATATGTCTGTTGTCAAATCACAATGAATATTTTGGTTCCCTCTCCATACCATTAATGAATTCCATTGATTTCCAGAGCTCTCTGCAGAATATTCTTGTTTTCTTCATACTCTTCCAGGAATTAATTTTTGTTACATAAATAGATTTGTGATTGTATGAATCTGTGTGCAAAGTCTGCCTTTATTTGCGTGTCTCTTACTTTACATTATCTACTTTCATGCTGTACTTGCAATGGGCTATCTACCCCGAATACTGAGTTAGAAGAGCAAACAAGTCACTAGAATCAAGTCAGTTTCAACCAGAATTTTAAAAAGCATTTCAAACAGGCTTCATATGCAGGACATAAAACAATTTGCCTCCTATAACTCATGTCCCCCTTATGGGGACAGGCTAAATTAATTTAAAATTTAATTTAACTACAAATTAAGTGTTGAAATTACCAAGTTAAAGATCTCATGGTGTATGGACACTTTAATTTAAACTAATTTAAGCTAATTTAGTCCACACCTATTTTTCATCTAAAAACTCTTTCCTTCCCAGGTGAAGTATCAGTTTCTTTAGAAGATGATGAGGAGGCTCCAGGAGATCCACTACTTTTTATATCTCATGCCAGACCAGTTCAACTAGGTATAGTATGATGGTACAGAGAGATCAAAAACTAAAAAGCAGCATGGGTGTCAGAGCTTCCTGATGGCTTGAATACCCTGTCGTTCGGTTTCTGATCAGCGTAGCTTTAATACAGCCACACTCTTGCACCACCTCTTTCCCAGCACTGGCACTCAGCAGTGTCGTGCCTCACTAGACACTGACCACTTTATATGATGTAACACCCGCATGACTACCATTCATAGGCAAAACACATCCCATGCTATAGCTTAATCATGTTAACTGCATTAACCATGGTAATTTTGTTAAATGCTGGTGGGAAGTATGCCAAATGCTAGTGTGGATACCCATGTCAGCTTGTGGCTTTTCCCTAGCTCATTTTCTTAAATCATGGATGCTTAGAGCAGCATGAGTGAGTGGCCTGAGCCAGGAGAGAGACGAAGAGCAATCCAGACTTGCAGTGGTGTCCAGCACTACTTCAAAGTCACCTCTCCAAGCAAGGAGTGGTCAGCAATGCTTTAGTCCAACCAACCATAGAACAACTCATTTGGAAAACGTCCTACTCTAGTAGTTTTGCTCAGGAAAGTTAAAAAGCAAAGGCATAAATCTGGCAAGCCAGAAAGAGGAAGGGGATCCTAGGTGTGAGCCCCTTCAAGGAGCTGCTAAAGGAAATGGAGAAACTTAAACACATTTTAGGCAGATTTAAGCAACTGATGTGCTGATTCCTTGCCTGGATGAGTAGCAGCACTGTCCTGAATTTCCTCCATGCTCTTTCTATTTTTTATGTGCCCTCTATGCCTTAGAATACATTCCAGTCCAGTTACAACAACTTTCGCTGCAGAATCTGCAAAGTGCCATATTCAGGAAGAAAACAAGGCACAGGCTGAGCCTATGGCTTTTATGTAACGCATTACACCCCTCTTGCCCGGCATAGAGAGAAATTAAGGAAGAGACCAGAATATCACACGGAATTTAAGCACATATAAAATACTTCATGCACATGAACGAAACATGCAGAAGGTATCTGAATCAAATTTTACATAAATTTGTCTCTATTTCTCAGTGCTCAACATATTGCCAAGCAGAAAAGTCTTCAATTCTGGGGAAGCTGCTTTCTATAAAGTCAGAAAAATAACTTCAATTGCATGGGCTTTCAAGTATGTATTAGTACTAAAATGCCCTCCCCTAGTACTTCTTCTGGTCTGTAAGTTTTAAGCACTATCTCAGAAACTACTGAAAGAAAGATGTTGAGCCCTTTGTATCTATAATGCCTAATTTTTATTTCAGCAGAAGCTTAGAAAAAAATTAAATACAGCATAAATGCGTCTTTCAGATCAAAAAATAATGTATATCTTGCTAAACATTTTTTTAAACACATTAAAACTAAAATGCTTTTAAGACATAAGGAAAATTTTTGCACTGACCATAACTTGGACCATAACTGTTTCAAAGCGGTACTTGAATCAGCATGTTTTTTAAAGGGAATGAGGAACAAACAAACCCACCATTTTCAACTCTGCACACAGCAGAATAAGTGAGCAATATACTGAGTCACCAGAACTCATCTGAACTAATATCCACAACCAAAAGTGAGCACAGTTGGAAATGAACTGACTAGTGAGAAATACTGGTCTATACAAAGAGTAAAGAAACTTTATTCCTCCCAGACGCCCCCATGCTCCATGGCTTTGACTGGGAAGTGTAGGGAGCACCTTCGTGCATTCTTCGTCCTCTTTTCTTCTTCTCATCTTCCCTAGGCCTTTCCTTTCTGGCCTATCTGATGTTGGCACTTGTCAACTGTGGCAGTTCCTATGGTTTGATTCATCTGTCAATCAGCATTTTCTTTCACTTCCTCAAGAAGAAATGGAGAAGGCATAATTGATGTGCCACCTGAAAATTACCCTTCTCAACTACGTTGCCTATGAGCTGGCTGCTGCAGAGTCCTGATTAACCCAGGGCTGTAAGGGAAAAAAAATGCTATCTGTTAGAACAACTTATTGACAACTAGAATTAATTATGGAGACTAGCAAAGAATGGCTTTATCTAGGACGTGTCCCCAGACAGGTTACTATAATACTATAAGTATGCTCCACTGAAGCTCTATGCACAACCAAGGGTTAGATACTATTGCCGTCACACACATCTCAGTGGCTATAAAGTATCAAACCCCCAAAATCTGGTTTGCCCTTCCAGAAAAAGACACGGACAGAGGCATTTATGAATTAAGTATGACTGCAAAAACCTGCAGGTTACTGTGCATTTTCATGCTGCTTTATTTGATGATGCCCTGGAAATGGTTTGGGGTTTGTGTTTTTCAGTTATTTTTGCAAAGATTTAGAAAATGCATGAAACATCACTTCCCAAACTAATTTGATAATTGAAACAAAGTCTTAAAGCAAATTCAAAAATAGAAACAAGGAAACATTAAAAAACTAAAATATATCATATTTCACTGGTTTAAGTTATTGCATGGGTGGCAACCTTTACCTCATAATGTTAAAAAATAAAGTTGTAGATTGGATAAAATGAAAAAATATCTTAGTTTTGCAGAGTAAGACAACTCAAACTCTAATTTTTACTAAAAAAGCCCAAATATTTTTGATTGATCTGCCCTGAGAAAGATGGAGGTTCTGTGCCATGAGAACTGGGTTCTATGACACTAATGTTTCACGTAAGCAAAAGTCTCCATTCCTCTGCTCCCCACAACTGGAGTGCTTTGTTAAGAAAGGAGGACCAAATTCTTCAGATTCTTAACCAGTTTATATCTCTCCATGAGTGTAAAAACGAAATTATGGCATGAATGCAGAAAGTTAAGTCTTGATGCTAGTGCCAGTGACTCGGGGCCAATTTATTATTGTGCTCATGCAGCACATCCCATCTTCCCAACAGTACTCTTCTTCTCTCTAATGTCTGAAGGACAAAGAAGCTCATAAGTTGTTCCCAAAGGTGTCACAGGTAAAAATTTAGTGTATTAGGGCACAGAAGAAAGAAATGCTCCTCTTAGATTAATTAAATGTACATGTGCTATCTTAATATCTGTCTTCAAGTGAAGGCAAAAATTATATCAGAATTAACAAAAATGCTGACAAATTAATAACCAGTAGCTTGATTTTGATGTCACCTCTGCTCCATCTTTCTCCAGAGAAACAGCATCCTTCATTTCTCATTCTCTCTGTCCTTTCCCCACCCCAACCACCCAATGCAGGTAACCCGTATCTGTGTCTCTCCCCTACCCCACACAATGCAGGTAATCCAGCGTCAGCAGTAGAGGCTTCCAAACCACCGGCTTTTATTCCTACAGTAGCAAATGAAGGAGGAAAACACTGGACTGTTAATGAAGTCAGAGCTTTGATACGCATATGGTCAGACAAAAATATCCAGCAACAACTGGAGGGGACAGTGAGAAATAAAAGAATATTTGAACAGGTTGCTTCTAGACTTCAAAAGTTTGGAATTGACAGGGACTGGAAGCAGTGCAGGACAAAATACAAAAATCTGAAACATGAATACAAGAGTGTAAAAAGTGCCCAAGACTCAGGGAGTACAAGTAAAAGTATGAAATTTTTTAATGAACTGGATGCTATTCTGGGGCACTGCGCCATGGAACAAGCAAGTAAATCAGATAATGATGAAAGTGAGAGGCCTCCAGAATGGACAGAAGCAAAATCAGAAAAGGATTCCATAGGTAAGTACTTCAACTACCCATATATCATTTAAAATTTTTAGTTTTCCAGCATTAGAGACCTTAAAAAACCTCAAAAAGCTTAAACAGAGAGATTAACCAATTGGTTGGGGGGGAAAAACACCGAATGGAAATTTACTTTGTTTAGCAGTTTTGTATTATGTTATAAGGTAATATTTTGGATTGGGTGATTGCTCTGTATTTTTTTAATAGAAATGAGAAACAAAAGGAGGAAAAAAAGACAAAGGATAAAATGATACAGAGAGACAATTCCAGTCAAAATCATGTCAGAAGAGACTGCTTCCAGTTTAGATAAAATAAATGGATCAGAGAGATAGTCGGACTATGTTACTGGAAAAATTAAGACATTGAGCAAAAGAAATCTGTAGTTATGGACATGGGTTAAAAAAAATTAACATATAAATTGTCTTTCTCTTATGGTCTGAAATAGCTCAGTTTTATTGGCCTCTGGAGCAAGACTCCCAAACTGGTGAGGCAACTGTGAAAATAGCAGAAGGAACAGCACCAAGAATGCTGGCAGAGCTTGCCTTTGGTTTTGGGTGCTTATTGACAATTAATGGTAATGGGTGATCAATGCAGAATTAGAGTAGACTGATGAACCTACACTAACCAAGAGTTAAAACATTTTTATTGGTATGTACAACCAGAAGCATGCTTGTTGTTTAAGAACAGAAATAAACATTAAACTTTTAGTTGAGATGATATTATGTTGGCCAAATGTAAGACTAGAAGTTACTAAAGTAATGGAAGAAGTCAAGAAAAATGTTACACAAAGACTGGCTGAAAACCATGAGAACATTTTGGGGGAAGATTCACTCTTCAGTTGCATTTTGTAGACATTTTTCTAGTGCATCTACTTTGCCTGCTGGCATAAAGAGCATCTGAAGCTGGATGGATTTTTTTATTTGATATACCACAGCTGTTCTTATGAAGTATAAAAATTCAGTGCCCTAATTAACTTAGCATTATTTACACAGAAATGCCTGGAGACACAGGTGAAGAGGACTCTGTTAGTAATATGTCAGAAGACCTACAGGTTGCAGATATAAAGAAAGTTTCTGATTCAGGTAATCTGAAAAGTCTTCTATTTTATATAAATACCTAAATTTAGTAAATGAAAATGAATTTCTAAAATAAGTCCAGATTGTAATTACAAGTAGAAAATGGAGAGACCTAGAAAACTTAAAAGCAAGAGATAATATCATAGAGATAACCGCCATGCTAAATTTGATAAAATCAGTCTAGGAAGTAATCATTTCAAAGACTTGTGATGCAAAATGTAGAGAAGAAACTACTGGTTTAAGCAAGTTGAGTGCAATGTACTACTGCAGTTACATTTACCTGAACTATTTATTCCCAAAGATCAGAATTGTTCCGTCTCCGTGCATGAACTAATACACCATTTCTTTTTCACAATACGTGATCAGGGTGTAATTGTGTAAATGCTCGTGTCAGGGGATGAAGACTTCATTTAAGAGTCTGACTGAATATGAAGGTCATATGCCCTGCTCTTTACAAAGAAAGATTATGGTTTATATCTGAAAACATAAATTTCAGGGGAAGCAGAGGTTTAATATTCAGCTAGAGACACATGAAAGTCTCTCAGGCTGACAGGTTTTATTATCCACAGCAGAGCACCTCATGTTCTCTTTCAGTAGCGTGAGGCAGAATATGGTCTAAATTAAGCATTAAGGAGTAGTCTTACAGAATTTTAAATGGTCTAATGTGAACTTGAAAGATTTTAATATCAAATTAAAAATCTTCTGACAGATGATATTACTGTAAATACTACTCCAGAGAATCGGGCAGCTCTGCATATAATGAAAGAAACAGCTATGACAAGTAAGTAAAGAGATGGTTGATCATGAGCAGTAATTTGAGGTATACCAGACAGTAGCATTTTTGCTTTTTCATTCAATAGCAATTACATTCGTAAATTTAAGTTTACTAACAAAAAAAACCCCAACATAGCAACCTTTTACCAGCTCACCATGGGCACTTGAAGCATTCCGTGGAGAAAAACAGGTTGTCATGAAAAGTGCATTGCCTATAGGGACCTCATTTTGAGAGAGACAAATATCATAGGAGCCATAAACAGCACTTCATGGGATACAGCTAAGACTGCTTAAAAAATGTATTAAATTCCATTTCTCCCCATCAACAAGTAAAATTACTACTTACATATGGACTGTAGTAAGACACTGTAATAATACAAAGATTCAGCAGTGCCCCTTAACTGACATCTGACAGTTTTCAACCACCTGATGCTACGTACTATTGTAACTTCTTGAAGTGCACTCTTCCAAACAAGCTATTTAAGACGAAGTTCAATGAATATTTCTAGTAAAGTTCTGTCTGAGTACACATTTCTGTCCTTTAAGATAAGTGTAGGTGTAAAGATATCTGTAGTTTACCATCTCCCTTTTCAAATATATGTATTTTAAGTGCATACTTTGTTTCTGGGTAACTGTAAATGCGATATGATTTTGTGGGGAAAAATTAAAATAGCAAGTGCTTCAAAAGTGTTTGTGGCTCATCCTATCCACTCATAAGACTATTTTTCAAACTTCTTTGGGGGAAGAAGGCAAAACCACACTCCATCATGAACAACTTCGGTTTGCAAAATTCTTTCCCTCATTCTGAAGCAAACAGTACACACTCAAATAATTTTATTGCAGGTGGTAAAAGACACCTAGTCTTTAATTTTATTAATGGTAACATAATTCGGTATTGCATAAAGCAGAGAAAAGATGCACACTTTTACACTACAGTATCATGGAGACCCTTTGTTCTCTAATTGTGGTACATGCTTTTCCTAGACAGTCCAAATAATTTTGAAGCGAGAAACTGGTAAGTAAAGAGATTGTATGTACCTCTGTACTCATAAATATGCTTGCTGATAAATAGTGAAAAAGGCAAACAGGCAGTGATACATTATATTGGTTGTTTGATATCAGTAATGTCTCATGACCACTAGCATTTAGGATGTAACTTTTTATAAAGCTCCTGCATATTCAACAGATCTTTTCTAGAAAAGTTCTGTTTCTCAACAGGCATGGAATTATTAAATTTATAGGTATTTGTGTGCCTTGAAAAAAAAATTTGTAGAAAACCCCAATTTGACATAAATGAGAATTTAGAAACTCTGTTAAACTCATGTCTGGGTATCTTCCTTATCATTATATGCAGTTAATGTACTCTGCAGCCAGAGCTGCATATGCACTTGCCTATACACACACATACACACACACACAAGTTAGCCAGGGCAGACATTGCCTTCTGGCAACTGGAGCTGTGTAAATGTACAGAAGATGCTGCCTCAGAGTACATATGTTCTCATGTCTTACATGTGAATCTAAATTACGAGCCACAGGAATGCTGTCACCACTGCCAGTCTTTATAAACAGCCCATTTGAGTTTGCCATACTCTAGTAAGGAAAATACTAATATGGTGTTAGTCAAAAGACAGATACACCAGTTTCAGGAAAAGCCCTAGTTATTTGATGTGCCATGGTATTGTTTTTCTCCTCTGCCCACATCAATTTGCTACTCCAAGAGCAGCAAATGTCCACCTGAGAAGAAGAAGACAGAGGTAAATACATCCTCACAGTTCTTTGCACAGCCTGTCCTAGTTGCTGACACGTCGCTGTCAGCGCTGCCCAGCTGGGGGAGCAGAAGGACCACAACAGTCCCCAACCCGTGGGTTTTCAGCTAAAGCATCCTGCGATAGGCTGGGGACACTGCAGGTTGCTCTCTCTTCTAGCAAAACATACCCCACATTGAATCGATCTGCAAATAAAACCTTATTTAGTCATTTTCACTGATGTTTTCAATTTCATGAGATCACTCTTAGTTAGTTACAGAAATCTTTTCAGAAGAGCCGACTACTTCGGTCTATACAATCTGAACTCCATGTACATTCCACGTGTGTCAGACTCAGCAATATGACCACAGAGTGTATGTATAGGTGTTTGATTAAATCTGAAGTGCCAGGAACAACAGTGGAGATGAAAACAGCTTTCTAAAAATACCAGTAGCCTGATGTTCTTAAAAATACCTACAGCAAGTATTTTACTTCAAATTCCTTTCCTTGTCATTGTTTTCTTAGGATTTTTGGTACCCCATACACTTTACTATATTTCCCTCTCAAAACAAATTTGGAGTAAGTCATGACACTTCCAAGATACATTCCTAAGCAAGGGTTTTTTAAAAATCTGTTGTTTAAAGTTAATATCTTAAGTCGGTACATACTCAGGCACTTAACATTGGCTTGAACACTTGCTGCTGTGTGCACAGAATTTTAAAATGTACTATACAAAGTCAAAAGATAATGTTTTCATACATATGCCCCAGGCTAATATTAAGCAGTGTTTCAGAAAAGTGCAAACCCTAAAGTTCTTGATTATTCACTGCCTGAGCCTAGGCATATTTGGGCTGCAGACACAAGCTCTTAACTGTGCATCCACAGTTTTCTGTATGCACTCTCACAGGTCTCTATGACAGAGGTGGCAGCAACTTTTCAAGTTGTTGGAGAGTAAACATAAGCCATAAGGAAAATTCTCCCTAGCTTTAACATATCGCACTTCCCTTTTATGCTATACAAGACACACATGAGAGTAAGGATTAGGAGACAAATTACTAATCTTGCCTCATGAGCCAGAAAACAAGATAATTAGCGATAGTGACAGAGTGCCAAAAGAGAACAGAGCTTGTATCAGTCTGAGCGGGTGAAAGGAAAGACTGTGACAGCATTGCTCGGGTGGCCTTGTGAGCAGTGCTTCAAACACAGAGTAGAGATTAAGCATATTTGCTGGCAACTGTCTATAGCTTCACTGAACAATGCAGATGGAGCCACTGTGTTTTATCAATGCCAGAAACTGTTGATGGCTTGTTCTGTTTGGCTCAGTCTTGCTCTTCTTGTGCAAAGAAAACTCTCCCTCCAAAACTCTGAAAGGTGCTTTAGAAAAAAAGCCAGGCTCCCTACCCACATTCTTTGCTCGCCAAAAAAAAAAAGAAAAAGGCACATGATGCTAGTCACATCATAAAGAACATCTGATGCAAACAAAGCTGTATTGATCTGGGGGTAATTTTTAATAAAATGGCTCTAGATTAAACTTTATTGCTCAATGTTCAGGGGCAATATTCTTAAATGGACTGAGAACAGCCTGGGAGCCAGAAAACTGTTGTCATTGATCCATGATGTGGCCTTCACCATTTAATCTCTGCAGAGCAGTGTCCTCGCTGGGAAGCAAGGATCAGCAAGACCACTTGCATCATCCACCTGCCCACCCCTCTGTCCCAGGCCAGAGGGGTGGAATTCTCCCTTAAACACCAGCGGGCCAATGGCAGAGGAGTGGAGATCTCCTCCCCATGGAGGGGAGCCCAGGGACACCTCTGTCACCCAGCTGTGTGATGTAAACCCCTGCAAGCTGCAGCAGCAGAGATGCTCTCAGGACAGGCTTTAGTACACTGTCTCCATCAGGCAGGCAGCCTTACAGATCAAATGTCTAGGCACAGCACCCTGATGCAATGTCAGGACCCTTGCTCCTTTTGGGGCTAATTCAGACACTCTTGGCATCAGTTACTTTTGGGTCTTTCAATAATTTCAGTATGTACTGCACCCGTTATGCAAGTCACTGTCTTGCCTGTTCTGCTGCACAAACGTTTGCCAGTAACTAGGTATCTTACACCCACCATTAGTGAAGCATTCTACAAATTCTGATCCGGGTTAAAATAACTTAAGAGTTTGCACATTTAACCCATACACTTATATACTGTAGCTGTTACGTGGCGTTCTGGATTTACTTTAATATATAAGTGGGTGCACTCTGCTCTTAAGCCTACTACAGCAGAGAAATGGCAGCTTTAATGTATTAAGAGAGGAAATCTTTTAACAATAGTTATCATCAGTGGCATTCTGGAGTGGGTGATTCTCAAGACATCACTCAAGACCTGTTTAGTTTAAGAACTCCGTAAATGATTGTTTTTTACAGAAATCCTTGAATATGAGGGGGACTTTGCCACCTCCACCCCAGCAGCTCCGGAAGCTACACAAATAAAGAAGGAGACGATTGATATAGGTAGGTCACGACTTTGTCGTGATAGTTTTAACAGGACATTCTACTTTATTGGGCATTGCAGATTCCAAAGGTTTGTATGTTGTTCCAGCAAATTATACTTGTTCTACTTCTAGGTTATGAAAAAATATGGGTTTTGTTTGATTTCATAGTGTAGGAATGTATGAACACTGATTTCTCCTTCCCATAATTATAAAAAAATCTTATTTTCCCAGACAACATGTTCCTTTTTATGATGAATATGATTAGTCTACATTTGATTGTGACACAAATACTGTTTTTCTTACACAGTTGCGAGAGAGGATAAAATGGAAAAGTAAATAGCTGTCTCAGAAACTCAGAACATTTTATACCTAGTCTGTACTTTCAAACTACTTCACAACTGCACTTCATGTCAGATGATTTACTATCAAGCAATTTCCACATATATTCTGAACTATTTTAAATATAAAACTGAAATCAGCACCTCAGCAATTTGTAGAAGTCATATATTCAATGACAAGTGATCAGGAGAAGATTTGTTTTATTTAAAATGTTAAAATTTAACATTAGAGCACAGTAGGGATATTAGTATTTATTCTGGAATAAATGAGCATAAAAACCATAGAAGATCATGAAAAAAAGACATCAGAGAAAATAATGATGACATTGAAATATAGCGACCTGACACCCTGGATCACAATATTCTTTACAGTTCTGCTGTTTGTACACAGAAGTTAATAGAAAAAAAAATCAATTATAGTGATTCTGTGAACAGCAATTCTTTGGCCTTTGACACTGAAAGTTTCTACCATAAGAATATTTATGCACCTGTTGGTATGCACCAGGCATATGCAAGCCAAGAGCTTCCTTTTCAGCAATTATATTATCTGTAGTTCGGACGTTGAGACACGCTATGCAACACACCCTTTACAACTGTGTGCATTGGCTGATCTTGATCAAGACAACTGTGGTGGCTGTGACACTGAGGGCAACATCAGAGCAGTGCCATCACAACAATGACACACAGAAACACAAGTGACTCTGAGGATAAAGTACATCTGTGACCCTGAAAGTTGAGACATAGCGAGGTCACATGAATGTCGAGTGAAGAATAAAATGTCATGCAGCTCAACTGACTGCCTCATACACACAAACTCCCTATCATGTAATATCCAATTGAGCACAGTAATCATGCAGGTCAGCACTACACAAGTGCCATTGCCAAAGACAGGAAAAGATCAGAGAGCCAGTACAGTTGAGAGAATGAGCACAGAAATGAAAACCTTGGGGAGGCTGGTAATAGTTAAAAAAAAGGAAACTATTAGGAGCCTAGGAGTAGACTTACAGCTCCATTTTGGCCTATTTCCAATAGCTGCAAGTGTTAAGGAAGATGCAAGAATTTTCTCAAGAGTTATAGGGTGCCTATTTATGAGAAAAACCACTTTTTTTCTAACACCCCACGTAAATCACACACACATGCTGATGACAGTATGATTTCCAAATTTTCCACATGTACAAAATATATTCCTGCACACAGCTTATGAAAAACAAGTATTTGCCAAATGACTTAAGAGAAAACAAGTTATAGAGCAAATATGAATTCTGAGAATGTTTGTGCATATATTGGCAAGTACCATTATAGAAAGCACATCAAATGAACCTGCTTATTTACAAAGAATTTCTATTTCTGACAGAGCCTAAGTAAGCACTCAGTTTTTCAAAACATAAAAGGAATATTTACTTCTCCCTGTTACCAAAACCAGTATTAATTAGTCTATGACATCCCCTAGCAAACAACGAGAACTAATCTTTCTCTTCCTCCCAATCCAAAAACTAAGTCCACACGAAAGTGAACTTTCAGCATCAGAGTAGTCCGAGCATGAGCAAATGAACCCAGAACCAGCAAAGCTGGGTTTTGATATTCATAGATGATTTCAAGAATTTCTCAGTAGGCAGTGATGAAGTTGCAGATAAAAGCCTGAGGGCAATCAAGAGAGACTTCAGGGCCTTGGAACAACTGGTTAAGGGATCAAGAGCACAGGTAGTGTTCTCTTCTTCCAGTTGCAAGAAACAGGAAGAGCCAGCAGATCACTATCTGGCTCCAAGCTTGGTGACACTGGGAATATGCTGGGTTTTTTAGTCATGGTTCCATGACACCAGACTTGCTGACACCTATTTCAAAGGGGGGGAAAGGATCTTAGCACAGGAGTTAGCAGGGCTCATTGAAAGAGCTTTAAACTAAATTTGCAGGTGGAAAGAGATAGCATCAGACTTACTAGAGAGCCTGGGGGCAATATGCCAATGTTTGAGGGATGGTGTTCTAGAGAGGTCCTTCGATCTGCTGTTTCAATAGAGTCAGGAGATGGAGATCAGCAAAGACAAAGGGGGGTTACTGATGTGTTAGAAACCACAGAAGCACTTGAGAATAACAATTTAGAAATTAGAACTTCTCACCCCCAAAAGATGGTGGGGTCAAAGGCCCAGCTGTGGTGCATCTACACCAGTGTACATAGCAAGGGCAACAAACAGGATGAGCTGGAAGCCATTGTGTAGCAGGAAAACTATATCATAGTTTCCCTCCTGAAGACATAAAGAGGGATGACTTGCACAACTGGAGCGCTGCAATGGATGGACTTCAGAAGGGACAGGCAAGGAAGGAGAGACTGTGGGGTATTCTGCGCGTTAGAGAGTGTTTTGATTGTCTAGAGCTCATGATGGTGACAGTAGGGTTGAGGATGTATGGGTAATAATAAGGAGAAGGCAACAAGGCAGGTATCCTGGTGGGAGTCTGTTACCAACCACCCAACCAGGGCAAAGAGGCAACTGAAATATTTTATAAGCAGCTGGGAGAAGTCTCATAGTTGCTGGCCCTTGAGGGAGACTTCAGCTCACCAGTTTTCCGCTGGAAATACAACACAGCAGAGGACACAGCCTAGGAGGTTCCTGGAGTGTGCGGCAGACAACGGCCTGACACTGCTGGGGAATGAGCCAACTAAGGGAGGTACCCACTGGACCTGGTGTTTGTGAATAGAGGACTGCTGGTGGTTGGAGCCTCTTGGCCACAGCAGACGCAAAATGGCAGTGTTTTCAGTTCTTGGTGGAGTAAGGAGGGAGGTCTGCAGAACTGTCACCTTGGGCTTGGACAGTGGTGGAGTCACTGCCCCTGGAGGGATTTAAATGGCATGTAGATGCGGCACTTAGGGATGTGGTTTACTGGTGTACTTGGCAATGCTAAAGTCCACCCTAAATGATAAGTGCTTCCATCCTAAATGATTCTATGACTCTGTGATTCTTCAAGTCTATTAACTAATGGGTTAGACTAAGGGCTTAGGACACTTTTAGGTGGAAACAGGTATTTCCTACAGAGGATGACAGTAATATTAGCAATTTATTTGTCTAAATCCAAGTCTATTTAAAACTGTGTGTTTCTATAGATGATGATTCTATAAGCACTACCTCAGAAGACAGATCTTGTACACCAGTAGCAAAACGGATGGTTGGGACAGGTGAGTGTAATTTCCATGCATTTATTATGAGATAAATCACATTATCATTTCAGTACTAAAGCTGGAACAATCAGATCTCTACTGTATACACAGCTCTACTTTTCTACTCCTGACTCCAGTCTAGTTTTGTCAGTAAACTTAAAAATTAGTTTCATTGCTCTTTTCCTTGTCATGATCAAAACTTGTATTAATACTGTAGTTCAGCTTTGCCTTCTATACATATCCAATGAACAGCATCTTCCTACTTCTGACTATTTTTGAGTCTGAAGATTTTTTTTCTTCTGTTGAATCCCCAGTAGCCTTTTCATTTGTGTGTTGCCATTTTAATTTGAAACCACACTTCTCACCAATACTGACATCTTTAAAGCTTAAGGATTATTGCTTTCCTACGTGTAACACTTGGATATATCAGTCTTTAATTTCACAACAACAGTGGCAAAATTATAGTGACAAAACGTTGAATTTTAGATTCCTTGGAGAAGCAAGAGATTCCACTTGCTATGTATTTTGCGTACTTAAGAGAAAACAATTGTGTATGGATACTAACATTATAAAGCTACAAGATCAGTCATTAGCTGCAATTATGCTTTCATATATATATATATATTTCGCATGTATTTATAGCATTTACAGTTAGTTGTTTTTTTATTTATATTTTCAGACAATCACATTCCCTTGGAAGAAGCACAAAATCACTTTAAAGTTATTACAGTTAATGATACTGGAGCAGGAAAACACTGGAGTGACAATGAAGTTAGGGCTCTGATAAACATATGGTCAGATGAAAAGATACAACAAATGCTTGAAGGGGCCACAAGAAATAAAGAAATATTTGAGGAAATTGCTAGAAGGTTAATGAAATGTGGTATAGACAGAGACTGGAAACAGTGTCGCACAAAGTACAAGAACCTGAAATATGAATACCGTGCACTACAGAAAGAAAATGAGCATCTTGGAAATCCCAGGAGGAAAATGAGATTTTATGACGAAGTTGACTGTATCTTAAGAAGACAGCCTTTGGGAACCTCAGGCTGGGGATGTGAAAGCTCAAGTCTCCTATCAGGTACTAAAAACTTCAAGGATGAAATAAAGTACTTTAAGTGAAACTTTCTAAAGTTGCCTGTTAGAGCCATGCTGTAGGTGTGAAATGTGTGGCCAGAAATGGGGAGGGAAAATAACAGGGGAAACTGTATCTGCATGGTCACACAGGGAATACTCAGGGAACACAGGTGGTCCATGGAGACATGTAGAAGTGAGAATATTAGCAAAAAGTGAAAGCACTGAAGCGTTCAGTGTTATTGAGGACCTTTGCTTTTGAAAGCCCAAGTGACATGTAGTGTAGAACACGTGGCAGGTTTTAGAGGTCATACAGTAGGCGTGTAAAGTCTGATGGATAGAGAGCTGCAAGCTCATACCATTTAGAACTGCACAAATCAGTAGCAGTCAAGCCAAGTGCAAGGACTCAAAAAAACCCAAACTTGCATTTCCATCCAAACAACCCAAACTTGCATTTCTCTATCTTGACAGTAGAGAAAAATCCAGCAATGTTTATTTGAGCACTTGTAATAATTTTATTAATTTTGCTAAAGCAGATTCAGTTTTCAAAATAGAGTTTGCTTCAATTTTAGTATCAAAACCCCTCTGATCTAGGAACCACATAGCTAATCTTGTGTCTGCTGTAAGGGTTCTCATGACTGCCCAACTGCTCCACACCTCAGGGGCACCTGCCCCTGCTCCAGACAGATCAGGTGCTCTTGTAGAAATAACTGAACCTCTGCAACTTAGGGCTCAGTGAGATAAGGTAAAGCAGAACTAATTATGATTGTTCTCGATGTGTTAGATAATACTTTGCAAATATTAGTTGAGGACCTGCACCATTTCTGCAGCAAAGGCCAGATGGATGGCTTGAGCAGAAACTGCTGGAACCATCCTTAAGCCATCTGTTCTCAGTCATGAATCAGAGCCCTAATGTGGTGTCCAGGGGCACCATACAGTAGTGCATTAGTTGTGGCTGGAATGACATCCACGGAGCTCTGGGATGAATGTTCTTCTCCCCTGCCTCAGTCTTGTGCTCGATCACATTCTCGAGACTTGTATTTTCTTTCAAATACAGAAACTGAAGATATTACTGCTCGTTTCTACTCTCCCTGAATAGGATTTGTCAACACCAAGAATGCTGTCAACACCAACAATCAACCTTGGCTGTTTTACATTTTAGCATGCTAGAAAAGGACTGTGTAATCTGGGCTGTGAATGCTGATGCAGTGGCCAGTAAAACAATAACCTTTCAGAAAAGAAGCTTCAGTTATTAATCTGTTTGAGGCATCTGCCAAATAAATGTGTCTTGTCCTAGGGTATTTGCTTTTGTAGTATAAAACTTTTTGGTGTGTGACTGACTGTGCCTTGAGAATCTCAACAAAACACTTACCCTGTTTTTTTCTTCTAAGTTTCAGTGGGAGATGCTACATCAAACACAGGATCTTTGAGTATCAAGAGGAAAACATGGAATGATGGTAAGAGCCCCTAACTTTTAAAAACATTTATACACTACTGTTGAGTTGGATGCCAGATTCTTATATCCTGTATTCAAACAGTTGAAAAAAAAAATCCTGGAACTTAACACCAAGCTCCAAATCAACATTCTTCTTTCACCCACAACAATCAGCAAAGGAAGAGTTCTGATAAAAATGCAGGCCTAAGGAAAATTGCAATTTATTTATTTCAATCCTCATCCCTGGTATAAATGAGGTTAACATCAAGAAAAACTTACTTGATTTGTAAGAATCATATGCAAAGAAAAGATAGTATTTAAAAAACAAGATGTCCCAATTGACTCTGTTGCTTACAGGAAAGTAGGGACAGGCACAGTCATGCATGTGATTTCCTCATATTGCACTACTGTGTCTGTAAACATGTAAATAGGTTAAGACAGCTGTGTCAAAGACAGGATAGAGAACCATGGAGAGAGAAAAATGATGGGAAGGATAGAAATATGTGGCATGTGATCTGATATGGGGAAGGTCAGCAGCTTATTTTTCTTCCTGCAGAATTGTCAGGCCCTAAATAAAAAGGAAGTCAAACAATGAGAAACAAAAGTCTTAGTTTTAAGGAGCTCACCCCTATTTTTAATACTAAAATGATATCTACAGACAGATGAAGAGAAATGATCTGAATATGACATTTTTGAATTCAACCCGTTTAGTTCACCATCACAAACTGTACTAACACTGTATTTAATCACTCTCTGTGATTAAATAGACTTTCATTTACTGTCTATTATGTAAGTACCTCTTGGAGAGGGCTGTAGCTAGGCAAAACTGAAAGTTTCAGATATAAGTGATTTTTACAGGGTCTGCTGCATTCCTACTCTCCATTATACAATGATACCTTACACAACACCAGGCAATGCCTGCCAAAAGAGCAGAACAGAAGAACAGCTTTAGGAAAATTCAGCATGTGCTAAACTTCAGTGTCAGCAGTTCATTGACTTGTGCACTCTAACTATGGTACTTTGCTTTTGTCCACAGAGGTGTCACCTGTTCCACTTAAGAAAAGTGCTTCTGAAAACACCATACTCCACTTCCAAAAACTATTAACAGAGAGAGTGCACACGGTAACAGAAGGCAAAAAGTTTCTGTTTGAAAGGCTTTGTAAACAGGAAGAAATGCAAGACCTCAACAGAACACAGCTGTATGCTGATCCATCAGCTATACAACAGGTTGGTTTGATGAACTTTCTATGAAATTAACATGCAAATAGATTCTGTCAGGTAGTAAGAAATGAAATACTTAAGAGTGTAGGTTACCCACACGAGTACATGCTTGCTTCCCTTTAATACAATCACCTTCAGTCATTTAAACTAAAACAAGATGTGAGTTTCTATCATAATCCTTAACTATGAGCTCTTAGCAGTGATGTCAGTTAGTCTAATAAAAAATACAACCTCTGCCTACATGTTTTGGCTCACCTACATGCCACAAGTAACAGCCTTAATTGGAAGAAAATAATATTTTAACTGATCAAAGAAAACATGTACAGTTAAAATTTCATCCCATAATTTCCAATTACCATCTCCATGGTCTTCCTAACAAGTTAGTCCTCTGCAATTAACCGAACAGTTGAAGCTATAGGAGAACTTTTTGGTTAGGCAGGGCTGGTGGGGAAAACACAACTCTTAACTCCTTAACTAGCATTTACCCTCCTCCTAACCTCTTCCCCTGCTTATGCTGGTATGGGGGAATGTCCCCCTCTGCCTGCTGAAGGCTTGCAGCAATGTGCAGCACTGAACTGGAGAACTGAGTGAGCCAGAGAGAAAGTACACAGAATCGATGCCCATGTAGAAGGGGCAGGCACGAGTTCTGCTCCCTGTTCTGTACTGGACAAGGGGTATGTTATGTCCAGTAGCCCACAGAAAACATAGAAACAGTGCAGGGACAATGACATGGTAGGAGACAAATGCCATGCCATAACTGTTATTCTGCAAAACCCTACTAGCCACTACTTCATTTTGTGATTGTGTAAGTACTCTATGGTCTGTAGTACATTTGCAGGATTTTCCTCTGCATCTGCAGGGTTTTCCTTTCAGTGTATTCAAGTAGAACAACTTTCTGGATCTGAGTCATGTTTGGGCACAGACCTACACAGCCTGGTCAAAGCCAGGTCAGTTCTAGGCACATACGAAGGCACAACTCAAGTCACACAGTCCAGTCCTTACTGCAGCAGCAACAGCCACCAGGTTTATTTATACACAGAGGCCTAAATTCCATCCAAGTCCCTCTTCATAAAACTTCACATAAATATATTACTGGATATAATGAATTATTTCCTGCTCTATGCTTAATTATTTCCTTGTCTACTCTTTTGTGAGAGACATTATGAAGGCAAATACTTTCCACCAAGGTGGATTTAATCTGCCATTTGACTTGCATTCTTAAAACAATTCTGAGAAGTCAGGAGAGAGATCCCTAGAAAATAATAGTTTTTTGATCATATTCATTTATATAGTGACATGGATACAGTTTTTGCAGTGTATGCTTATCTACCACTTTTCACATTTTACACTGATTTCTCAGTATAAACCTTCTTTGGCTTGTAATGCTGTCACTGAAACTATCATTTCCAACAATACTGGTATCATCATTGGTTTAAAAATCTTTCTTCTCTCTCTCTCTTTACAATGAGTTGGTTCAAAGGTACATCCTTGAACTTGCATTGTATTACTTGCATACAGAACTGTTGTCTTTGGAAGGAGGACAAGGTCTGCCCCTGCCATCACAGCAGTCAGGTATCCCTACAGAATGTCCTGAGTCAGCTGAAGACCTCACCATTCCCAATACTATTAAGATCACGGGTTACTCCTTCCACATGTGAACCAGAAAAACGTGTGATCCAACCCTAATTTGCTCCAGTACATTTAAACAGTTTAGTTCAATTTAGATTTAAATTATTATTTGAAATAACTGTACTGAAAATAATATGGGTAACTTACATGTTTTGCTCTACCTTCTGTTTCATGAGTGCAAGGCTGAAATTGACTTGATAACTCATTTCAACATGAAGATTCCCCTTTTCTCCACGCTACTCTAAGCAATCCAGTTCTTGCTGGATGCCCTATAAACCACTTCATCTCACTAACCTCACACAAGACTAACCCATCTAGTAAGAAAAAAACCCTAAATGGTTTTCTGTGTGAATTGAAGTAGCTCAGCAAGGTGTAACTCTGAACAGCTGAAAGGTTGTTTTTGTTGCAGTGTGCCTGTCCTTCCAGAAGAAATACTAACCCCAGGGAAGCAGTTAGCCCTGCAGAGGTGACAGACATCACTTTAAATTCCGCATGATCCATAAGGATCCAAATCTTTCCAAAGCTCGCTGTCATTCAGTACCATGGCCCAAAAAAAACCCCCTTCTCTCCTCCCAGAAAATAAAAAATGAAGACTTTTAAATCATTAAAATCAGCAGACTTTTCAAGAATATGTATCTGTTTTTAAATGCTGATATTCAGTTGAGAACAACACAAAGCACTGAGGCAAAGGACTCATTGAATTCTTAGCTGGTCAGAGCAGAGAACTGCAGAGCACACTTGCAGTCTTTACTTGGAAATTGTTCATACTAACACTAGGTGGTGGACATAAGGCAAGGACTGACAGAAAGAAAAGAACACAAGTGGGTTTACTTTCCAAGTAAAGGGTTTTTTCTCAAAAAACTTTCCAGAGAGCAGGATTTATCTGACAAACAAATGTCCAAAGAAGGTGGGCTTCCCTTTGTGTGGGATTCCTCTTCTATTATGCTTTGTGACTGCAAAGCATAGCTTGCTTTTTGTAATTATTTTGTCAGAAAGCTGTCTTCTGCCCTGCTGTTCATTTGTTGTCAATCAAAGATGGTAAGAGATGTCAGGTGCAAGATAGAGCATTTGGCATCATCTGATATTTATGTGCTACTCCCATTTATACAGATAACAACTAATTTACTCGAGTCATATAAAGTGACATCAAGACAACCTTTCTTCACTGTGGCTGTAGTTAGGATTCCACATAACTTTTTGCTTAGAGACAAAATTACCAGGAATGTTGCACATTTAGAATTCTGGTTGTCTAGAACTATGATCTGTCTCCTTTGGACAGCATCTCCTGGCATAGTGACAATGGGCTAAATACAATGCGGCCAAGCCAAAGGATTTCTCAAAACAGTCCCTTCAGAAATAATATTAGTTAATCCAGCTCATCCTTCCAGTGTATTTTTATATCCACTTGAGCTTTTACTGTGGCTCTGCTGTCTGTGATCACAGCTTTACATTTGTTACAGCCATACAATATTTAGTCCAGACACACTTATGGGCCAGTGAAATGGAATGTGGGACACCATCTGACACATGCTAAATTGTTATATGTAGGGAAGTACCACAGGACTGCAGTGGTTTGAGAGGAGAGCCTTTCTTGGACATAGATCCTGAACAGAAAGGCCAGACCAAGTCATGTCCACATAACTGATCCCAGGGATCTTAATATAAATTATATCATAAAAACGTTTCAGCTTAATAATCAAAATCAAGTAATGATGGCAAGAGCATCAATCCTATAAAAGACATTTTTGCTCTTCTCCCTCCTCAAATATCTGCATTATTGCCAGAGGGCCATTAAGATTAGTGTGAGGGCAAATCTGTCCCCAGTACTGAAATTTTTGAGTTGTAGCAGGTAAATGGAACTGTTACCACTCTGACCTACATTAAAAAGCCTCATTCTTCTCTAAAGCACACTCATTCACTAAGATGAATGGGTCACTTTACACATCTTTGATAGGGCTGTTATTCTGGGAAGTCCTCTGAATGCCCTTGTAGATTATTCGAGAAACTGTTTGGGCCAAAGGCTTTGAGAATGAGCTGCAGGAAGCAGAAATGCTTGCAGTGATGGTGGATCCACAAGCACTGTCTGCATCATTGGCTTCAAAGACTCTGCCTTCAGAATCATCCTTTGTTTCTTATGCAGCTAGGTCTCCTTTGTGTTGGCACAAACATCCATATGGCCAAGTGGCTACCCAACTGACAGAACTGATTTAAATTAAAACTAACCTAATAAAAAGCCCCTCCAAATAACCCTGCTTTCTTTTTTTTTTTCGTAATGGGAATGTAAGACATGGCAGATAGTGAAGCCAGGATAGTTTATATGAACTGAACTACCAGTGTGAACACAGGTTGCTGTATACAACCCTCCCTCCATGAATAAGGCTCAAATTTAAGGTATGGGGAGATAAGCCAACCGAGCAATCCTGTGAAAATTACTGGATAGCTGTATAATGCCTACATGGATGACTCATCTCGTCAAAGTGAAGAAGAATGAACAGTCTCACCCCAGTTCTCTAGCTAGGTTAATGTAATGGGAAATCTGTTGGCCACAATAAACCTAACGGCTGCCTCTGAAATGTCCTCTTGTATCACTTGTTTGGCACCACTTTCCTCCTGTTTTTTCCACTCCTTCTTACATGCTCTTGTTCCAGCTGCACATCCAGAGATAAGAGCTTAGACTGAACTACATTTTGTGACATGTACATTGAAGAGACCTCAACTTGGTTAGAATTAAATCTGGCTTCTCTTCACTTTCCCAAATGAGTGTGCAGGAACCTGAGCCCTGCACGATGTTATGTAAAACAATCAGATACAAGAGCTCACCACAGCAAAAAGGCCTTGCTCTCCTCTCTTCTTGCAGGAGCCAGCCCTGCAGAATGTAATTAAACCAGGCTGTCATCACCTGCAGCACAGAATGGCCTAAAACTTAAACCAAGATAGAACTAAAAGACAGAAATGTTTTTACATCTACATTCAGTGTCTGAAAGTACTCAGGAATATTTTACCAGCACATAACACCATGAATGTTCTCATAAAATAGCATACAGACTCAATAACTAGCTAGGCAAACATCTTATCCTGTATATTCCATAGGGAATTTACACAGAAATATTATTAATTATAAAATTTGGTATTTAGACAATTAAGACATTTGACTCTGCAGTTCTTGCACCTGGGAATGAGGGATCTGCTGAACTCATAATGTGTTCTTGAGATAAAATAAAAAGATAAATACCTTACATACCAAATTATCAAGATCATTACCTGTACTATATCTGAGTTCCTCACAAAATTCCCATCCAAATATTGTTGCAATTTGAAGCTTTTTGATTGAAAGATTCACAGTGTAAGTCACAATACCAATGGCTTGCTAAATAGCCTTTAAAAAACCCCTGTCTTGTAGCCAAGATGTTGTATATGAAATGTAGATAAATGCTTTATGCTATATTGAATGCAGGTGTTTGGAAGGATGGCTAATGGGAAGCAACTTTACTAGATTGAAAGAGAAATTAAGTTTCTTAACTGATATTGGTGATTATCTGGTTTCTCTTATATGGGTTTTAATAATGGACAGTTACAGGAAATGTATCAAAAAGCACACTGGCCAAGCCTCCACTCATACCAAGTTCCATACACAAGGAATACTCCCTGACTTAATGGGACTTCCACCTTCATAGAAGAGGGCTTTGAAAGACCTTTTCTAAAAATGAGTATTAAGCTGGTACACTCAGGTTTCAGTACACAAGATTACTGCCAAAAATATTTTCCAGAGAATTTTGCAAAAAGTTAACAGAAATCACACTTGCTCAAAGATAAACTTTGCAAATTTGTCCTGGTCAAGGACTCAAATGACGTTTAATATATTTGTAATTCAGAGTAACTCCTCCTCTGTCCCTCACCGCCCACAAGAAAGTCCTCTCCTTACCAATACCCTCTGATTTTATTTTGGCATGCTGTCCGCGGATTTTGCAGTGACTTTGTTCCCTGGCTTACAAAATGCAGAGATGATTTAGAACATCCACTTTTAAGCCTTGTTAATGTTGACGCCAGAGTAACATGATCTGCTTTAGCAGAATTAAAAGTTTCAAACATAATGAGCAGTCACTGCTAACATAGCTGTAAAATGTTACCATGGTGTCAAGTTAAATTGATAAAGTGTTCTTAGTGTGTGGAAGGCTTTGATTAGACTGTGAGTAGGAATATACTGGTTTTCATTTTAATTCACAATTCACCATTATAAAGTTAGAGCAAATAAAAAGCTGTATTCTAACTTCTGCTACAAAGGAGTGTGAATTTAAGCCTCAACAACTAGCAGCTGCTTTTTAATTATTAAAAAAATGAAACCCCAGGCAACTTTTAAAAAGTTGTTTCTGCTTATGTCACAATAGTGAAATTTCAAGTTTATCTTTTGTCTTTCATGATGTGCCTACCGGTGGGCTCCAGAACTTTGCTTACATATACACATCAATTTTGCATGCAGAACAGTTTCAGTGAATGAAGCAATGAGCACCACTCATACACAACGCTGAACACATGCTTAAATATTTTGGTGGCTTGATCCAGCTTACAGAGTTTCAAGTTTTCAGCTGCAAACATCCCCACTGAAGAAAATCTCTTCAGTGCCACAGTAATGCAAACTATCAACTCATTCTTGGCCATTAATCAGAAACAGCAAAGTCCTTTACCTTGCTGCAACCAGCTGTATCAGAACATAAAGCACAAAGAATTTACGCTGCATGTTTTTGTGGTATCTAACAAATACTCTGGATTTTTACACATACGGGTAGGATTTCAAAGATTAGAAATTATAACATGTTCTCCTCTTTGTGGCCCAGTCATCTCAGAAATGCAGCTTGATACAATGCCATGCTTTAATATTCTGAATTTTAAAATCTAAGACGAATTAAGGGCCAAATTATGTAATTTGATTTATTGCATAGGACTAATTTGCATGTAGAAGAACATGCTTATATCAAAGGCCAGTAATCATTACATAAATATCCTTACTAATTTGAAGGTGAAGTCTAAGGACTGTATTTTCTAGTGGCCAGTCAAATTTCTGTTAGTCACTCAGGACTGACTTGGATGGCTTATTAATACTTACTATAATTTTCTTTCATATTTACTTATTTTTAATGGCCTATGGTTAGGAGACACGTCTTAGTTTTTAACTTTCAAACCATGGCCCTAATGCAGTTTACTGATACAGTTAATGCTAAATTTTAACTCTGGTTTTAAAGAGGCATTCCAAAAAGTAGAAGGAAAAATAGCTGTTGTCCTCTTACTTCCTGATCGGGATGTCGGCTCTTTTACGCATCATAGTAGGAAAAATGCAAAGAGAGAAACATCAGAAGAAGAAAATAGGAACATTAATATCTCAGCTATTTAACAGAATTTTATTGAGTGCTTGCAAAGGTATACCTAATGCAAGAGACTGATTCCGCTTTAGGGATGCAATGTTTATACCTTTAGGAAAGCATGCCTTAAAATTTTTGACCATTACTGAATTAGAATCAGAGGTAGTACATATATGCCCCTACGTGTGTAGCTTCCTGTAGAATTTGTGAATTGCTTAGTTTCGATCATAGTATAAGTATTGCTGTGTACAGTTATGTCCTCCGCAGGGGATATCTGATACTAAAAAGCTCATGCAAATTAAATATACTTGTCAAGTGCCCATCAAAGAAAAAAAAGCTTATTGAAAAGTTATGAAATAAGGTTGCAATGAAAATTGAGATAATAAGATGCAAAGTAATGAAAATACATCAGTCATCTTATTTCCACATAAGAAACTCCAGGTCCACCAGTATAACTGTAAGCACAAAAAAGGTAAGATTTTTTCCAGCCTCTTCACAGAAAAACGATGCAACCTAAGATGAGACTATTGATTACATGGCTTTGTTCCTGGGGTTTTGCAGTGTATCAATCCCAATAAAAACATTTTTGGTGGACACTGGCAAATATATATACCTGCAGCCCAAAGAGAATTATTAGCAAATGAGAGTCATGTAGGGATGCAGCATTTAACCAGTAAAAGTAAATGAAATTCTACTGTAACAAACAGAAAATCTTCATGTAAACAATTTCCTATTGTTGGTCCAAAACCAATTTCAGAGCAACATTTACATGTCTGTGACCTCAGAAATACAAAGAATATATTTTATCTATTCAGTGTATGTGTACTTGGAGAAGCCCACCTACCTAGACTGTCAGAAATGTGTTCATTTAGCACACCTTTTGCAGCTGAGAAGTCAAGCACAGTAAACAGGCTCAGCATGTACTACTAAACGAGCTTATGCGTGTCTGGCTGTGCACGTGCTCCCTAAAGGAGGATATTCCTTTCTGGCACCACTGAAAAAATCATTGGTATATGTCAGTCCATAACATTATTATTTTGGATACCAACCAAATGGAAGCGGAACCCAAACTTTATTCTGTAGCTCTGCATCCACATGGATGACAGTGAATCAGGTCTGTTGCACATTGCCATGGACATGTCAGGTAGAAGTTTTATTGCATCATAGTGATGAATCTAAACTACTGCAGCTAGTAGGAGCCTAAAAACGATTAAGTACTGCTCCGTTTGGGTAGTCTCCGACTGTGTGACTTACACTTTAAGGTGGGCATCTCGAGAATGACGGCTGGGCCTCGCCGCGACTCCGGTAGGAGGTCACGGCTCGGCGTGGCTGGGACGGGGCGGCGGGCGCATCCCGCTGCGCGGGGCGTACCCCCCTGCCGCCCGGCGCTCATCGCGCCGCCCGAGGCGCATCCCCGCCGCCCCGGACGCGGCCACGCCGCGGGCTCCGCGCAGAGACGTGCGAACGCCCGGGCCGGTGGCACGGCCCCGGCAGCGAGAGCGGATGCGACTCAAGCGAGATGCAGCCGAGGTCCAAAAGCGTTCGACAGCTGCTCCTTCGGCGGGACCGGCTCGGGAGGCAGGAGGCGGGGGGGTGTTCCTTGCGCTTCGCCTCCGGGATGCTGCCAGAGCTCCCCGCCGGGGCGGAGCGGAAGGGACCGGTCGGGACGCTCCCCTCCCGGCGCGCTCCCGCCGCCGGAGACCCGGGGCCCTCCAGGCTGCACGTGCCGCCGCAGGGCCCCGCGCAGGCGCAGCGGCCCGGC
>VZRV01003633.1:2880830-3010998 GCA_013398115.1 Falcunculus frontatus | reverse complement strand
GCGTCGCTGCCCGCTCCCCGGGCTGCCCGCCCCTTCCGCCGGCCCCTTCTTACCCCGGCGGCCGAGCCCCGGCGGCGTGCGCTCAGGCTCTCTCCTGTGCCCTAGGTGCCGGCGCCCGCTCCCGCCGCAGCCATGGCCCCCGCAGCATCAGGTAACCGGGCGGCCGTCGGGGGTGGGTCGGTCGGTCGGAGGTGCCGCTCTCGGGAAGCTGGTGCCCGCTCAGCGGCTTGGGGGTTACGTGCTTGGGAACCAACTTTTTCCTCGCGTAGTTTTAATTTTTTGGAGTTTTTTTGTTGGTTTGTTTTTCGTGGGTAGTCGCTCGTGCGCGAGGGTGGGCACGGCTGCAGGAGAGGAGGCGAGGGGCAGCTGCAGGCGCAGGATGCTGGGGGCGGCAAGCTCCCCGCGCCGCTCGTACCGTGGAGCTCCGGGATTGCCCCGAAGTTTGAAGAAAAAACAACAAAAAACGTGGCGGGGCTCTTGGCCGCCCCGCTCAGGCGGCAGCACCCGGCTGCCGGGGCCGGTGGGGGCGGCCGGGGTACCGCCTCCGCCGGAGCTGCCCGGCTGCGGCTGGCGCGGCCCCCGTGGCGCCGGGAGCGCCGGGCAAAAGCCTTGAGCGGGGCTTTCGGCCTCGTTGCTCGGGGGAACGTGGCCAAATCGGCCCGTGGGTCGGGGCTTAGCGAGCTCCTCGTGGTCAGGGAGCGCAGCGCGGGGTCCTGCTGGATCCCCGTGGACTAGAAGGTGGTGGCTCTGCGTGCGGAAGTAAACAAGTCTTTGCGATGCACAACTGACTTTTTTTTCCCCTTTTTTTTTTTTTTCTTTTTTTTTTTTAATTCCTCCAGACCTGAAACTTGGCAAAAAAGTTAATGAAGGTAAAACGAAAGAAGTGTACGAGCTGCCAGATATCCCGGGATGTGTTCTCATGCAGTCAAAAGACCAAATAACGGCGGGAAATGCAGCCAGGAAGGACCGAATGGAAGGGAAGGCTGCCATTTCCAACACAACAACTAGCTGCGTGTTTCAGCTGCTTCAGGAAGCGGGTAAGTATTTTAAAGGTAGAGTGTCTATGTCTGTCTGTTACAGACCTTATTACAAAACAGTATTGTTTTGTAGAAGAGTTTATCCTGCCTTGAGGCTCTGGTGGTTTTTAGTCTCTTTTCTATTAGTTTTTAATTATGCTTTTCTCTCTGGTACTTTAGAGCTGGGTGAGTGACTTGTTCATTTGGACCATGAGAGTATAGGCAGTAATCTAGTGTTGCTGATAACTGCAATAGTTTCTCCTGCTTGTTTGGACACGCCCCTAATCCCCTCTCCTCTGCTTTTGTTACTTCTTCCATACCCTACACCTCCTTGCCTGTAACTCTGGGCTGGATGCATCTGCCTTGCTTTACTACATCTGCATGCATAGAACGCACTGCTAGCTAGTGGCACTACCAGACTTGGTCTAGGCCGTGTGAAATCTGTGTATGTAAGCTGAAACATAAAATTAGTGTCTTTCCCCTCCCTTAGTTGTGTGTTTTAGCAGTATAAACTTCCTGTAAGCTTTGCACCTAACATTTGCAAGGACCACATCATTAGTCTGTATTGAATGTATCAGGAGCTTAATCCTCTTAATCCTTACTTTAAAAGAGTCAGAGTATTTCTGATGCTAGAAGTGAGCTTTCACGGAGCACATAACCAACTTGAGTCACTCAAGTAAGTTTTGAACTGCACTTCCAAAAATGCAGCCAGTAGCTTTGCTTTGAGAAAGCATTTTGAAGTGTCTTTGACTGAGTAGTTTGCAAAGAGGAATTTGTGCTGGTAGCGAATCTGCTAACAGTACTAGAATACAGGCAGTAGTAAGCTTAGTTACGACTGCTTATAGCTGTGTGCTCGGTATGCTTTGAAACCTTCATACAGAGACTGCTTCAGGTACTAGTGGAGTTACCCTAAAATTTGTATTATCTGCTATAAGGTGTGGTGATAGCTCTCAAACAAACTGTGAAGTCCTAGCGTGTTTCATATGTGGGGAAGAGAAAAAAGGTTTCTCTAGAGTTGTGTCTTTGTCTCAGCCCGTATTTTAAGAATTACTTACACGGAAATATGTATCAAGTAATGCAGTGCAATCCTGAGTCACTGGCTTTCCTGGGAAGCCTGTCGTGCATACAGTACTAAGAAGCCTCCTAGGTATTTGACTATATTTGCAGTTGATTAAAACTTCTGGTTTTCATTTAGGAACAATTAGTGAGATGTTTTGCCTAATTCTTGAATGGCAATAGTTAAGATAACGATCAAAATACTTCATACCCTAGAGATGTGCGCTTTCAGCATGGAGAAGCCATTCTGTTGACCTCTCAAAAATCCGTGAGTGTCTTGTACTCATAACTTCGACAGCTGCCATGGAAAAACATGCAGAGTAAACTGCAGCTACATTTTAAAGCAACTAAAGAACTTTGAGGATTCTTCTCCAGTTTCCTTATTTGAGTGGTGTAAATGCAGATAGTGGGAATGCCTTATTGTAGAGGTAATTTGTTTGCCTTGCGCAACTCTTCTTTACCTCCTCTTTCAGAGGTGATGATTTACGAAGTTCTGTTAAAGTTTCTCTCTCTTTTATAATAGAGCTAATGTCAGCCCAGCAAAAGCACACATCTGCACTGATGAAAAATGTGGTAGTGAACCAGATAGGGGCCTTAATGTGCAGTTGACTATTTAAATCATTCTGCCTTTGAGGGAAATGCACCAAACTTTGAAGAGTCAGTGTTCATACTATATTTTAAGACTTTTTGTTTCTTCCTTTATGGTTCTGGAAGTGGAATGGAATAGAACTGCTTGGTTTGACTGAGTGCAGCTCCTTTGCCTTCTGTCTCTGGCCTATGCTGATTGAGCTTGGCAGTTGTCTTGCCCTGGCTGGGGAGAAAGGTGGGACTTTCCTCAAGAGTGAAATTGAAAAAAGAGCCATTTTGCACTTGGACTGCTGATCTGCATGTTGGCTGTCCCTATTTAATACGGGGTCAGTCATCTTACAATTATGTAGGAAGTTGACTTGTTGCAGCAGGTTTGAGTGCACATGCTTCTGAATCTTATTTTGCCTAATAAATCACCAAGATCTAGTGTCCTAAATAACTTAGTTTGTAATGAAAGGGAGGACAAAGCCATTCTCTCTGCACCATCTACTTTTATGAAGCAAAGTAGTAAAGACTGCTGTGCTCTGTTGCTCCTTTGAAAGGCTCCAATTACTGTTTGATCTCTAATAATTCTTTCACCAGAGAGCATGGTTGGGTACTTGGTTGCTGCTAATTTATTTTTTTTAAATGAACAAAAACATTGTGAAGGATAGATTTACTTTTTTTTAAGGCTCTATGAACAAAATTATTTTCAAGAATAGGGTTTTTGAGTTACAAGTGAGTTGTATGATAAAATTGGCAAAACTAATGACGTGTGGAAGATACTTGTCTTTTGCAAGGCTGGAGTGGGCTTAAAATACCCTGAAGAGATTCAGTGTGTCCCTTAAGTCAGGGAAGAACAAGATTCAGATGTACTTAAAGATGTTTGTGACAACTGTTTTAACTGTAGAGTGTGCCTACTAGTGGAACTAAGTTGCCATCTTTATATTTAGGAATCAAAACAGCTTTTGTCAGGAAACAGAGTGACACAGCATTCATAGCAGCTCACTGTGAAATGATCCCAATTGAATGGGTGTGCCGAAGAATTGCTACTGGCTCCTTCCTCAAGAGAAACCCTGGTGTCAAAGAAGGATATAAGTTTTACCCACCCAAAATTGAGATGTTTTACAAGGTAAGTTTCCTTTCCTGTGATGTTACTCAAACTTAAGCAGAGCTAGAATGCTGTATTATCTCCTTTAAAATGCTGACAGATAAAGCAAGTAGTGCTGTGGCTGACCAACCCTTCAGTATCAGTAGTTTTGCCATCCTACTGTTTTCTTGCATTCTCGTCTAACAGCTATTTTGTCCAAAGCGCTTACAGCGCAATCAAAGAATAATAAGCCAGACTGTACTTGAAAATAGAAAAATGTAGGTATAAGGGCTTTTTAGGCATAAGCTCAATGCATCAGTTGAAACAGATGTGTTGATATATTTGAAGAAATTAAAATAAACAGTACTTGCATGGTGAGGGTAAGTAGCTAGCTAGTCATTTAGGATTCTGAACTCCTTCGGGAAAGGAGTGCTGAAAGATGTATCTGGTGAATTGTAATCTAAAATGTTGTGGTGTACCCTGTCACTCTTAAAGATGGTCAGGTGTTACAGCAAGTGTTTTCAATATTACTGTCATTTTTTTTAATGCTAATCACAAAACACTAGTTTGAAGCCTGTATTTGTTACTTGAAAAAAACCCCACACAAAACCTTAATATCATTTAATGGTTGTTTTCCTCTTACATCATGTAATTTAAGCTTGCTATATTTGTTCTGGTTTTCTGACAGGATGATGCTAATAATGATCCACAGTGGTCTGAGGAGCAAATAATTGAAGCAAAATTCTGTTTTGCTGGACTTAGCATTGGCCAGACTGAAGTGGATATTATGTCTCGTTCTACTCAAGCCATTTTTGAGATCCTGGAAAAAGCATGGCAGCCCCAAAACTGCACTCTTGTAGACCTGAAGGTATAAGCATCTAATTTCTCATGATCCTGGTTTTGACAGGAAAAATATCACTGTATAATTATTAAAATAGGATTCTTTCTGTCTTTTTAGATTGAATTTGGTGTTAACGTGCTGACGAAAGAAATTGTTCTTGCCGATGTTATTGACAATGATTCATGGAGACTCTGGCCAGCAGGAGACAGAAGCCAGCAGAAGGACAAACAGGTGGTGCTTTAATCTTTACCTTCTAAGTGAGCAGGGGAGAAGAATGAAGAAAGTAAACACTACAGTTTAACATCTACTTTCAGAGTGGCTTTTCTAGATACTCTTATCTTGTTACGGAGTAGTTCGTATGGTACCTCATGTCCAAGCTTGTTCTCATTAAATAGTTTATCTGGTTTATGGTAGAAGAAAAATCCTCTGTCTGTATATCTTCAGCTGGAATACCCAACAGCACTATTGACTGGAGCTATCATAATGAAGTGTGGGGTTTCCAGGAATGACAGGGATTTCTGACTTGTGCAGATAATAATATAACAGTTGGATAACAGATTGGTGGGAAGAACAGAAGCTTTGGTTCCCAGGTCTGCCTCCAGGTTTCTCAGTTTATTCAGAGGGGTATCCTCTACTAGTAGAGATCTGGTGATACTTAGGAGGGAACTGCAGTGAGGATGCTTTTCTTTGTTATTTATTTTGGTTAACCGCAAATTTAATAATGTTGCCTCCAGAAGTGTTACTCATAGACTGTGCCCACATAGGATGCCTGGAAACAAGTTTGAAACAGAACTTGTCCAATACTTAAACTTACAGCATTTATACTTCTCAAATATCTCTGGATTACCAGATGAGTAGTTATGAAAGAACTGGTTTGGGAATGCTGCTGCCAGGAGTTTGTCATGGTTGTTGAGACCCTGTGAGAGAAACTGTTGTAAGCCACAGGGGAAGATTTCAAGGTGTACGTGGGAGAAAGAGTATTAATTTTAAATTGGGAAGCAGAACTGCTTTGTTGTTTACTTGACCTGAATTATGTAGTAGCATGCTTGAGTGAATTGCTCTGGCAGTCCCCTAAAATAAGGTACATAATAACATCATGTAGAACCTAGGTTGGCTAGTACAGTGCTACGGCAGGCAGTCACGTCATTACAAATCCAGTTTTAGAGAAGTTGGTTGTTTTTTCTTAAATTTTCCCTGTGGAAAGCTTCCAAAAGCTTAATACCCTTGTGGCTGAAAGTCTTTTGTGTTGTAAATGGCCATAAATTGCAATGTAGAAGGTTGTTTATGCCTGGAATTGCTAGAAACTGTGTAAATATTTCATTTAGGGTATAATAATAATTCTTATCAATTATGGTAGCAAAATTAGTCTTTTATGTACCCATACCTCATTAACTTCATCTGCTGGTTTTAGCTGGGCTAGGATTATTTTTCCTGACAATGGCCAGTGTATGGCTGTGTTTTGGATTTGTGCTGAACACAAGGTTGATAATAAAAAGATGTTTTTGTTATTGCTGAGCAGGGCTTACAGAGCTAAGGCCTTTTCTGCTTTTGGTACTGCCACACTGGCCAGGAAGTTGGGGGTGCATGGGAGGTTGGGAGGAGACACAGCTGGGACAGGTGACCCCAACTGACCAAAGGGATATTCCGGACCATCTGACATCGTGCTCAGTTTATAACATGGGGAGAAGGGGGAAGTGGTGGTGGCGAGATGTTTAGCGTTGATGGCATTTGTCTTCCCAAGTCACCATTATGTGTGATTGGGCCCTCCTGTCCTGGAGATGGCTGAACACCTGCCTGCCCATGGGAGGCACTGAATGAATGCCTTGTTCTGTTCTGCTTGTGAGTGCAGCTTTTGCTTTGCCTAGTAAACTGTCTTCATTGCAACCCATGAGTTTTCTCTTTCACCTTTCAGATTCTCTCCCTGATCTCTGGTGGGGGAGTGAGTGAGAGGCTGTATGGGGCTTGGCTGCTGGCTGGGGTTAAACCACAACACTTCACTGCTTTTATTTTCTTCTTTTCAGTCCTATCGGGACCTGAAAGAAGTAACTCCTGAAGCACTGCAAATGGTTAAGAGAAACTTTGAATGGGTTTCAGAAAGAGTGGAGGTACCTGTTTTTATGAACAACACATCTAGATTTTGATAACTGTATGCCTTCAATCCTGTTAACTGCTTTTATTTCCCTCTTCCTTCTCCACTCTTTTTCCTAGTTGCTTCTAAAAACAAAGAGCCAAGGTAGAGTTGTGGTGTTAATGGGATCTTCTTCTGACCTCAGTCACTGTGAAAAAATAAAAAAGGCATGTGCAGCCTTTGGAATTCCTTGTGAATTAAGAGTGACCTCTGCTCACAAAGGGCCAGATGAAACCCTGAGAATCAAAGCAGAATATGAAGGTAAATGCCAAGAAATACTGATTTGGATTGACACGGCATCATGTTTCAGAATGACTTGGCAACTTAGAAGATTTATGTGGGGTTTTTCTGGTTTTTGTTAAACAGAACACCAGGCTGTTACAATTCTGTGTCACACTTCCTAGTAGCATGACTGCTCCAAGTAATTTTGGAGTAATGTCCTACTGCCCAGCCACAACTTCCATTACTCGAAGTCTAACCTCTGCTTTTATCCCTGTACTAGAACTGCTTTGCCGAAGCCTCGATCATGTTAATAGATTTATTGTAGCATCTTGCTGGTGATGCCAACCTTTCTGCTGACTGAATATTCTTAGGTGTCGTATTAGGCAGATGTTGCTCACACCGTGTTTTTCTGTTTGATGAAAATGTTCTTGCTTATTACTTTAGATGCCATGAGAAAAAGATACTTACTTTAAATTACTCTCTTTGCCAAGAAAACATCTCTTTGAAAGTGTTTATAGCCTAGAAGAGGAGATATAGGAATTATTTTTGTGGGAGTATACACATTCTACACATACCATTCTGCTTGGTGAAACTACGAATGTGGTAACCATAGTTAAAACACTCCCTTTAAGGTGAACTGTTTCATATTTAAGGAGAGCAACACTTAAAGATGCCAGGAGTTTAATGGCTATGTTCTCTACAAAGCTAAGCAGCACCTCTTCCTCTGATACTGAGACCTTCCTCAGAGGCAGAGTAAGAAATGCAAATTTCAGCTGTGGTAAACAGTAGCTGGGATTTAAAGATCTAAGATTTCTTAGAAGATTTTTCTGTAAAGGAGGAAGTTGGACACAAAATTTTAGTGCAATGTAATGGTATTGAAAAGATAACTGCAAACACAATTGTGAACTCGGACAAAGTTCCCATGAAAGCAAGTGATAGAGAACAAGGCAGATTGCTTATCTCTGAATGTCTTCCTCCCCACCAGGAGATGGAATCCCAACAGTGTTTGTTGCAGTAGCTGGCAGAAGCAATGGTTTGGGGCCAGTAATGTCTGGTAACACTGCTTACCCAGTTGTCAACTGCCCTCCACTCTCAGCTGACTGGGGTACTCAGGATGTGTGGTCCTCTCTCAGACTACCCAGTGGTAAGATGATCTTCAACTTATGCTCTTGTTCTGTTCTGGCTGTATTTTTTTGTTGTTGTTGTTCTAGTGTACACACACGGGGCAAAGCATTGGAAAAGCAGCTGGATCAGTACCAAGCAAAGTCTGTGGAATTAAGTCACATACAGCCTTTGACTTCTTAATGGCAAAAAGCCCAGTAGAGCAAAGATTACATATGAGTAATCTTTAAAAAAAGTAAACCTTGGCTTATCCTTGCTAAATGTTTCATTTTGAAATTAAAAATAATGGGAATTTAAATAATTGAATTTTGATGTGTTTTTCCTTATGATCAAAGATCAAATAGTACCTTTCTCAACAATCAGTGTAGGTAAGACCTCAACTCTTAACAACTAATTCAGTGCATTTTTACCTGTATGATTTTTAACTTTGTTAGTAACTTGAGTAGAGGCCCAGAAGTCTGTTACCTCTGTATAAGGGAGTCATTTGCCTGAAGATAAACCACGGCTTTTGGTTTAAAGTGCCACAAAGCAGTCATATTAGGAGTAATGGAACATGTGATGCTTCACTGGCTTTAAAACTGGATCATGAGGTTCCTGGAGGCTAAAACAAGCCTTGTCTTGAATTGTTCTTCAGAGAAAATGTTTTGTTTGACTATAAACTATGCTTTAGTAAGTGGCATTCTCTTCTCTGCAGGTCTTAGCTGTCCTACTACTTTGTCACCTGAAGGAGCTGCCCAGTTTGCTGCCCAGATATTTGGGTTAAACAACCATTTAGTGTGGGCCAAACTGCGATCAAACCTGTTGAACACCTGGATTTCCTTGAAGCAGGCTGACAAAAAACTTAGAGAATGCTCCTTGTAAGTCACACTAAAAAGTAACTATTACTAGTTATGCAATGATAATGGCGTGTGCATATTCATTCATATTAGGATTTACCCTTGGATGAGCTCTAAAGTCCTGCATCATTTCTTGCAGGAGAAAGCATTGTTAGAGCAGAAGAGGAAGTCTGTTGTGTTGTCATCCTTCCCTTGTGTATTTTTTTAATATAACAACTAAGTAGAGATGGGGAAGTAGTATTTTAAGTATATCTTTCTGTTGCTCCAGAATGGTGCTGTTCTGCTTTTTAGTCTATCCTGTTAACTACAGACTATGTCAAGAGAATGATTTGGTACGATCTAAATAGAATTCAAGTAGTCTTCTGCATTTCTGTAACAGTAACATTCTCCCATAGTATTAATGTATGTCTTGAACCTTATTAACTGAACTGGACTGCTGACTAAAGCCAGTGTTGATGCTGTTCTGCTTGCAATGATGGTATGCTTTCTTTAGCAATAAAATGGCAACATATGCTGTATTAATAGGAAAAGGGTGTCGAAAAATGTTTTAAGAGCCTGAAATAAATACATGCCTTATTTAATAAATGTATATACATACATGTATATTTTTAAAAAATATGTGTGTGTATATTTACCCCATTGATATCTTTTGGAATGATGTGATGAAGTTGACACCAATTTGCTTGTTCATAACAAGCTATAAATACAAATGGCTTGAGTGACCTGTAACTTGGCTTGTTGCCTGTTTGCTCTCTTGCCTAGTCCAGGCTTTGCCCTTTTTAATACTAGGCAGATCTACCTTCAGTAGTCCTATAGGGCCTGTGTGATGTTGGACTGTCTTCATACACTTCAATAACTGTAGCTATTCTATGTCTATATTTCCTCACTCTGTTTCTGTGGAAATTTTACTGAACTGAACAGGGGAACAAATAATAAAGCAACAAACTACTGGGGGGGAAATCTAAGCATGACTTTCTTGTCTTTGCACACACCAATCTTCTGAGTAGGTAAGATTTTAACAAATATGCAGTTACTCAAAGTATGTAACACCTATGCTTTTACAATTATAAATAAACTATTGAATGCAAATCTGCTTCATGGAGATTTATTAAGTACACTCAAAAGTAGCTATCAGCTGTGGTATGTAACTTCAGGACCTCAAATTAGGTAATAATCTTGTAAGAAGCTTATGCACTAACACCTGCATGGAACACTATTAGGTGACAGTCTTCTGGAAGATACTGTGCTACTTGATTTGTCTCAGGAGTGTTGCTTTGTTCCTGAAGTACTTCTCTGTGACGGTGTGGTAGTGTAACTGGATTAAATGCTGCTGCTGGCCTTCTTCACAGGCACTGACCGCATCTTATGTGTATCTGTATAGAAGAGTTCTAAGCAGCGTGCTCTTGAATGCAAGGGTTTAAAATTGGTCAAAGCTTACCCTAAAGTAAAAGAACTGTAACTCCTTTCTTAAGCTCTAGGGCAGTTGCTTTTCTAATGAATCTCTAAATGAAATATCAACAATAGTGAGGATTAGTAAAGAACAAAGACGCTGAAATTCCTTTGTGGCAGGATCAGGATGAGGGCATTTAGTCTATCATTAGCAAATTTGCAGGTGCCATCAAGAGGGGTTGGCAAGTTGATCTGCTGGAAGGTAGGAGGGCTCTGCAGAGGGATCTGGATAGGCTGGATTGATGGGCATGGGGCAGTGGTATGAGGTTCAGCAGGACCAAGTGCTGGCTCCTATACTTTGGCCATGCTAACCCTAGGCAGCACTACAGCGGGGGCAGAGTGGCTGGAAAGCTGTCAGAAAAGAACCTGGGGGTGCTGGTTGACAGCAGCTGAACAGGAGGCAGTGTGTGCCCAGGTGGCCAAGAAGGCCAATGGCATCCTGGCCTGTATCAGCAATAGTGTAACCACTAAGACAGGGGAAGCGATGATCCTCCTGCACTTGTGTGGCTGCAGTTTGAGTGCTGTGTCCAGTTCTGGGCCCCTCACTTAAAAAAGGACGTGAAGATACCGGCACATGTCCAGGGAGGGGCAACAAGGCTCATGAAGGGTCTAGAAACCACGTCCTGTGAGGAAGAGCTGAGGGAGCTGGGTTTGTTTACCCTGGAGACGGCTCAGGAGGGACCTCACTGCTCTTTACAACTCCCTGAAAGGAGGCTGTAGTGAGGAGGGGTTTGGTCTCTCCTGCTGTGCCTGCAGCGAGAGGACAAGAGGAAATGGCCTAAAGCTGAGACAGGGGGCATTCAGATATCAGAATTTCTTTTTCACTGTTAGAGTTGTCAGGCATTGGAATAGCTTGCCTGGCGTGGTGGACTCACCATCCGTGGAGGGAGGTGGTCAGAAGCTGTCTGGATCTGCTCCTGAGTGGTAAGGTTTAGGGGTTACAGTGATAGTGCTGGGTGGATAGTTGGACTTGATGATCTCCAGGGTCTCTTCCAACCTTGATGATTCTATGATTCTATACTGTATTTGTGGAAGCACTGCCTTCGAAGTAAAGATCCTCAAGACTGCGGGATTTTTTTAGCAAGCAAACTACTTACCGAGTTAGTACTTGCCTGCATGCTTGCTGAGGCAAATCTGAAAGTATGCCGTCAGCCAGCTCTCCTGATAAGACAGTGATGTTAACTTCAACTAGCAGAAGAATTAATGGGTGAAGAGTCCGTGCTCTTTTGTTGGCTTGGGTGAGTGAATTGGATCATCTTATCTTGTAATCAGACAAGCACCTGAGCCAACAACTGCAAAGGAGATTACAGCTTCTTCCTCCTGGTGGCAGCAGTCTGCTTACTCGGCTGCATAACAATGCACAACCCGAGGGTGAAGTTACACAACAGGTGAAGGTGTCATTTCCTATTCGGCCCTACCCAGCACTACACTGGGTGTTGGCTCTGATGGGTAATCAGCCTGACAAGATTACTAATCACCTGGCCATCCTAGCACCAGACAACTACAGCCAGCCACTGCTGTCTCTTCAACCCCATAGTACTGTGCTGGCTGTAGTCTTCCCCTATGCAATAAAAATTAGTAATAGGTGATGATTTGAGTGTTCATACCTGAAATATGCTGTTTGGTCTCTAGTTACTTTTCTCAAATTACTGTCACCCGGATTATACTAACTTCATTTGTAAAATTGTGCCAGTTTACATTGGGCATGAGCATGTTAAGTGCTGTAGTTGCCATAGAGATGGTCATTCTTCAGTTTTCGGATGGGGTGGGTTGTTTGGGGATTTTTGTGCAGTCTGTACTGAACTCTCAGATGCAAATCCCTGCTTGAGGAGTTGTCTTGCAAAGAAGCACTAAGACACAGCAGCTGACATTAACAGCGTGTTGCTGTGATCAGTAGACAAAACCTGCAAAGTCTGTCATATCTGCAAGGACTTTCTGTAGCTGCCCTAAAGGCCAGCTGCCCTAAAGGTCAGTGGTTTAGTTTAGCTGAAACTTCTTCACAAAGCTTTTACCGTGAAATGAAAATACGTCCCCTTGATTCATCATTCCAACTATTACATTGATGCAATAGACTGCAAATTGCTCCAGTCAGAAATTGCTCTTGTAGCACTTGTGCTTTTTTGGTCCAATTTTAAAAACGATCCTAACAAATTCTTAAATAAGAAAGTGCTTTTATCTTCACAGAAAATATTATATAGAGCAGTTAATGAAGTTTATTTGTATTTGGTAAATTGAGATGGAATACCTGTAATGAAAGTCTTTTAAGCATCTGCTGTGGAACCTAGGACCCTGAATTAGATCATGTCCTAGTTAGCAGTTACCTGCTTAACAGGATATGTTCTTTAAAGGTCTCAGCAAAGAACTGTTTGGACTTTGCAGAGGGAAGTGCTGAGGGCAGAACTTCTTTTACATCCTACACTGTTCAGGTACAGGTGAGTGGCACCTGGTGCTGAGCCTTGCTAACATAATTTCATTTCCACAAAAAAGCCAACCCCCAAAAAAACCTCATTTTGTAAAAATGAGGGAAAAATCAGTCATGGCTCCCACAGGTTTGTTCTCCATCCACAGCTCAAAGGTTAAAGCATCTATCCAGAACAGTGAAGGTATGGTTTTAATATCTGCTGCCTGTGGGGAGCTGTAAAAGTGAATTGAAGGCCTAGGAGAGGATGTGCGTTACACTTCTCAGGGACGGCATTAAGGCAGTCCCTGTTTTAAAGTAATTCATACCCAAAGAAAAATCATGATTGTTCCTTCACTGGAGTGGGCATTTGGACCTTTTCTTACAGCATCAGTGATTTCTTTAGCACTGCAACTTAATTGTGAAATAGTGGTGGAAATTCTGAGCCATGTTTTAAAACCAGAGGTGCCAGTTGCACTATATTTGGATTGTGTTGCAGTTGGCATGGCCTATGCATTTTCAGATGACAGTTCCTGTTCAAAACTTCCAAAAGCTTACACATGAGGATGATGAGTTTCTGGCCTCAGGCAAAAATAAAGTGTAAATGTTGTTGGAACACTCAAGACTTGTTTCAAAGTACGTACTAGAGGAGAAAGTTAGAAAAGTTTAATCGAGGATTAATTTAAAATAAAAAAAAAAACCCCTCCCAAAACAAGAAACCCCCCAACACAAACTCGGAATTTCCTGCAGAGTTTAAGTGTCTCTCGAATTGTACTGCAATCCCAGTTCCCAAATCCCTGTTCCATTTGTGATCTAAATGTGTGCCTTCAAAGCTCCTCACTGTTGCTGTGCAACGGCTACCTGAGTTAGAGGGACCTGAAGCCACTTAAGCATCTGCTGTTACACTTTTGCAGAAGCATTTTAGATTTTAACAGGGCAAAACAGCCTCAGTCAGCTTTATCAGGAAACACAAAGTTAGTGTTCCAGTCGGGACTTCAAAGCACATCTATCCACACAAAACCTAACATGCACTCTACATGTTAGAACAGCCACGCTGGTTGTAAGTAATTTGATCCCTTTTCTACTGGAACAAAGGACAAAACTTAACCTTTCCCTCAGTTCTTAGAAGAGTGCTTTAACCACCGCAGGCATGCAGAGATCTGTGGGAAGGCAAGATCTTGATTTTCCCTTTGCCCCTGACACTGTCTCAGTTTGTTTCCTTACATAACTGCAACAGAGCTTGCTTCTAGAGCTTTGGGTTTCTGCCTTGGGAGTCTCATAGCAGGCCTCAGACAGGTCCTGTTATCTTTCTTCTGTATGAATATGGTGACTATGAAATGTCAGTTCAGCTACAGTGGGGAGCTTCCCACAGGATTTACTTCCTGAAGAGCATTCCCTGAGTGCAAAGGTGATCTTAGACAGATTTGTTGTTCCCTATGGGAGGTAAAATTCAGAACTTCTTTAGGAAGGAATGAAGATTTATTTGCACAGAAGTTGGTAAAAGAATGAACTCTAACAGCTTTTCTCTCTCCTTCCCCTCCTGATGACAGATGTCATCACCAGTAGGAGGATATTTTCACAGAAAAATAGTACAGCAAACAAGCTGCCAGAAGCTCAACAGATAACTTGTGAATATCAAGCATTAAGTTCAAGTCTTTTTCAACGACAGAGCTTTTCACAGAAAAGAATGGCCTGTCGTTCACTTGGTGCTTCCCAGACTCTAGGATTTCATCCAGCAGGCAGCTGAAGCATCTGGAGAAGGGGTCTGATACACTGGCAGGGAAAGAGGATGGGCTGTGGCCCCTGCAAGGAACCCTCAGTCAGAACTGAGTGAGTTCTGATGCAAGAGGGGAAACATGAGAAAAAAGGAAAAAACCGAGAAAAGAAAGAAACATAGCCCCTCCCCTTACAGCACTGTCAGGGAGAAGCTGACACTTTGCCAAGCCTCTCCTATAGCTCTTTATGCTGATAAAAACATTCTGAGCTGACAGACCAGAAAGCTCTTGAGCACAAGGAACCAACACTCACTCAAATAGATAATATAATTAGGATGCCAAGCTCCAGAGAATTTGTTTGGATTGGAAAGTGACTGTATTTGTCTTAATATGACACAGCCTCCAGTTTCTTGTTACATCACTTCCCTTTTCTAACACTAAACATCTACTAAATGGCCAGTTTCATAGCTAGTACAGGTTCATATTCAGTATGCTTTAAAAGTTATTTCCAATACAGGACACTTTTCCAACTTACTTACCAAACAAAACCAAACCCCTCAACTGGAATTGTAAAGACTTCTTTACCAACTGCTTTGTCTCTAACACTCAAACCACTTTGTCCTAGAGAGCCTGTCACATCCTCATAGGCATTTCTGACTCCGATTTAATTACGTCACTTCTGCTATCAAGAGTGTAATTATTTTTTTTAAATTCACACTGCAATCCTGCTATTGGTCTTTGCTCGTAAAAGCAGTTGCAGTCATGAGTGTACACGAAAGCATAACTTCACAAAAATCAAGGCTCAGTGGACTCTATTTTGTTCTGTTTTGGTAAAGGCCTTAGAATATCTTAAATCCTATGATGAAACATTTTACAGCTTTAGGTTTTTTGGCTTTTTTAATTGTAGAAAAGCACATAAATGAAAGGATAATGGACAGATTTCAGCATGATAGCATGGACACTATCTTCCTTAAACAGGTATTTCATCTACTAAATGGAAAACTCTTCCCATTATAAATCCAGTTGTAGATATCCAGGTCTTTACAGTCAAAGTCATACTGAAAAAACATCTCAGCCTTGGTGAGGTGCAGGCCAGACAGATGTGGTTTGTCTACTGCTCCTGAGAGTACTCAAAGACAACCATTCCCTCTGGGAATTGTCCCTGCCCCAATGTCAAGTGAGCAGAGCCTGGTACTGTGGGGCTCCCCCGTGCTGTTTTCCAGGACTCAGCTGTGCAGGTAACTCTACCCTGTCTCATTTGACATTAATGCAAGTGAGTCTAAAGCACAATTTGAGTATCTAGCAGATATTTACCCCACCCAACACACAATGATGCAGAGCTCAAAGGAATGGGTTAGATCACTTAAAAAACCTAACACACAACTTAAGTTTTGTAAAGCATTTAGCAATGTTTGAATCTGGCCTCATCTTTCATGGGGTTCAGAGCAAACATCTTTTATGAATGTTCTAACATCGCTTCAAGTTTCTCTCCTGTCAACATATCTTAGAGTCATCTTTGCACATTTCCCTTAAAGAAACTTAGGACCAGTAAAAGGCCCACAGAGAAATGATTTACTAGAATGAATGTGACAAATATTTGCCAATTGCCAAAAGAAAAATCAAGTGAGATGGAGAAGCATGAAGTTGCCATTTCATACGGAGAAAGCTGAAGTTTCAAACCTAACGTTCATCAGTGCTCATCCAGGGCAGCAAGCTGTTACAAGAAATAATGTTTGGTAAGAGTAAAAGGCTAGAGGTGAATATTAATCATAAATTAAGAATTTCAGTGAGATCTCTGGACATAATTTAACAAAACTGGGAAGACGTCCTTGCCAGAAAGGTTTGAAAAATACACATCACTTCCAGGCAGGTATTTCTGAGTCTGGTGACTCTACCCCACCATGTCGAAGTTTATGAGCTCTCTCATATTAACACACAGGCACATCCGATTCACTGTACAGCTATTTATGGATCACCAGTCTTTTCAGACACATCTAGTTTTGTTCTCATGCTTACATATAGAACATTTCTACATGAACTTGTCAATCTTATGACTGAACAAAGAAGGCAGAATCTCAAACGGTGCCCCAACAATTTAGGGTAGCTCTTGTTGGCTGGTCCAGGAGTGCTGCCCAGCGAAGGAAACTCCCTTAAATCTGACAGAAAATGAGAGGTTGACTGTCTTGACTGTTGCTCATCACCAGGTAAGACTAATCATTAATGGTGTTGTACCTTGCCTACAAAGGAAGTGAGCTTTCCTCTTTTCCCTTTTGCTCATCTAGATCCCTTGCATTCCATTTAGGCTTAATTACACTGATTTTGAACCTTACTATAATAATATAAGGTGATCAAACTTTGTCCTTAGCCAATCGCTGTTTTATTGTTCGATAGCTAAAGGAGCTGTGCTGTGTGATGGGGAAGGGGAGGGGAAGAAAATTTAAAAAGTAACTGTAAGAATAAGAAAGTACTCCCCAAATTCAAAATACAATGTACAAAGTACAGCATGATATTCTCTCCAACCTATTTACTGAAAGGGCTTTGCAAACATTCAGTTGAGTCTGTTGTTCTGCTCCACTGTAACTGCACAAAGCAACAAAATCTGGTACACAAAATATTCATTAAAAAAATTTCAATGAGAAACCTCTTAAAAATCTTTCCTCCCCAATCTCAATTTTCTATCATTCCCAAGAGCACCTACAATAATCACATCTGTGGAATGGTTACTGGAGAGTAGTACTTATAAACAGCCTTAATGCAGCATTTGTTAAACACAGTAACTTTGCTTTTTTATATTGCTGTTAGTTTTTTTCAATAAAGTTTTGCCTTACATAGTTTATATATTCCAGAAGTAAAACTCCTTTAAGGACAGGACAGTACAACCCAATTGACACTTGCATTTTTACTGTATTAAAAAGTCATGGGAGCGTATAAAGACACTTAAAAGCCACATCTTTCAGCAGAGTAGGGAATACTCAATTTCAAACTCAAGCTCTTGGCAAGAAGAAAAAAAAAAATTACCATTAGTTTATTTGGGTATTTCAAGCCTGGCTACAGGGACTTTTAACCGACAAGGAAAAAAATCCTGCCACCTCCATTCTTAAGAAGATCATGGTGATACAAAGATTACATTTCTAAGGTTATAGCGTATGGAAGTGGAAAAATAGAGGATTCCCCTTCTTCTTTTATTATGCAAATAAAGCTTTCCAAATATTCATCCAGGACTTTATTCATACCCTAAAGGGGAAATTTACCCTATATAAGAACTGACATTAGGAGATGATCCAGCAGATTTCAGGCTGCCTGTAATATCTCCAGCCCTGAACTCCAGAAGAGAACAGGGTCAGAGTATCTGATTAGCAAGTCAGTGAAATACCTCACTGCTCTGCAAGGACCGTTTCCTACAACTTCTAAGTTTTGCAAAATGCAAACTTCATACCTGATTTAAACGACGTAGAAAGAAAAGCAGGACACCACAAAAAACTTGTTTGACCAATAATCAGTCTGAGACAGCTACTACAATCAGAAACAGATTACATACATACCAGTTACATCATGAAGTGCTCACAACCTTAATGTAGGTTAAACAGCAGCTTCTGGCTTACTTAAGATCCCAGAATAGAAGCACATGGAAAAGGAAAGTGATTTTTAGTTTCTGACAAAGTTAAAAATATTACAAACTTTTAGCTTTTATTGAAAATTAAATATATTAGCAAAAGCAAGATTTAAGAAATATTTTACAAATGATTTACATACAAGAAAGCCAGTATCAGACATATTCACAAATATGCAAACCTTTAATTACAAAAAGTACCTATTGGCAGCATGATGCTAACCTTGCCACTGCAGTGTGCTCTACTATTGATATGAATAAGGCATAGAACTCACATTTGCACCAACTTAAAAGGGTCAAATAAAACTTTTAAGCTTTTGAATCCTGGATGCACAGTCCCCAACAGACACACGCACGCACACACACTCTAAGATTTCTTCTTTTAAGTTCTACAAACTAAGTGTGTGCTCTGGAAGAACAGCCTGAAAAGCCCAGTAGAAATGTAACTGGTACTAGCATTTAGATTTCAGTTTCCTCTTTAACATGTACAGGCCTAGGTATGTAAACCATATTCACAGTTTAAGTATTTTTAGACAGAAGTACCTTTTTTTTCTGCATTTGTTCCTTAAAGTTGGCTCTCAGTTCAGCATACAGTTCATGTCACCTGTTTTGTGATGCATACATTTACAAGATAACTTAAAAAAAAATCGGTGCCATATTCATGGTCAAGATAGTTAAACAAGAGTAGTAATACCCAACTGTGACATTCAATACTATATTTCAAATATTTGTGCAAACAGCAAAAGAACAGTTGTATGAGGCAAACATATGCAAAACCTTTATTACCTCCTCAATGTTGTAAACTTGGACTGTCAGCCTTAAGGTCCTGCACTTCCACAGCTTAGAAAAGTCGATTGCTAAAATGATCAAGTCTCAAAAAGGTTCTTTTCTACATAGTGCAAATTTTAATGTAGATAACGTAAAAAACATATCTAGCTGGATTGACTTTGTGCAATTGTCAGTGGTCTTCTCTCATAGTTGAAGAAAGTGTGCATTCAATGAACCACGTGGTTCAGGAAGCCAAGAGGGTGGAGAGAAAAAACAGTTCCATTACACTTCTCAAACCAGTGCTAGATGTGCAAAGGCAGCAAAAATTCCAGCTGCTACTACAACCAGAACAGAGTAACTTTTCAGGAAGACCCAGGCGGTTAGTCACTTGGACTGGTCTCTAGAAAAATACGTGAGTATATGTTGGATTTTTATCAGACGGTCTTTTAAAGACATCATGGAGAGAACTGACAGCTGGTATCTGGGATCTACTGGGAGAACAGCTAGAAGCCACCAACACCAAGCAGGACCATTGGGCATTGCCTAAAAATAAAACATAAGCTGGTTACCCATAAACAATGTCATATAGTTGACTACCATGAACACATCAAAGGACAAAGTCTCCAATGACCAAGACTACTTTAAAGTTTGATACTAACTAGAGAATCCCAGATCTATAAGGTTAGATGACTGCTGAAAGGATCTCTTCTCCTCAACTGAGAAATCAAACAAAGTACACTTAAACTAAGCAATTATTTTTAAGACGACATAGAAAGCTCATAGGTTCCTTGGGAAAAAATGGCCAAGTACAGGACAGTCACCCAATAACAAACCTCCCTGACAAAAATTAAATCTAATACTTCTCATGCTGTTCTTAAGGCTTGAATATTCTTGAAGCCTAATGTTTTCATTCTAATTACCTTTATTTGACGGACTTCTCTGTCACCTCCCAATTCCACTCCCTTTCTCATTACCTTCTAGACAGAGCAGGACTACTTAGTTAGTTTCTTCTAAGCTGTTAAAACATATTCTGTTAGTTTTTCCTATACTTTAATTACCAACAGCAACCATTAGATGTCAGGCCTTGAACTGGACTTAACACTCCTCAGGAGAAGTCCTACCACTGCAGAGAATATTAAGTACCTCAAATGATTTGCAAAAATATTACTGGTAGTGGTACACTCCAGGATGACATTTCCTCACTTGCAGCTGTATCACACAGCTAACACATTTGTGTCCTATTATAAATCTCAGGTACATGCCCACAGTATTGCTGCCCCGCTAATTACTCTGGTTTTGCACATGTATTCCTCTTTCCCAGTATGCTGTTTTGAATCTATTTTTATTAAATTGTTCTAAAATCCCTTCTGCCTTCATGCACTGGCCCCTGCAGCATCTGCAGTCCCCCCAGACAGGTTAATATAGTCTCATAAAAGTATGTAGCAGATGGGTGAGGGACAAGTTCCCCTAAGATCCCAATTCACATATAACTCTGCTCTGAAAACCAAATTTTACGTATTTTTAAGTGTTACTTTTCTACAGCCGCCACTCCCTCGGGATCTCACCTTCATTAATTGTTTATAATAATCATCAATATAGATTACTGCAGCTAGTTTCTGAAGAAACATTTGTCAAATCCTACCAACTGCAGCACTTTATGGCACTAGCACAGAAAGGAGGAAAGTGTTGTGATTAACCCTTTGCCAAAGGTAACTGCCTGCACATGGCAGTTTCAGTTTCTTCCCTGACTTTCACAGGGGAGAAAATAGAGGGCTTTTTCACTTTGAATTCTAACAGTTTTACACAAACTAACAGTTTAACTGTTACTGAAACTTAAAGTGTTTTCAGTTTACTAGTTTTATTACCACATCAGCATATCATCCTTCCCTGGTGAAACTGCTCATCAGTGACAGAATTGCTTTTTGTTGCCCATTGTAAGAGAAACAAGGTGCAAGCCTTATTGCCTTTGAAGCTGGAGAAAAAAGTGGGAGTTGTTCTTTTAATACTTACCAGTTATTAATAGAGTTTTTATTTTTAGAAATAAGCATCTAATAATTAATATCAAATTATGTCTCACCTGTATGTTTTCCTCCCTGTCAGGCATTGGTCCGAAGTGCTGAAGAATTTGAGTGCGAAATTTATTTCTTAAGTTTTGGAACCAACTGCAGGCCTGATTGTAAACAAAATTGTGAAGCTCTCTCAATTTCTTTAGTTCTTCTTCATCAGCAACCTGTAGGAGGAGTTATGAAAATAAGATTAATGATAAAGACACAATTAAGATGTTTAAGCTAAAATCAAAAACCACTCAATTTCAACTATATTTAGATACAATTCTTGCATTCTCCTTAACCTTGACTGCTAATGACTGAATGGTAAAGAAGTCTTGTGATATTTTTAAAGTTATAGCTTCAAACTATTGTTGAAACAAAAACTATAGTTTTCTTATTTGTTTTATAGTAATAAAAAACCTAAGCTAGCTTCTAGGGACCTAAAGATTTGAAAGATCTTTCAAGAACAAATCAAGCAAAAATCTTGATATATTAATACTAATAAGTATTTAGACAACATTCTGGATACCTTAACATCTTCCAAATATTCAATGTCTGCAGTGCAATAACCATCTTTCATCCCTCTCCGTAAAACTCTAAATCTCTTTCCACCGATTGTATCAACAACAGACCGTCCATCAGGTAGAAAATGAACGTTCCTAATTTGCAGCATGCAACCATAATCTGCAAAACTAGAAAAGAGACCTTGTCAGTGATGCAATTATACACTTCTGAAAAGGTGTTTTTTGTAATTAAAAATTACATAAGAGATGGAAGGTTAGAATCAGGATGTAAACCTACCCATTTTGAGAATCACTTATGCACATTCCAAACTGTTTAGTTCCAGTTTCCATACTCCTGCGAATCATGAGTCGGTATCTTGGCTCAAATACGTGTAGAGGGCAAGGCACAGTAGGATATGCCATAGTGCAAACAAACATTGGAACATTCTTGGTCAAGCTTCAAGAGAACATAAAAAGAAATATATGCCTTCAACATCTAAACATTGAGCTGTGCCAAGACAATACATTTTTTTCAGTATGTCTGCTATGTTTGAGGTCCTAAAGCACTCTTTTCAAAGTCAAAGTATGTTGTAGAAACTTTCATGAATGATACACACTTTCATGAATGATATGTATCAGTTATCACATACTGATAACAGTGGCTGAATACCTATGTATTGATTTGCATACATACTGGACAGTAAGACTCACTGTTATCTAGGTAGTGAGTATCCAGTCAGTGAATGAAGGGCTCTGTTTTGGGGACAGGGGTATCAGCTACTTTTTCATTTTTGCTTTAGTTTGAGCTATAAAAGCAATTAAGCCTTTAGAGACACAGTTTTCCTGTAACTGAAAAGATGTACCAGTAACTCCATAGTACCTAGGTCACCATTTAGATTATTTTCAAGGAGGGACTCCAGATCACAAAATGCGACCCAGTGTATAATCTGCACCTTGCAATATGCCTCAGCAGGTGTAACTGAAAAACAAAGTATTTTTTTCATCCTATTTTATCAAGTATGTATAGTTGATAGTAAATACAAACAAGTTATCATTAAAGCATTACCAGGTATTTAATTTTAATACCTTTCGGACTATAAAACATAATTCTACTGGATGGATTCTGTTAAGTAAGTTACATGAGATGTAGTTTTAAATAGTTTTCCACCATTCATATCTACAACACATTATGCTCTGTGTATCTGAAGAACTGTGAGATAAACACATTTACAAAAAAATCCCAATTTTTTTGATCACATCTATCTGTATATGATTAATGTCTATCACGAACTACTTTGCAAGAAATTCAAGTCTCTGAGACTCTGCAGTCAAGTGAAGACAATTTCATTAACAGCAGCAAAGCTAAAACCAAAGCTCCATGACAGTGCATGCAGACAGAGGAATGGAAAGGGAAAGATGTTTCATAGAACAGCCTAGGTTGGAAGGAACCTTAAAGATCATCTAGTTCCAACCCCTCTGCTGTGGGCAGGAACATCTTTCACTACACCAGGTTACTCAGAGCCTCATCCAACCTGGCCGGACCAACCTCGTGACCTTCTGTGATGGAGTGATTTCATCAGTGGACAAGGGAAGGGCTACAGATGTCATTTATCTGGAATTCTGTAAAGAGCTCCCCCCTCAACATCCTCTCCAAAGGGAGGATGGATTTGATGGGTGGGCTGTTAGATGGATAACAAAGGGTTGGACGGTTGCACCCAGAGGGTAGTGGTCAACGGCTCAGTTCCAGTGACCAGCAGTGTCCCTCAGGTATTGGGACAGTCCCTGTATTGGGACCAGCACTGTTTAATGTCTTCATCAATGACATAGACAAACAGATCGACTACGCCCTCAGCAAATTTGCTGATGACCCCAAGCTGAGTGGTGTGGTTGACACAACTGAAGGATGGCAGGATATCCAGAGGGACCTGGACAAGCTTTATACTCCTTCTTGCATCCATAGTTAATGACTATGATTACCATGATTAATACCATATACCATGATTAATGACTATAAAAATAATACAACATTTCTAAGAAGGATTTCCATACTAATTTCTCAAGTTTTTCAAGACAGGAAGCTTACTTGGAGTGTTCAGCAGTTTCTTCAGCATGAATTCTTTTTCTCTCAAATAATTCATCAGACAAATATTTCATTATTAATTCCTCCAGCAGTTCTGTGATACTATATTTTCTGCTTGCAAGGTACTGTAAACAATTTAAAAAAATATATTAGTATTTCTTTTCATGTATTTTAACAAATGGCTTGAGAAAATGCAGCTTTAAAAAAAAATATGATCTATGAAATGTGACATAAAACTCATAAAAACTGCTCACAAGTTTGTTTCATTACTTAAAACCTAATGATACTCTAATATTTGAAAATTAGATTCTCTGTGTAAGTTCTTAGTGTCTGACAATTTGAATGTCTAACTCAGTTTGTATTTCTATGCTTACCAGAGACAGAACTGATTTCCTGAGATATACAGCCATACAAATAAGAAAAGTGTATAGAAATCACAGAGAGGTTTAACTGAATAGTTACCAAAGTTTACAAATACGCAGGATTTAATTACACCAGTAAAGTAAATGGCCACAGAAACATAAAATCTCTAAAACCCTGAGGTATTGACAAAATTTGTCTCAAGTTTTTGCATTCTAACAGTAATCCATAGCCCAAGCAAATCCAAACTGTTGGGTCCAAGTGAATCAGCCATAAAATTATACAGTATTTGTATTTGTGAGCTTTACTGAGAAACGATACCTCTTTCAAGCTCTCTTTACAGAGTGGACACTGTGGAGCATGATCTAAACACCGTTCCAAACAACCTTTGCAAAAAGTATGTCCACAAGGGGTTGTTACTGGTTCAAAGAATAGCCTGAAACAAAATTATTACAAGTTAGATGTCATGGCCAGTGTGTGTTTTTCTAAAAATGTCAGTGATGAAACTCTTGATTTTTTAAGACTAGCTATACTACAACAAAGTAAAGAAACAATTAATTCCAAGTCTCCTTATTCTACTTTTCTGATGAAGCTGGATACATTCCAGAATTCGAAGTAATTATTTACCCCAACATATGAAGATTTTTTGCTCTCCCTACATAGAGATTCAGAATACACAAAATTAGATAATTCTCTGAGAAACTGGCTTGTTTTAACAGCAGTATTACATATTAATAACTATGAATTGTTGGTGACTATTAGTACACACCATATGTTTTATGCATTTATTCTGAAAATCTAGACGGTTCAGTAAGAGTTTTCAAATACATCATCAGCTACATTTAAGAAGACTAACATTCTGAAGCATCTATGTCTCTCAGACAAATACGAGGTTGACAGGCTATACTTCTAAGCATTAGCCTTCCCAAAATAATTTTTATTGACTGAAGAACCCCTAACACTTAATCACAGAAGATCCTGTCCTTTTATGGTTACCAGTTAACACTGCCAAGTTTAACTAAAAACGCAACTTGATTAAAATAGTCCTATAGTATATAGCACTGCAGCAAGTAACATTTAAATACACATTTAAGCCCAGGGATAGAGAAAAGCTGCAAATTATTGACTGATATCAGAACTCATAACAACTTACAAGTACCTCAGTTTATACATGTAACAGGTTGCAGCCAAGCATTTGTAAAAAACTTTGAATCAAGGACAAAATCTTACCTCATACATAGAGAGCACTCAAAATCTGATGCATCAATCAAATCCCCTGGAATTGTTCCAAAAGCCAGTGTCATGTCCCTTTTCGTACTTTCTAAGGAAAAGCAGGACAACATACTTCTTCAAAGAAAGGCACAAGGCACTAAATACTTTTAGTTTCAAAGTAAGTGACTGTTTACCTCCTTGCTTTTTGTGTTTGTTTCTTCCATCTTCACATACAACTGTATCCTGTTCTGAAAAGGAAAGCTTTCTTTTTAACAAAGCACCTTTTCCTTGGCCAGAGAGAAGGGGTTCAGAAGACACTCTCTTTAAGCCATCTTCCTTGGCAAGGTCTTTTGTTGAGTTAAGAGCATGGGCAGACTGTGCACGATTTAAGCCTCCACTCACAGGCTCCAGTACATCTGATCCTCCTAAACTCTGTAATAGTAAGATGAACTGAACTGTATTCTAAGAGTAACACAAATCTAAGTATGTAAGATGTGATTATGCAAAGATATATAAGCCAAACTGATATCCACAGTTAATGGGTACCCATTAGTTAACTAGAGAAATTTCTAAGTCAAGACAGTACTCAAATTTGCTTAGCATTAACAATTCAAAAATCTTCCTCTGCTTCAAACAAAGTAAAAATTGTATTTCATCTGATTCAAAAAAAAAAGAGAAAACTTCTATTTCTCTTTATTTTGAAGTCCCTAATATGAAACTTCAGTACCTTCTAATATTGTATTTATTACTCATTCTACTTCACTAGAATGAGGAGTTTTAACACTACAAATGAAAATAAATTACTCCCAAACCACCATTCTTTTCCTCCAACTTAACCAATTACATAAAATCAGTATTTACACTGGAAAGTAAGTGTGACAAATCAGGGTATCAGTACATCTAACGTTTACACATCAGTCAAAGAGCAAAGTTATTGTAGAGTTTTTGTTACCTGCTGAGGACAAAGCTGTAAGTTGCAGTAAGATGCAGTCACCTCAGAACCAAGCATAAAAGGTTTATTTCTAAAATGGGGTGAATTCCAAGCAGATTCCTTCAGACTTTCACCTAGCTTCTCTGGTGACAAAACATCACACAGTATCTAGAAAAAACAGCTCAATGTTAATAACAACAAAAAAGAATCCAGACATACCTTTGTTATGAAACTACACATCAAAAACTAAGAAGGTAATCTACGTGAAGTTATTCTCATGAACAGATCTTTATTCAAGCAGTAAGTGTGAAGGCAGACTTGAGAACAAACAGAAACCTACCTACCTACATTGCTAGAAGAAACTGATCTAGAAATCTTTTCTACTACAAGTCAAACAGAGTTAGACATTATCAATCTAGTATTATGCAGTTTTCTCAATGTAAATTTTATTATCACATTAAGAACTATTGTGCTCTGGGCACAGAGGGTTTCCACTTGGAAAATTTCACTTGCTGCCTGCTGTCCAGTTTTCTACATATTCATTTAGTAACTTCAAAAGCAGATGTACTTTTAAACATGTATGTAAAATGTGCCCATTGGGACTAACTCTTCAATGTAGTGTGATTTATGAAGTATCTTAAAAGGAATCTGCCACCTGAACATTCTCTGTATGTAATGAAGATTTTTAGACACTCAAAGTCTATCATAATGGAAGTTTCATAAAAGAATCAAGTCAGAGACAGGAATCTAGTATCATAAATAAAATTACCTTTTCTACTTCTAGCTTGGCTGGAAGGAAGTCCTCATCAAGGGCTAAGCACTGTAGAAACAGTTGTAAGGCATCACCTACAAAGCCAGAGTCTTGCAGCACTTTTCCTTTCTGGAAGTAGACCTGAGAAACAGATACCACAATGACATTTGTAGAGAATATGTAGAACTGCAGTATTGATCTTACAGGCATTGCAGCAGTGCTAGAATTAGAACCTGCCATGACAGAAAGAATGCAGCTCTAACAAACTGGAACTGCACATAGTGTGCGTGATCCATATCCCTTGTCTAACATACATCCACTACCGTGTTTGAAAAGTGTCATGGGATAGGCTGGTGTTAGTCTTCTTCCAGTTAACTTATTTTGTCTTACATAAAGGGTTAAAAACCTCACTAGTGCTGAATTCACAGCCCTTAATTTCCCTCTTCTGTGAGCCTTTGGAGAGGAAGAAGAGGGACAGGAAGTGCAATTACATAACCTCACACAACAGCTTACATGATACTTTTTTTTGCCCTCTCTTTCATTAAAAGCGTTATGGTTCCAGCCTTCAGGAGAAGGGTGACTGCAAAAAAAATGATCCAGACAACTGTTCATCCCTTACATACCTCTCAACCTATATTCTTAAAACAAAACGGTGCCTCTCAGAATTAACTGCTTCTTTCAACTATATTTTATGCTTGAACACTAGACACCAGCTCGGAAAAAAAAAATCTGAGTATTGTTTTCCTTGAAAGAAAAAAAAGGGGGAGGAAAGAGTACTGGATTTTGCTGAACTTACTTGAAAGTAGATAACATTGGAATTGAGAACTTAACTTTTAAAAGTTGCAGTGGCAGCAATAGAAATAGGTTAAGTTAGATAAACCAACAGTTATAAAAAAAAAGTTAAAAAACCAATATTTATTTCTATATAGGAATTTGGATAATGGGCCAGAAACTAAACTTAAAAACCAAATAAGCAAAAAGAAAAATCCCCAAAAAAGACTCCACCAAGCCCCAGAGTGCAGTTTCTACAGAACAACTGACAGTATGAACAGTAGCATCTGCTCAACAAGACTGTCACATGAGGACACAGATCCTCTGATGGATTTGGGCAGTTTCCTTTAAGACGAATTCTGAAGAAGGGAAGTTTGCTAATCCTCCTCTTACAGACAGTTTATTTTCTTAGAGAGGTAAGGATTGTTACAGGAATCCACGCATCAAACAAAGCTCAGTTAAATGAAGTGATGCTTCTTTCCAAACATACAGAAAAAAGTAGACAGTACTACCAACACTGAGAGGTGAAAAGCAGGAGGCTTTATGAATTTGCAGTAGCCAAGGAATTGCTGAACACAGGAGAAACCAAGACAACTGCTGTTAACTCCCCTAACGTGACAAGCTCTTGCTGCTCCTGCTGTGTTCAGAGTTTAGACAGTGCTACAACACGCAGAATTCTGAAGACCACAGACTCCCCAGCTGCCTGTACTATTTGCGAAGCTCAGTTCCCACTGAGTTTATTTGGGCTTTTTGAAGATAAACTTTCCAAGCTAAAATGGCAAAGCATCCCTCTGTTAACAAAGATTAACAACTAAACAAAACAAGCCCAAACCCCAGCTGTTAGAGGTTACATCACCACGAACCATTCCAATTCTCATTATATTTGTCAACCAGCTCTAACCTGCCACATACATCAGGAGCCTGTCTCATACAAGTGAACTATTTTAAAGATGACTTTTAGCATTTTGCACGTCTTAAAAAATAACATTTAAAGTAGCTGATTTAGGTTTTTGAATTGACACAAGTATAATTTGGAATTTATTAATTTTACAGACAAACACAATATTGAAAAATGATGAGTTCATGCCAACTTACCTCTGGCCAATTTGGCATTTTAGAAATAACAAAATTTAGATCTTCTATGGCTGTTTTATATTCTTGGAGGCCAACATATGACTCAGCTCTGTAAATTCTTAGCATCACGTCACTAGAATCTGCAGACAGAAATTAGGTAAAATCTTTTAAAAATCAGAATTTTGTAATTTTTAATTAGATTTGCTTTCATAGTGATATGTCACAATTACAATTTTCTGTACAATACTTCCAAAATTACTGGAGTACCTTCTCCCTCACTCCCTAGTGTCTGGATAATAAAAGTGGCAGTAATTCCTGGTTCATGTCTTGTAAGCTAAGGAACGAATTTTGGATCCTAATGTATCTTGCAGCAACAAGAAAATTTATTTTCAAATATTGAACAGAGAGGCCCACAAAGCACTGCTCACTACTGCTGGGACAACAAAAATTGAGGACTAAGTAAACTTTATCTTTACAGTACATCCAATCAAAACCATAGAAACCTGGGAATTCACCACACTTGTATAAAAGTCTAAGTATTACAAATGCTTTCAAACACCCAAGCTTTTCTGCAGACTGACATTTGTTTTTACAGTGCCCGACCTTGCTGACTATGGCTGTAGATGCCACTTCACAGTGGCACCCATCTGGGAGGTACCAGAACCAGGCTTTATCACTATGTGATAAAAACAGATAGCCAATTCCAGAAACTCTTCAGCACCAGCTTGTAGCCCTGTGGTGAAGAGTTGTAGTAGTGGAACTTCTACAGCAGGGAAAAAGCAGAAAGTGTTCAGTAAGGACGAGCTCTCATGTCCAACATATAGCATTTTGCGCTTCCAGTACAGCAATCTTTAAATGGGAAGGACACCCACGTCCATGCCACTAAAATGACGGTTTCGTAACACAACTAATTGCAGTTGCTGCTTGGAAAAAATGCCAGAACACTGCTTTGCTCTTAATTGTTTTCAAAATTATACCTGGTTTTCATTGAATGAGATAAACTAGTTAAAGATTTGTCTACTGTAAACAATACTAAAACCATATACTTCTTTGTTTCAAAAAAGGCTTTCTTAGGAGGCTATCTTTTCAATTTAATATTCTGTCTCAGTTTATTCTAAATGTCTAGTATAAATTCTCATAAATTTCCAACATTAGCATGTTCTACAGTTACAAGGCATCCTGGCCAATGTTCCCATAGATTGCAACACACTGCTTTGTATTTAGATTCACAATGCTACATATAAAAAGATCTTAATGGAAAAGAAAGAGTTAAGAAAATCAGGGAATAATTAGCTGAAACTAAAGTGTATTCCTGATTTGTCTTTCTTTTGAGTTGACAATTTCCCCTCAAATACAAATATTGCCAAAGCTGGTTTGTTTCATTTTCATATTCGATATAATAAAATGTTTGTTTTCACTGAAGTCTGGGAAACTCTCTTTGTCTGAGTCAAACACTAATTCTGCTAGCAGAACAACTCTGAAGCCTGATTTCCCGTGGCTGTGTTTTGTGACCGCTATAGCCTAGCAAGGTGAGAGCCCAGATTAAACTCTTCAGATAGTTTTTCGTGTTCTATTTGACTCTTTGGTGTCCAACAGAGTTAGTTAACCAAACTTCTTTGTTCAGAGGCAGCAGTAAGTGCAGGTCTTTGATAAACTGCCTATCTGCACAGAATTAGAGGAAGCTCATCTTTTTCAGACTTTCAAGTGCATAACATGACCCGAGGAACTCTGAGCCTTTTTTCCTAGGGGGAAAATGAGGGGTAGTTTGAAGATAACAATGTGAGTTCAAGCCTTCAGCAGGTGGACATTTTATCCACTTTTTTCTTCGAAGAGAAACCCTTAATTCCAACTGAACTAATACAAAACAAAGTTTCGCTGAGACCCCAACTCTGCTGCTGAACATACAAACGCTGTCACCGAATGATCAGTAGATGTAACAAACCGGATCTGAATATTCCAAAGACCAAAGGTAGATGATTACTGGTAGCGTTCCTCAAGGCTTAGTATTGGGGCCAGTCCTTTTAATATCTTCCTCCATGATCTGGACAAGGGCATTGAGTGCACCATAAGTTCACAAATGACAGCAAGTTGGGTGGGAGTGTTGATCTGCTGGAGGTCAGGAAGCCTCTACACGGGGATCAATGGGACAAAGCTACTGGTATGAGGTTCAGCAAGGCCAAGTGCTGGCTCCTGCACTTTGGTCACAGCAATCCCCTGCAGTGCTACAGGCAGGGGGAAAAGTGTCTGGAAAGCTGTCCAGTGGCAGAAGACCTGGGAATGCTGGTCAACAGCAGCTGAACATGAGGCAGTGTTTGCCCAGGTGGCTAAGAAGGCCAAAGACATCCTGGCCTGTATCAGGATTAGTGCAACCAGGAGGACCAGGACACCGACCATCCCCCTGTACTCAGCACTGGTGAGGCCACACCTTGAATCCTGTGTCCAGTTTTGGGCCCCTCACTACAAGAAGGACATTGAGGTGCTGGAGTGAGTCCAGGGAAGGGCAACGGAGCTGGTGAAGGGTCTGGAGCACAAGTCTGACATGGAGAGGGTGAGTTTAGCCCGGAGAAAAGAAGTCTCAGGCGGGACCTTATCACTCTCTACCACTACCTGAAAGGAGGTTGTAGACAGGTGGGGATTGGCTGTCTCTTTTCCCAGGTAACAAGCAACATAATGAGAGGACATGGTGTAAAGGGAGGTTTAGTATGGGTATCAGGAAAAATTTTTTCACCAAAAGTGTTGTCAAGCATGGGAACAGACTGCCGAGAGCAGTGGAGTCACCATCCCTGGAGGGATTTAAAAGATATGTAGACATGGCACTTGGGGACATGGTCTAGTGGTAGACTCAGCAGTGCTGGGCTAACGGTTGGACTTAATGATCTGAGAGGTCTTTTCCAACCTAAACAATTCTGTTTCTACCTAAATTTATATATCCAATTTTTTAGACCACAATTCTATTTCTAGGCTTTATTACCATGAAAAAACAATTTTGCAATGTTTCAGCATATATTTTAGTGTTTTTCAGGTAAAGAGAGGATGCAAGCTAATTTTCAATCTTTGGACCAAAGACTAAAGAGAGCAGAAACACAATTGGTTCTTGAACTTTCAATTTCAGCAACCAAATATACTGTAAGTACAGACATCACTCACTTCTAACATCCCAAAACCAAGTGATTTTAATAAAAAAAGGCACCAAGTACTTGAAGCGTAGAGCTGTGTGTATCAGTTGTTATTATTACATTAGTAGGAAAGTATACAAAGGTGTATACACAAAATCCCACTCAATATGTATTCCTGAGTTTTATATTACTTCCAAAGCATCTGCTCTTACTGTCAATACGACCACACCAATAAATGGACTACCTCTGATCTGATCCTGCATGCTTTTAAATGGTTCTTAATATACCCAATTCTTCAAAATAAAAGAACATGCACATCAAAAACACTATGTAGAAATACTTTAGGACACAGTATTTATAACACAGTACTACAGGGTCACCCTAATAAGCAGAGTTGGAACACACAACCCGTAGGAAGTTGCTGAGAGAACTGCACTTGTTTAGCAGAAAACAATTCCTGAAGGCATTGGGCGAACACAACAGCTTTTCAGAATCCAAAAGTGGGTTACCTAGAAGACTCTTTATTGAAGTAAGCAGTAAAAAACCAAGATATAATGATTATAAACTAAAACAACGACAGTTAAGACTTGAAACAAGGAGGAGATTTTTCAGGATAATTAACCTCTGAGCAGGTTGCCCAGAGAGGCTGTGGAATCTTCAGCCTGTAGGTTTCCATGATCAAGCTGTACAAACCCTTAAGTAAACTGCTCCGATCTCAGTATTTGTTCTGCTTTAAACAGGAGACTGATTGCTCAACAGATCTCCTGAGGCCCAGTCCAGCAGGAGTGAGTGAGATTCAGACCAAACTCAAACCATCAGCAGTGTGTTTCAGGACACTTGATTAAAGGCAAGCTGCACTTGTATTTTAATTCAATAGACATGCTTTAACTAAACTATTCAATTCCTGAAATGAATATATTAACTATATGAATGCTAACATTCCTTATGGTTTTTGAAAGTCACTTTTGCACTATGGCAAATATGACTCTTTCAAATGTTTCAGAAATGTAGGAAAGTGATGAAAAGACGTCACTTGAGTAAAGGTTCAGCATCAATGCCTTATTTAGGGCATCAGGTTTATGTTTATCACAACTTCTTAACTACATGCATTAAAAAGAAACAGATGAAGCAGCAGTAAGGAAATGCTGAAGCAGGACATGAATGATTTTAAACATTAATACATTTCTTATGCTACATCTTTTCCATCTCTAAGTGTCTTCAAAATCCATGTTCTGGAGGAAGATGGCAAGTATACCAGCAGCTATTAGTTATCTAGTGGCCTGGAATCACCTTCAATGTGTAGTTGTGAATCCACAGCTCTAAATTCACATTTAATGTACCTCTGCACTCTGACTCATAAAGTTCTTCAGTATCTTTACCAGAATATGGGGAATGTTGATAATTCTCAGGACTGAGACACAGGAAAGAATTGTACAATGAACCTTAAACTGAGCTCCTAGCACTTAATTCTAGCACATGTACTGAATTTGAATAATCAAATTTTGAATAAGCATCACAGCTGGTAAGTATTCTCAAATTTTAAACCCATTTTGAAGACAAAATGGAAGATGTAGATTCACATAAAAAAGAATCAAAATTCTTTCCCCATAAATATCTAAATAATAGATATTAATAATATCTGAATAATATCCTAAATCCATAAAAGAAAGATTAACAAAAACTGTGCAATTAATTTACTCTTTAATTCTTTCAAAGCAGTCTTGAAACATGAAACGGGAGCCCTGTAAACATTTTTGAACAGTACTGGATTCATCAGTTTTACCCTGAAAGCTACTGAGATTTCTCTGTGACCTGTATGAGTCAATGCTGTACTACAGGAAGAAGTCTGCATCTTATAGTTTCAAGATCTAAAATCCATCCTTTATCCTACACTTTGGAAATGAAGTGGAAAACAAAGTAGAATTGATAGCCAAAACTGAACCCCTTAAAATTAGGTTGCCAAAAAGCATATAAAATAGATCTTCGATTTAATCCCACCTACACTGAGAACAGTTTATCCTGGAACTAGACCTAATGTATCTCCCCAGAACAGATTGGAAGGATTAGACTTATACAAGCTTTTGGTATTTTTCCTCCATTGCAGACAACTGCATAAACGTAATACACTTAATCTGTAAAAATAGTAATTCCTAAATTACTGAACAGAAATAAAAATCCTGGTATAAACCACAACAGAATCTCCCATGTCACCAGGTGTTAAAATCCATCGTCAAATTAAAACAACAAAGGAATCTGTCACTGGATCCATTTAGGTATATCAATCACACAAATTTGACTCCCTCTACGAAGAGTAAACTTTGAAAAACTGAGTGTATCTTAAGAGTCCATGGTACCAGCCACACACATATTGCGACGGATGTAGGAGAGCCTAAAAGCGTGCCTCTACCTCCCCTCTTTGCACCCTCCAACACCATATAAAACTCCAACCACACCCACCTATGATGTCACTGCCATTACACAACCTGTCCCCCTCCGTGCCTGTCTGCTTATGCAACTGGGCCCGGCCTGCTGGGAATTGTCTTGGTGACACTTTAGACTGAAAATAGGTCTCTCTCTCAGGAAACAAGGTTAAATACACCAACGGAATTTCTCTTTGCCCGCGCACTGCGATTACCAAACACAAAACGAAGCAGAGCCCACAAACTCCTCTGTAAACAAGTCCCACAGAAGCGTGCGGGGGGAGACTCGACGGAGCCCATGTGGGACGCTCCCCCACACCTCTGGAGTAAGCAGAAGCAAGTGTACCCCACTACCAGGCTGGGAGCGCAACCAAGGGCCGGGCAGCTGCACGTCCCCTCCACTCCGCCCTCCCAATGGAGCGGTTCCTCGAATCCCTTCAAACTCGAGAAAACTTCGGACGCTCTTCACCGGCCCGTGTCGATCACTGATGGTCCCGCACTAGGGGATTAAGGGCACCTTATCCCACCTACTCCGCCACAGCCCCAGTTTACCGAGCCCGCCGTCCCGGGCTACTAGCCCGTCCCGGTCCCGCCGGGACACAGGCGGCAGCGGCGGGGACCGCGCGGCTCCGGCGGGCGGTACGGGCGGAGGAAGGGAGCGCTCCCCCCAGCCTTACCTGCTCGGAGAGCCTGGTTGACGGCGCCCAGCGCCTCTCGGAAGCGGCCCTGGGCCAGCAGCTCCTCCAGCCGGGTCCCGGCCCTCGCCCTCTCGCACTCGCCCGGGAACCACTTCTCCGCCAGCCGGTTGAGGACGACGCTGGTGCGCAGCGGGGCCGCGGCCGTGCTGGTGCCCCCCGCCGGCAGCAGCCAGTCCCGGCAGCGGCGGCAGCGGGCCCGCAGCTCCCTGCGGAGGCATCGGCGGCAGTAGGTGTGCCCGCACGGGACGGTCACCGGCTCGCCCAGGAACCTCCCGCAGCCGCAGCAGCGCAGCGGCCCCTCGGCTCCGCGCTCCCGACCCCGGCCCGGCCCCTGCCGCAGGCGGTAGTTCAGCACCAGGCAGTCCACGAGGGTCCCGAGGCGCTGGGCTCCGCCGAGGGGGCCGAGGCACAGCGACGCCAGGGACGCGCCCACCGCTTCCTTCAGGCGACTCGCGGGCACCAGCCGCGCCAGCAGCAGCTCCCGCTCTTCGTCCGCCCCCTCGCCAGGGCCCCCGCTGCCGCCCGGCTCCGGCGGCAGCTCCGAGCCCACGGCGGCGGCGGGAGAGGACGCTGCCATCGGCTGCGCGGCTGCGGCGAGGGGGGTGTGGCGCTCCCGCTCCGGACGCCGGAATCGGCTCCGGGCTCGGCGCGGGCGGGGGGCGGGAGGAGGCGGGGGGAGGTTACAAAACACCGCTCCACGCGCGCGCCGCCAACGGCGCGGGGTCACGTGGGGAGAACGGGGCGGGCCAGGGCGGGCCCGTCCGGGAACGCCCGGCCAGAGGGGCGTCGGTCCCCCGGAACCCCCCGCAGCCCGCCCGGCGCCGGGGAGGGGGGAGCGCCTCGGCCGGGCCGGGGGTGGCTGGCCGGGGAAGAGAGACAGCCCTACGGGCTCCGGGTTGACTCCTGGGAGCGGCTGCCGTGGTGAGGGTCGGGCGTTAGCAGGGCTGGGGGGGAGGCAGGGATAGAGGACAGAGCCGCCGGGGCGGGGAGAGGGTTCTCCAGCGCGGAACGCGGATCTGTAGCTGCCGTGGCCCCGGAGGCATCACCCGGCGGGTGCCCGCCGTACTCCCTTGCGGCTGCTACCCGCACTCGTCTTGGGCCGCTTAGGCTGGCCCCTTTTCCTTCTGTGTTAGTCTTTTAATGGAGGAAACGATAAGATAAAAGTTACGAGGTTAAGGAAAAGCTCTTTGTCCTTAGGGTTTGTTTCCCCCCCCCTCTTGCCGAGTGCTCCCAGCCCTCGCAGTACGGGTCGGACGCGCTCTGTGCCGTCACAGCCCGGCGGGCTGCGAGCCGCGCTCCCCGCCAGTGTGGAACAGGCGAGCGCTGCGGGCAAGCACCTGATCTGTTTTGCCTAAAGTAGTCACACTGGGGAAATGCTTAAGCTTTCCAGGTGTATGCCAGCCTCTAATGAAAGCTTGAAGCCTATTGCATAAGTGCTATGTATTTGTAATTGCTAAAATGTCTTTTTTTTTTTTTTTTAATGTTAGAAGGCTGTCATAAATCCGGACGTTTCAGATAAATATAGCAGTACCTTTAAAACCTTCCAAGCAAAGCTTGTACATCAGGAAAATTAATAAATGGCCTTATGAAGGGAACACAGCTATATTTATCCTCAGCCGTATTCCGTGCATGGCAGGCTGGAGGATGATGCTAAAGGTTGTTGAGAGAGCTATGGGCAAAGAGGGCATGACTGGAAAGAACCAGCTACATCGGGATTTATGTTCAGGTGTTTTCTCTGAACTCAACTACTCTAAGCTGCATCTTTTGCCTCCACAGTGTCTTTCAAGTTCCTAAAGTCAAAGAAAAAAGATGTTACGGTAATTGAAGTATGACGGGACCACGAGTATATTTCAAACCTGGGATAGTCTTTTACAGTAATTAATTAAAAATTGAGTGAGCTAGAAAAAGACAGTCTAAGGATCAAAGTAAAATAGATATCTGTAGTGTGAACTTGAGTTGTGGTGGGATGTTGTAAATTGCTTTATTATGAATGGTTTTAACGGATTATGGATTCTAGTGTGGACATGTCAAGCATGAGTTGACCCCTCACAAAGTATCGGACTTAGCCAATTTGGACACAAGTAAAACTCTGAAAAAAGTGCTGTTAAAAAGAACAGTAGTTTATTTTGCTTTTCAGATTAGATTACTCATGGAAATACAGAAATAAAATAAAACAGGACAAAGCCCAAGGGCTTGTGGGATTGGAATTAGCATAGTAAGGCTGTCCTCTGATGGAACAATTTGAAACAGTAGAAATGAAAACTTGTTTCCACCATTGCCACTTCCAATGATTCCTATAAAAGTTCATACATTAGTGTTTATACTAATGATTCAAGCAGTCATGAGTGCAATCAATGCAATCAGCTATTTTCGATAATTTGCAGTGTAAGGGAACAAAATACTCATGGCTTTGCCAGCCTTAGGGTCTTGGAGCATAAGAGTTGAGGTTTTTCCCATCATCCTTCTCTTCAAAACTGAAACAGTGAAAGAAGGGATTTGGAGTAGGATGGATTAATAGATGGGTAGGGAACTTGACATTTTATATTGCTCCCACCAGTTGTAGAAATGTCTGGAATCTGGGAGATTATTTACAAGAAATCTAGACTATATATTCATCTCATCCTTATTCTCTAGACATTATTTTTTATCCTTTTTGGAGATGGTCCTGGGCCTAGTTGGACCTTGGTATTACCCAGTCTTGACATTCTTGTATCTTTGAACTACAGTTGATTCTTTGAGCTTTGTTTTTGGTGTATTATTTCACCTTTGGCATATTTAACTAAACAAGGAAAAAACCCTCAATTTTCAAGTTTTTCGCTGTGTTACCATCAGGATGTGATAGTTATGTAAGAGAGGAAAAAAAGACGTTTTCAAGATTAGATAACACACAGCTCCACCACCACTCCATTAAAATAGCACACTCAAAAATCCATTTTTTTTTTCTCCCGCTTGTAGGGTCAGATAAATGATATTTTAAAATAACAAAGCCTTGCCATTGCGCAGTTCACGTGGGCCATTCTAAGAAAGACTTCAGGGACTGTCCTTTCCCTTCATGCTTTAGAGCAGTATTGTGCTCCTGGTTATAGAAGTTGGTTGTTCTCATTCAGAAAGGTACCTTCAGTACAGTGAGGTAGAAGTAATTCCTTTCTTATGCTTTTTAAGGTATTGATTGGATGTTTTTCCAAGCAATTCCTTGTATGAGTAGAGTCTCTAACCCAATTGGACAGGAAATGACAATAAAACAGTGGTTTAAGTTGTATTTGATCCCACTTTAGGTAAATTAAGTGCAATGATTCTGATTTAACGTCTTCAGAAATCAACAGCAGTATAAACAAAGTAAAGGAAGACCAACCCAGGCTAAGGGAACAGGCAGTGGACCTGAAAATTAATACCTACATACATGAAATCTGGAGCCAAGCCCCATTTTTACAGGTCCTTGGTATCTATCCCAAGAAAACGTAGTCAGTCCAAAGGATGTAGTTGTATTCTAAGAGAAATAATGGCTTTCTGGCTGTTTCTCCTCTTTTTCTTTAAGGGAAATGCCAGTTACCCAGCTGTTGTAACTTTTTGCAAAGATACGTGTAGCAAAGGTAAAATAAAATGAATTGGAGAGAGATTAGATTAGGCAAATAAGAGTCATACTTAATAAAAGAAAAGCATAATATTCCTGAAAACGATTAGTTCTACCAAGAAGCTCTTAAATATCTTTTCTTCTAGGGGGGAAAAAAAACCCAACCAAAAAAGGAACTATCAAGCGATATTTAAAATTCTTCAAAGGTTTTCGAAGACCTTAGCTGATAATGTTTGTGTTCCTTCAGCCCTGAATAAGAAGTAATGCTCAGAACCAACTTGGGTTTCTTTTGTTTTAGTTATTCTTTGTTGTTTAGTAGACTTTGGGGGCTTTAGTGAGATAGTTCTGGCAGAGAGATTTTTAAATGGAAAAATGCTCAGCATTACTGCAGTAAAACAGACGCTAATCCTTGTTTGTGCAACGCAGTGCTGGGCAGAAGTTGGTTTTGAGTAATTATTTTCTAATTACAAGTGGTCACAAAGGTGCATTTGCAGCTTGGTCTCAAAAGTTGGTTAAGGTGAGCTGAACAGTGCTAGACTGTCAGCAATACTGTGGCCAGGAAGACCAGGGCAGTGATTGTCCCCCTGTACTCGGCACTGGTGAGGCCACACCTCAAGTCCTATGTCCAGTTCTTGGCCCCTCAGTACAAGAAGGACATTGAGGTGCTGGAGTAAGTCCAGAGACGGGCTGGTGAAGGGTCTGTGACATAAATCCTATGAGGAGCAGCTGAGGGTACTAGAGTTCATCCCAGAGACTAGTCTTTCCAAAAAGAAAAGAATTTTAAATGAACAAAACTTATTTAAGATTTTTTCTTTTGGCAAAGGCAAGAATTCTAGAATTTTTATGAAATGTGTTAAATGCAGTGACTTCTACAGCACAAAACCAGTTTTCAGCTGTCTAAATAAACTGCTAATTAACAAACAGTCAAGTGCTCACTGGGATTTCCCTTCAGTTCTGAATTCTGCTTCATAGCATAATAATGTGGCAATTGCTAGTGGATAAGGGAGGGACTGTGGATCTGGTCTGCCTCCTCTTTAGTTAAGGCTTTGACACTGTTTCCTGCAGCATTCTCCTGGAGAAGCTGCTGCTCGTGGCTTGGATAGGTGCACTGTTCCATGCGTGAAAAACTGGAGGGATGGGGATGGGCAGGCCCAGAGAGTGGTGGTGAGTGGAGTGACATCCACTTGGCAGCCAGTCCCTAGTGGGGCTCCACAGGGCTCAGTGTTGGGACAAGTTTGGTTTCGTATCTTGATCAGTGCTCTGGGAGGAGTGGTTGGTCTGTTCTCCAAGAAACAAGCAATAGGATGAGAAAATGGCCTCAGGTTGCCCAGGAGGACGTATAAATTGGCTATAAGGAAAACCTTCTTCAGTGAAAGCATTGGAGCAGGCTGCCCTGGGCAGTGGTGGAGTCACCATCTCTGGAGGGATCTAAAAGACATGTAGATGTGCCAATTAGGGACATGGTTTAGTGGTGACCTTGGCAGTGCTGGGTTAACAGCTGGACTTGATCTCAAAAGTGTTTTCCAACCTAAATGGTTCTCTGGTTCTACGTCCTCATCTTTGGTTCAATTACAGTTTTGGAGGTATCTGCCCACTTTGTCAAGAGGGCCCTGAGAAGCTCACTACTGCTGGGTGATTTTGGACTTGGGGTAATGATGCCCCAACTATTTTCAGTCTTAACATACCAGTGTTATGGACTGAGGTTTTTTTCTCCAACCAGAGACTACTTGTTTTCAGTAGATTCAATGACACTTTTGAGATCTGTCTGAGTGAGATTTCTCTCACTTTGATGATGATGATAGCAACATTTGTCTTAAAAATACAAATGACAAAGGTTGACCTCTGGCGTTAAAGGTAGAAGGTATAAAGGGAATGAAAGTTTAGAACAGATTTTATCTAAAGATATAAGAAAATCTTAGCTAGGGAAGGCTGAGCTGACTAAGTTTCCAAATGTGACAGAACTGACAGCCATGACCATCAGATGTTCAAAAATCTAGGACACTGGCTATAGATCAGCAAGCACAGTATTGCTTATGAGAAGGAAGATAAAGGAATTCACCAAGTATAGACAATTAAGCTGACCTCAGTAGTATATTAAGGACGTAGAACACATTTTCAAGTGAAAAACTAATGAGAGACATGAAGCTAGCATGAATACCATAACCCTTGAAATTACCTAACATAGACTAAAGTCAACCTAACAGTCTGCTTTTGTTCTTGTAATGGAAATTATGTTCTGCAGACAGGCAGTGCTCAGGCTCTTGTCTCTTTGGACTTGAGTAAAGCAGATTATATAATGAGCCACATGGAGAATTTTTACTGAAACAGAATAAGATGGAATTGCTAAAAAGTTGTCAGGTCCAAAAGATCCTGTTAAAAGGCCTATGGAAATGGATCATGGGATAGGAAGAGCTTCCTGTCTGGAAACACTTCAGATGCATTTTTAGACGATCAGCTTTGGTACTAATTTTACTTGATATTTTCATCAGTGACCCTGGCACAAAAAACCAGAAAATTGATCTTTTGGTTTGGCAGCAAGTAAGAAAGTGCTGTCAATAAACTGAGGAGAAAAATGTCAGACAGAAAGAAACCGACCTGCATGACTAGTGGGATAGTAGAAATGGAAAAGATTGTAGTCATGCAAGTGTCGAACCATGCACATCTATTGTGAAAAATTATTGCTAGATCCTGAGAGCTTATTGATGGGAAATGGTAGAAGATAAGAAAGAACAGGAAGCTGTAAAAAACCTGATATAATCCTAGATTTTTTTTTTTTTACTGTTGAGATAAGGGATTATTTATTGTGCTATACGTGACTGGTGAAGAGTCAGTAAGGATACAACACACAGTTCTGGTCAGGTTATTTGTAAAAAAAGAGGAAGCATAACTATAACTGAAGGAAGAGAAGGATAATTTGGAACAGATTTGCCATACAACAAGAATTGGAGAAATGCTTGCTCCTCTACTGTCTTAGAAAAATGAGGATGGGGAGGGGACATGATTGCACTATGTAAGTGATCTATGAGGACAGATAGCAAATGACATGTAAGAAAAAAGATGAAGTAAATGGCTAAAAGAAATTCAGATTAGAGATTAGGAGAATACTGAGAATCTGAAGCGAGATTATGGGATGGTTTCTGAGAAACAGAGGGAGGATTTAGACACTGTCAAACAGTGCTTGTTAATGCCAGGACAGGGATTACCTGACATGCTAGGCTGTTACAGCAAGGGACTGGATTCATTCTGAAGAACAGAAGACAGTTAATCAGTAGGAAACAACCTGGTAAATAGAAGAACAATTGACAAACTGCTACCTAAACTTTGCAGTTATTGAGTTCACCTGTTGGTCTCAGTTGTTGTTACACAGTGAATGTTTCAGCCTGTCTCATCTCAGCAGGGCGATGGAGAAACTGTTGCAAAGTCATGAGGACCACAATCGAAATGTCCCCCAGGTCCTCGGAAGAAGTACAAACTTGCTTAGGGAAGAAGACTTTAGGAAAGTGTGAGGGAAGGAGAGGGAACCTCTTGTTGAAAGACAACAGGAATAAGGCATCTACCTAGCCCAGGTAGGTACCCAGGTTAGAGTACCCAACACACCAGCAGGACTGACAGAGAAGGTAGCTGCTGTCAGTGCAGCAAAATATCCGTACCCACCTCATGTAGCCATAGAGAGGCATGTTAGCCACTACTTTTGTGGCTGCAAAAATGGGGTGGGGAGAGAAAGCAGCAAAATCCAAGTTTAGCCACCTTGAGCTTTCTCTGGTAGAACTCCAGCTCATGGCTGCTGCCGTGCCCTCTGCTAGCCATACATAGCACTGGGGACTTCCCAGAGACTGTGACTATTTAAACCATTACCTTTTGCTTTTCACTCCTAAATAGCTGTTCTGCCATTCTCACTGCTTTAGCTGAATTGGGCACGTTCCACTTTAAGAGGATCCAGTGAAGGATGGAACAGGCCATGCTTACACCTTTGATGGTGGCTCTAAGTGGGAAAAGAGCAGTTGAGCTTAAGTTGAATCCTCTCGTGGGAAATCAGCTTATTACTACTGATACAATTTTTGTTCAATACCATTTTATGGTTTTTTAAAAATCCATGCACAAGAAACCAACAAAACCTCAGTATAAACAGCCCTGTGAAAATGGCCATGCCAAATGCTCTGAGACATTTGACATCTCTCTAATAATATTTTTTGTAATTTTTTGAGAAGGAAAATGTCCAACATAACAACCTGCAAAAGGTTCATGCATAGTCATGCCTACCATGTGTAGCTGTTGGGGAATGGCTTAAGATTGCTTCATGTTATAATTGTTACTTATTTACCATGCCAGTTGGTGACCAAGGTAGCATATGTGAAATGAATTTGCAGTTTCTATTACAGTTAGTTGAAATTTTCCAGTGAAATATTTTCTCAAATTAAAAAAAAAAAAAAAAAAGAGTTACCCTTACCCATCAATCAGGAAGGCAATGCTTTGTAGAAGAGTATTTGTTCAGATAATCTGACAAAACATGGATGAGTTTCCATGAGAAGACTTTTCCAAATATCCAGGAAGATAGCACTGGTGATTTCTGTGTATTTCCAGAATAGTTGTACCATGGGACTAGTCCCCACATGCCTCTAATCTGGTAAAATCCCTGTTGTGGAACAAGAAACTGATTTTGGGAAATCCATTTCTTGTCAAAGGTCAGCTCCTGGCTCCATAGCAATAGCCTCCTGCCATGTGTCTGTAGCTGCAGTTAAAAAAATTCTAAATTCCTATCGAATCAGCAACCAGGACCTTGCAGTTCTGGCTTCCAGCCCTCCTCACATAAAACATGAGATGCAAAATTAATAATGATATATGCATATTAGAGAAAATCAGGTTTTTCTTGAGAATCCACAGTAATTTCCAACTTCTAAAAGCAGATCTGGTTAGAAAAACTTTTTTACTTTTTCATCCATGAATAAAAATATTTTGCCTCAGCTTTATGGTATTTATTTTGTCCTAAAGTAGTTAAAAGTTATTAAAATTGATGCTTGATGTTTGAGTCACTTCAGCCCTGGCTAAGAACTAATGCTCAAAACCAACTTGGTTTTGTTTTGTTTCAGTTTGTTCCGTGTTGCTTAGTAGACTTTTGGGGCTTCAGTGAGATAGTTCCAGCAGAGAGATTTTTAAATGGAAAAATGCTCAGCACCACTGCAGTTAAACAAACACTAACCCTTGTTTGTGCAACACAGTGTTAGGCAGAAGTTGGCTTTGAGTAATTTTTAGTTATGAGTGACCACAAAGGTCCATTTGCAGCTTGATCTCAAAAGTTAATTTGAGCTGAACAAAGCTAGACTGCTGCCCCTGTCTCTAGCATTTCCGTACAACACTGCAGTGTGGATTTTCCAAGGGATCTTAATTCCCTTTGAAAAATTTTGAGTAGTGGGTTCTCAGTACTTTTGAAAAAAAAGGCCCATAGTAATTTATTTAATTACACTTAGTAATTATGTATGCACTAGTATGAGAAAAAATGACCACACATAGGATAAATAGTTAACTACATGTTAGAAAGATAAAGATCTCATTAAAATAAAAAGAGAGGCAAAACATAATAGGATCTAAAATACTTAGGGAGGTAAAGACAGAGAGAGAGTTTATTGGCTTGATCCAATAAGGGACTTAAATACCTAAAGTAGGGTTTATGGAGAATTCATGTGCCTAAGTCAAAAAATGCAATCACAGCTCACACAGCTGCTGCCTAACCCAGGAGTGCCTAAAGTCACAAGGTTCTTCCTTGATTCTAATTTGTATCTTTAGAGTGTCTTGGATTTTACTTTTGTGTACATTCAGTGTGCAGCAGCTAGAGAAATTTCGGCACTTATTTCACATTCAGCCATTTACAGTCCTCAGTTGAAAAGTTCTAGGGCGCTGTTTTGTCAGTGTACTCAAGCCACGCCAGGCACAGATTCACATTCTGAGATTCTTAGTTTGTTGTAGTTGCTTGGTTTTAACATGAAGGATGGAGAGATGGAATAATCTTTTATTTCACAATCTGTCTGTTAGATTATTGATACAAGAGTTGGAAGATGCAGTTTGTTTCTGTCTGAGAGTGTTGAAACCCATCACCTTCCTTAAGTAATCTCTCTTAAAGAGTGACTGCATGAGTTTAAATTGCCTTGGGAGCATGAATTGGAGATGAAGATCCATCACTCCCTGTTAAATGCCCAGTTCCTTGGGATAATTCTTGCATATCATTTCTGTTCCTACAGACAACAGAATTTGCTTCATTGTGGCATGACTTTTAACAGGAATAGGGCAGGATCGTGTTTGTTCTCAATACCCCTGTCTCTTGCTGGGTAGGATTACTTTTCTGCCCTGTGTTGATGTGAATATTTTTTGTTTAATAGGGAAACACAGCAACAATGGGTTGCTGTATAGAGGTGCTTGTTTTCTCATTTCCTTCTGTTATCCTGACTGTGATTTAACAGAATACTGCAAGCTCTGCTCCTCTTTTTTTTTTTTTAACAGAATGGTAATTGGATCCTACAGTTAAGAGGACTCTAAGCTGTGAATTTTAAGCACACTGTGTTATCCGTGTTGTGGCCTGGCTTAAGTTTCTAAGGAATTGCAATAATGCTGCTGCATTTCTGGGGTTTGGTAAGTCTGGCAATTATACTTTGGAACTGTGGTACTGACTATCCTGGAAACACTAATAAGTGGAGCCACTCATTTCCCTGTTTTCATGTTCATCGTGTTTTTTCTTTTCCCATATGTGATGATATGTGGTTGTACATTCTGAAGTAAAGCTGAATGTTTCTACGTGTGCAAGGCAACAAACGTAAAAATGTGATCAAGAAGGTCTTCCTTTAAATTATTCCAGTTTTAAAAAGTAACTTAGCTTCAGATACGACATGAGTCATATTTGTCTTTCCTTCAGGGAGAGAAACCTTGGACTGATCAGATTCTTTCCTTCAGCCATTGTTGCTTGGTAGGAGAGTTGCATATAATCTACAGATTTATAAAATAGCTAAATATTCACTGGAATATGCGCTCCTATTAATATAAATTGTAATTATTCAAAGAGCAATGCACTTACAGCATGAAGTACTAAATTTAAAGAGATAAAGTGCAGGAGCTCTTAGTGCAGGACTGTAACTGAATAATAAACAAAAACCAAAATGGTAGCAAAGGAAGTACTAAAAAGACTTCAATTAAAGAAGGTTTGGTTTTTTTTAATAAAAGTTGCTCGCTAAGAAAGTGTGCAAAAAGCAAACAAGTCAGCATTTTTAATGTTTATCAGTATGTCTTCCTTCAGCTGAAAGTTGCTGGCTAACAGTTATGTTGCATATCTTACACATTTTTTCTGAGTTTTTATGTATTCACACTATAGAAAAAGTACAGGGTTGATTGTTTTAAAAATAGTGTATAGCAAAAGAAAAGGTAATGATTTGGACATGCATTCTATATTCTAACTTGGTATTTAAAGAACAATTTATGTTGGTATCTGTTTATATACTCTCTAGTATATTCTAATATATTCCTGATAAAATATACATATTCTCTAATATATTCCTTGCTCTCAAACTGGATGTTTTGCATCTCTTTATGATCATCCTCTGAGATAAATTCTATTGAGATACATTTGATTTTGAATATAGCTTCCCAAATAGGAGCAGTCTCTTTGAATTTATAATAATTATTGCTCTTCATTCTTACACAAGTTAAAAAAAGGGGAAAATTACAGTTATTGCATCATATTTGCATTAAAACTATGCCTGTATTGTAAAACCAAATCTTCAACTGAAGTAGAAGGAAGGAAAAAAGCTTGATATCTAGCCTCCTGAAAAAAAACCTTTCATTTCTGGGTGGCCAATAATAAGTGCAGAATTAAATTCAGGGTTTCAGTCAATTAAAATATAGTTTAAGAAATGCATGTAGAAATCAGAAAATACTTGGCAACTGACTTATAGTGGTAAGTAAAGGGGAAAGTCCCTTATTTGTTATTACTGGATTGGACTGCTGCTAGTATTAGATAAATTGCCGAGTCTAAATAAATCTAGATAATGATAAAATCATTAACAGTCTTTTAAAATTCTGAAGGAGTTGTTGAAGTTACAAAATTCGTGTTTACTTACTCTTCTCAGGTTAGCTCTTTGGGATCAGAGGAGCAACTGCTCCTTTTTGTAGGTATTTCTCACTCATAGAGTTCCATAGAGTTTTTGCCTGTATATCCACTTTTTCCTTGTCTAATAGTTGTCCTTCCTCCAGAGGTTTTAGAGCACTGGGCAAATATTGTGTATCAATGAGAATAGGAAATACAGGATTTTTCTTCAAAACTCTATGACTAGTACTCCTTACTAAATATAGCGTTATGTGAAGCACATGAACGGAACAAAAAGCAATTACTTTAAATTTAATCACGGTGGCAGAAGACATCTAATTAAATCACCTTATTGGCAATAGTTTATCTTTTAGTAGCAAAATGAATGTTACTGCTTATTCTGACTGTACAATATTCTTTTTCTACTTTGCCTTGTACCTGCTACTGTAACCTATGTCCTCTTTGCTTCTTGAATATTAGTAGCATCACCCAGCAGCACATTGTGCGCTGTAGGCTAAGATATCACAGCCACAATCTCTTCAACCTTTCCTACAAATGTGCTGCAGGAAATGTACACCTTTATTTTACTTCTGCCAAAGACACTTGGATGACAAGGTTGAATTGGGAGACCATTAGTCTCCATTAGACCAATGTTTTTCAGTGAAGCACGGGATCATACAGGAGAGAAGTGCACACTCAAATTCTTCAGTTCAGCATGATTGTGTAAAGAACATTGTGTTTCAGTCTTTCTCCCCCTCTCTTTCTCCTTTACTGTGTTTGTAAAAGAAGATAATTGAGTATCTGGTCTTCGGTTGTTATCCACAAATACTCTATGTAGAGACAAAAGAAGTCTTCATTTATTTTTTTCCCATTCGTGAAAATGCAATGCAACTTCTTTTTTTTAACTTTAATGTATATTGAACATAATTTGTCCATGAATCTGTAACAAGTTTCAGTCATACTGAGTCTAGGCTGATCACACTTTTTCACAGGCAGCTCTGTGGTAAGTAGCCCATCCCAAATAGATGTGTTCTGTCCTTGTCATACTATATACAACCGTTACATTTTAGGGATCTTTTTAAATTATTTGCATCCCTCAACTTCTGATTGTCCAGATAGGGTTTCACAAGGCTGAAAGACTGTGATAAGCCCATGCATATGAGAGTATTTTTAAAATCACATATTTTATATATCTTCATATTTCTACCTCTAGTCAAAAAAAACCACAGTGTTTTAAGTGAGCAGCTTATCCTGCTGTTTTTCATGGGTTTGCTGACATGCTGGATCTGTTTTACATTTGTGTTTGGCTATGCTGGTATTGGTAGATCACCTGAGAGCCCTGCCTTACTCCCAGTTTGTGCTTGCCCTTCACTGAAGAGCTGAAAACCTGACAAGCTATTGCCATCATTTTTCTTTGTGACACACCCTAGAGTCTTCTTGTTACAAAGTACTTGGTTTGTGTCCCAGGGCTTTCAGCTGTGGAGATTTGATGTATGGCTCACTGTGTCGAGTTTCGTGGCTCCTGTAATATTTCATCCTTCTGCTGGTACTTATTAACACCTCAATTACTGGCCATAAATTTAAGCCAGAAGTTAACTATGTAGACTAGATGTAAATATTTATTATTAATTGTAGAAATAGAAGGTGGAACATGTTTTTCTTTATTGTTTTTGAACATTTGGGTTTTTAAACATTGGAATGGATCACCGAGGGAGGCAGTGAAATCACCGTCCCTGGAAGTGTTCGACAAACGACTGGATGTGGCACTTAGCGCCTTGATATAGTTGATAAGGTGGTGATCAGTCAAAGGTTGGATGCGGTCATCTCAGAGGTTTTTTCCAACCTGAATGATTCTGTGATTTATTAAGAAAAATTCTTCTCAGAGATTCTTTTTCTTGGTACCTGGATCATCTTAACAAAAATGGTTAGCAGAAAGCTCTGGTGTTTACAGGACTAATGCCTGGGGGTAACAATCTCCCAGAATTTTTGAGTTCTGCAACACCATTAACGAAATTAATAGTTAGATCAGTAATTGATTCCAGGCTTAAAAGCAGGTTATAATGATTGTAGGGCTGGGTCATATCTTAGACATAGTAGCTAAGTAAACTGTTCTGGTAAAGTAAACAGTAAGACGTCAGAATGAAAGGTTTCTGAATAAGCTATTTGCTGATAAATTACAGCATAGCAGAGCTTGCCTGTCAAGAATGAGAAGCAAAGAAGGCATCCTATAGTCTTTTTTATTCAGATGTCTTTCTCATTGTAAAAGATTAACATTGTAAGAAAAATACCAGGTATTTGTAGAGGGAAGTTTGGGTAGAATAAGTAATTATTGGGAAGGAAGAAGCAAAAGGGAAGGTACATTTTTCAAAGACATCCTGCTTATCTCTGAGTATATTTACACTAATGGGACTGAGCTGTCCCTCTTTTTATGGAAATCACTTCTTTGCCAATGGTGTAAATTTGGCAAGTCATGGATGTAGCTGCTTTCCTACTTTCTGATGTCACTTAGAGAAAAATATAGGTTGTGTTCAGATTGTACCATAGCTCAGTTTTCCCTGCCTCCACAACCTTTTTGGGAGCACAGTGTTAACTGGAAACAACCTCTGATCCTTCCTTTCCTGACCCAAACAGAAGCATATGAATGATAATATGCACTAGTAAATCTGAAACAAGTCTTCAGTCTTGGTACTGCTTCATTTTGCAATGATGACCTCCTTTCTGTAGATCTCAGTAGAAAGATGTAATGCCTTTATCAATTCTTACTGCAAATAACAGTTTCTCCATGGAATATATTAAGATATCTGGCATTTAAATTGTAATTTTAAGGTGATTTATGTAAGAAATAACAATGCCTATAGAATGATTGTTGTTTTGAAGTAAGGACTTGTACAGTGTTGTTGTCTTAGAAGTTTGGGTTACTTTTTTTTCTTTTTTTAATTTTGGTTTTCAGAATACTGGATTATACCTTATATTCCACTATTGCTTCTACTGCATACCTTATTCCTACAATTCTCATATTATTATTCTATTAAAGTATATACATGAAAAAATATATATGTACTTGTGAACAAAGTATTTACATATTTAAATATTAAAAAAAATTTCATTTCCATTAGCTTCTCTGAGCATTTTCTGGGAAATAAAAAAAGGTTTTAAATGAAGAGAGCGATAAGTGCTTTAAATCTTAAAAGAAAAAAAAAAAACAACCAAAAAAATTACTACTTTTGCCTCTGTCTGTACTTCTGTTGTAAAAGTGGTGCAGTGTGCTTTTCTGCATTCCAAAAAATTTCTTACGAGTAAAGAGCTTGATTCATTGATTCATAATTTGTATTGTGTAACAGAAGGGTTGTTCACTTAAAAACTGCTTTCTGCACTTTTAGATCAGGGGAAGGACATGCAGGTGGAGTCACTGGTACTGAGTGGGAGCTGCTGGTTGCAGTGAGCTGGTTGGGTTTATCCTGCAGCCAAGGGGATGTGCTGCACAACGCGGGCTTGAGGGCCAGGCTGGGCATGCAGCATGGGGCTGGTGGAGCTGCCCTGTGTCCCTTCTGTGGGGGTCACTGCTCCTTGGTGGTCTTCTGGTCAGGATCACCCCTGCATGTTAGAGGTTATAGGAAAGAAAAGGATCTTACGAACTTTTATAAAGTGTGTGAGCTTCCCTCCAAAGCAATCAGTGTTCGTGACATTAGTATTACCTATGCTTGCCTGTATTCCTGCTTTAGCTGCTTTGAGAAGACACTGCTATTTCTCCTGCAGTGGAAATACTATCTTGGCTCCTGGAGTTAGGATCAGGCCCTACTGAAAAAGTCTGTGAAGATGCTCAAGGGCAAATAAAACTGTGAAGCAAAATCATGATGATAATTAAAAATTCCACTGTTATCATGGAAGTTGTTAGTGCAGAATGAGATTAGGAAGTTCTTTTTCTACGGCAGCATCCAATTTCTGTTTTTCTTTCATTCCAGATAGAATGAAAGTTATTTTTAAATTTTTTTCCCACTCAGTCAAGATACAGGCAGACACACCAATACACATCTGTAAAATTTGAATTATTTTTATTTCTTTAGAAACAACTGACATAAAGTGTTTTATTTCATGTAAATTCAACTCTCAGTGTTTTCTGTTTTAGGATGGTACCATTTGGGAATTTTAGAAGGGTTTGATGTGCTGTTGTGCTGTATAAGCTCGATTCTCTGGCCAGAATGTTTTCTCATGATGAAGAAAATTCACATATCTCCAGGCAGATATTTTCCTGCAGGCTTGGCCCTTAGAAGCAAGGAATTTTGAATTCTTGCTTAACTTGGTAAATATGCTGAGTTGGAGATATATTTGTTCAGTGTTTAATAAACTAGTTGGGAACAATGTTTCAGATGAGATGGAGAAAAAAAATCGTAGTTTGAAATTATGTTTCATTTTCCCATTGGAAAATTGGCAGTTAATAACTACGTTATTTGTCAAAAAATCTTTCAAGCAAGAAACTAAAGTCAGCTCTATTTGCACAAAACTAATGGTCTAACATTGTAAACAATTTTTAATTACTTAGTGTCATACATAATGCATCCCAGAAGCAACATACATTTGAATGCAAAAGAACTGCACTTTTAGGAAAGTGAAGATAAATGACAAAATTAGAGATTTCTGCTGACCTTTCAAGTAATCATTTAGTACGAAAAGTTTGGCAGTGAAGTTCTAAAAACTGCATTTTGCATTGAAGTTTTCAGTGGAACACTACAGTTATTGAACACAGCAAAAAGAATAAGCTATTTTTTAGTAACGGGGAGCAACAGATTATTTTTTAAACTATTTTCATTCTGTTATGCATAACTGTTTCAATTAGGTAGGAATTTTACTAAATAAATGCAACTTTATATTTAATTTCTTTTGGTTTGTCATCAGAGTTTGAATCTCATGAGTTCCACAGGACAGTTTCAATTCTTGATCTGCATAATCCCCATGGAAGGCATCTGGGTTCTGGGCCCCCAAAGCTTTGATCATATTAGAGATGGTGGATGTTTCAGGTGTTGGGCAAGAATGTGGACTCCCTTATGCTCACACAGAGAAGCATTCCTTCAGTTGGAGGTGCTTTTAAGCGACTGACTCCTGTCCTTACATACTCTGGCTCTTGAGGAGTACACGCAGTGCTGGTAGCTTGGTGAGCAGCTGCAGTGCCAGCTTCAGGCTGAGCTCTGGGGGGTGAGAGCCCCACACAAGAGGCCATGAACTGGAACCAACCTTTGCACAGCAAAGGGCACGGGGACCTGTGGTGCCAGCCAGGGGACCAGACACTCAGAGACACGGCAGGGGCTGAGGACCCCCAGATCTTCCTGTGCTTTGACTGTGAGGGTATAAACCCCCAGGTTTTCCTTTGTTTGGGGCCCCTTCTTGGCAGCACCAGCTCAAGCTGTTATTCTGTTGTTGCACCATGATTAAAATATTTCAGGGATCCAGACGTCTGAGACTCTGCTATGGAAAACCTGGAGTCAACCCAATAGGGAAACCTGATCTGACTGTGTGAGAGTGGCATATGTAGCTGCAAAGGGACCTCAGTGCCAGCTCGGGTGGTGTGAGAGTAACTGGCAGAGTGGCTTCTGAATGGTCAGACAGGAAAGTTTCCTTAACACATCCTTTGGTGGTCTCCAGTTGTGTTGTGTCAGAGCAGAATGGGACAAGGTGGCTATAAAGTCCATGTGCACTGTTTTGTGCCTTTTGCACTTGTCTTAACTGGTGTATCTGCATGAGTGCTAGGGCAGTGAAATGCCTGGTATAGCCACAAACTACCAGTTCATTTTACACTAGAAAAATTTCCACAGAGGTCTGTCTTTAGATGTGGACAAAGGAAGCAGATGCCAGTGACTGCTTGAAGCAGTCACTTCCTGTTCTATCTGTGCCAGAGCTGCAGCACTGTGCAGCCTGTGGTACCTTCTTTTTGCTGCTCTGCTGATGTTAAGGGAGGAAGGTGTTGGAAATCACACAATGGCAGTTGCTGCAAAGTTGTCGGTGGCTCTTCCCAGCCACTGATTTTATGCTCTTCTCCTTTCCCTCCTACTTTATGTATCATGCAGCCACAGAAGTAATACTTGTTTTCTAAGAATTTTCTGTCTTTCTAGGCACAGCTTATTTCATCACCCACCCTCCACCCCTTTTGTATGACAAGCCCTTTCTGGTTTCTGGAACCTCAGACAGTATAGAAGTGTTATGAGAAATGTTTTTTACAGAAAAAATGCTTGCAGGAGTAATAGTAGGAAGTGCTTGTGTAGGAGTATGGTGGGAATTTAAATTTGCTTTGACGAACTAGTTGTTGACAGTGAATGATGTTTTGAGTGACCTTTTGTACAGAAGAAGTGGAGTTGTGCTGGTGATTTTGTAATGGTGGACATTTCCAAATATTCCACCAATATATGTACAACTTCAAGGTGACACCACTGCCAAGAATTAAGAGAGCAAGAGGCTATGAGCATAAACTGAAATAAAAAACAGGAAAAATATTTTTAATCGTGGGAATGGTCAAGCCTCTGGAACAGGTTACCCAAAGAGTTTGTGGAGTCTTCATCCTTGGAAATACTAAAAACCTGAGCAGATATAGCCTGAAGAACTTGCTCTCGTTCAGTCTCCTTTGATCAGAACGTGGACCAAAGATCTCCAGCAGTCAAGTCTCAACCAGTCTGTTATTCTGTTGTAAGAAGAGCATGCCACAATCCTTTCTGAAATGAAAGTAATTCCCTGGAGTATTGTTCTGACTTCCTGCAATTTCTGGATCACACACTTCTTAATACATTCTGTTGCCACTTTAGAACCTTTAATTATTATACAGAATGTAAGTGTAAATTACACATGCAAAAAAACCCAACACCAAAATCGTTGTTAATGAATAGCTCCAGTTTTATAGTCCCTAGTCTGAAACATTTTAAACAGTAAAGAGACAGATTTTGTTTTCTTTGAAGTCTGCAGTTAAAACGTCCATTGGCTTAATGGGACAAGGAACTTTACATGTCACATTTTATATCTAACAGAAAATACAAACTACAGCAAAATGAATTAGTTATTTATAAGTTTAAACAGTCTATAAAACCAAAACCTCTGGTAATAGAAAGTTCAAGCTACATCTCCTTCCAACCATCAAGCAGCTGTCTCTGGTCTGCTCTTTGCACAGTGCACTTACTGTTGCGCACCCACCGTGTGTGCGTTACTTGCTGGCATCATGGTCTGGCTGCTTGGCAGAAGGGAAGAGCTGGGAAGCTTCATTATTCTGTAGAAGGGCTTTTAAAAGTGTAGAAGCAGCCTGGGAGTTTAGGAATGGGCCCTTGTATGTGACAAGACACACTTTGTACTTTGCTATACAAAGAAATCTCTTGATTTCTGATGTTTGAAAGTGGAAAATATTGTCCTATTTGATAAATGAAACTGTTTGTCGGCAAAGCAAGCATATAAGTAATAGAATAAACATATTTTCTCACTAAAGGGATAGTTTCACGAAAAGAGGATTAAAATTCTTGGAAAATCAGTGAGGCAGCTACAAGTGTCAGGTGATTATATGGCCTTATGTAAGTACAGTGCTTGGTGTCTAGCCAAGTATTTCTAAAACTTATAGGGTAACTTCTGTTCATATTTAGGAAAGCATAAATCTGAAAGCACTTCAAAAATCAGCAGTGTTTACTCCTATGTTAGAGCTTCTTTTTAAAAAGAAAATAAAAATACGTATTAATATTTTTTTTACTACAGGGAATTCCTAAAGGAGATGTTGTGGTTAAAACAGGGACTTGCAAGAATTGAATTTTATTCCTGCTTTTCTTGTAGATCCCCTGTACTGTAATGGGCAAGCCATTTTTGTAGCTTGATTTCTGGCATAACCATAGCGAATGTATTTGTGTATATGACATTGAAAAAGTATAGTGGGTGGTGGTGGGTGTGGTTGGTAGGTATATTATCTAGTTGTTGTATGGCAGTGTATTAAAATAATTTTGTTAGTGTTTTTGTTTCATGAAAAAAAAAGTCCTAATTGGAACTAACTGGGAGGAAAAAAAGGGGTTTTGTAAAGAAATTTTACTCCCGTGTGGTCTAGTAGTGCAGGTCATGGTAACCTGCTTCTGAAGGCAACCTATCTTAAATGAGTAATTTATTTGTATGATTTGGTAGGTTTTTTTAACGTGTAATAATCTTTGAAAGTGTCTTGTTTTCCCCCAAGATAGCATTCAGAATGCAAATTGTGTCCCATAATGTTATTTTGCTTGCACATCCACTCTTTTTTTATATCGTGCTTAGTTTTTGTGCAGTTTATGTCACATCACTTTTCCACTTCGTTTGATGTTTATCTTTAAACTTGTTGAGAGACATAATACCATTGAATAATTCTCTCAGACTCATGCAAACCTTCAGGTATTTAGAATGTGAGAAGGAAGACCTTACACTGGCAGAACGTTGCTTGAGGTGCTGAAGATGACTGGCTAAATCTGGTGAGTACTAATTGGGTAGAATTTGTCAGTCTGTCAGTCAGTCTTAGAGATTTTCCTGATTGCATACTGAACGTACACAGAGCAAGAGAGTAGATACAGTGAACTCAAGAAATGTCTTCAGAATGATGCTTCTTTTCAAAGAGATTTATGAACTGATGTTCAAACAGAAGCATAAAATGTTTCCATATGACAACAGGATGAAAGATGTCAGATCTCAGAAAAGTAAGTTAGAATAGACAAGAATGCATTTGGAAATGTGTTAGCTTTTACTGAAAGTGTGAATTTGGACATCAGAGAACTCCTGTAATGCCTGCCAGGCTGTGTTCTCTGTCCCCAAAGGGCTTTTAGCACTAGAGTTGCCCACGAGGCAGCATCAGATTAATCATCATGAAAACCAAACAAGACAACTTTACTTGAGAGAGAGAGAATATAGAATATGAACAATCCAACTGCCATCTGTATGTTTTCCTGATGAATGGCATTATCACATCTTTTTGTGCCAAATAAGTAAACTGTTTTCACCACACAAATACTGTCTATTCCAGCACATATTACATGCAAACTACCAGCACAAATTTCAGGGTGATGTTTGCGATGTGAATTCACTCTGCCAGTTGGAATCCTATCCAACAAGTTCTGGTTAGAAAAGTAGTGCCAAAAGAAGTGTGGGTTTGTGATGAATGTTAGGTCATGAAAACTCCCCAGCTTTCCAGGGGCTTATAAAATGCAGCTGAGTCCGTCAGTGTCACATTACTTACTAATGTATTTACAACCAGCTGACTCAGTTACAGAGAGATATACAAGCTGAAAATGTATATGAAAGAAAAGAAAAATGGAAAATAGGAGACATGTATGCAGGAGCATTTCAGTAAACTGGAAGAGAATGAAAAGACAAATTACAATGTTGAGGTCTTCTCTAGTGTTTCACAGGAACCTTCCAGTACATCTAACCTGGTTTCAGTAAGGAAAGTAACATTATTGGTTTACTGTCTGTTTAGGTAACATAAATATGTATTCTATGCTTGTAGAAAGAACCTAACCTTTATAAAACAAACCTTTTTTTCAGAATGAAATAGTTACCATAGCTAAACTATCCCTCAAATAAGGTTTTTATATTAACAAAACCTAGAGATCTAGATTCTCAAAAAGCATTTGCTAGCTTAAATGTAGCAACTTTTAAGATCTTAAGTTTTGGCTCATTGAGGGTGTTTCTTTGTGCAGTCTGTCTTACATACAATAAAGCCTACTCACAGATTTCCCAAAGCCTCTGTGCAAATCCACAATTTCTGGCAGCTCATGTTTATTCAATGATAATGTGCTTTCAGTGGAATAATGTCAGTAATGGACCAATGGCTGCCTGAGCAAAGCTCTGTGTAAAGAGAAAAGTCATAAAAAACCTTCAATTTTTCGTATTGATTAGAGGAAACTAATTTACAGTGACAGAATATAAATACAATCAGAATTCACACAGTAAGATGAATATATAAGGACAACAGTGTGACATGTTTGACAGTTGTCCTTCCTGGTCATGGTGCTATTTGGTGTTTCTCATACAGCACTGTTTAGTACTAAATGCTTTTAGACCTAGAGGATATCAAATGGTGTTAGCACTGGTAAGGGCAGCATTGAAAAATACTGCTATTACAGAGCAATAAAAGTAAGATTTACCATGAAGAATATCTCATTATACAGCTTGCAGGAGTAGTGCAAAAAGACTTCCTGGAGCTGTGTTTGTGACAATGACCTCAGTCTTTGAAGACCCAGCTAGGATCAGATTATGCTTGTAAACAGTACATATTGCAAGCTGTTGACAAAAAGTTACACTTCTTTCTGTTATTCCTTTAAGATGTGTATTTATCTTGCATTCTGTATGTACCTTTCTCCTCAAGATATATGTACTAAATAATTTATGATGCATTTGAGGTTCCCCCACCCTTTGTGGTAGAACAAGCTGCTGTATGTCAGCAACATTACTTGTTAGGACAAGAAGCAAAGCACAATGCCTAGTTGCTAATGCAGTGCAAAGACTTGAGAGGCAAAACCCACACCTCTACATGAGATTCTTGACATTGAAATGGACATCTCTACCAAGAACTCATTAAAACTTACTGAAGTTAGGACAAGAATCTCTGTCTCATCTGAAGAGTTCTGGTTTCCGAAATAGTCTTTTAGTAGAAATATCTGACCCTGATAGAGTGTAGGATCAGAGATTACCTACTGAACTACTTATGTCACTTGCTGCTGCACCTTACATTTATGTGCCAGCTCATATGCCAGCTCCTGAAGCTGGGTATGTGATCAACGGTTTAACTTGGGGAAAAATAAATAAGAAAACAAGAAGATTACAGGATATAAATTTAAAATCTAGAAAAGGTTTTAGTAACTTGAAACTCAATCAAATTTGGAGTAGTCCTCCTTTATAATAAAAAAAGCTAACACAAAGAATTTTTTAGTGTCTCAGACTCTTATGTAGTGATTTGGGTCTTGGAGGAGAGAGACTTTTTTAAAGCATTTCCTGATACTCTTTGCCGAACTCTGTTAAATGATTTACTGAGTGGTTTCAGGGCTCAGTTATTGTACAATTCTTCAGTGTTAATGTATCACTCTTTCATCTGGAATGGAATTACCAAGAAATTATTTCTCTTGATATTTTCTTGGAAACAGTAATCATTTTTTGTGTCTCATGACATTTGAATTCCATGATGGTTATTTAAAAGTGTTTAATTTTTTCTGAACATCTTTAATCATTTCCACATCATTTCTTTGTTTGTCTTTCACAGGAATCTCTAATATTACCAGTAGCAGTTCTGTTTCTCTTTGTCATTCTTTGCCATATTAATTACCTCATTAGCTCTCCTTTGCCATAGGGGAATCACATTTTTCTTTCAAATAGTGCAGTTTTAAAAAATAAGTAAAATAAACTGGGATCCATTTGTTCAAATCTTTATTCCTTTCAAACCAGAACAAATAATGGTAATACCCTAAACTTGTCTTTTTTTCCCCAGCTATGTCAGGTGTTCCTGTGGAGGATAATACTTGTCCCACCAACCTTGTCTTACTTTCCTCTTGAGTGATCTGCATTCACCAAGGCTATGGTGTGGCTGAAGGAGGAATGTGTCTAAAGAACTGGGGGTCCTGCAACCCTTGATTCCGATTCTTTGTTAAACCTGGGAGATGGACAAGAGCTCACATCCAGTGACTCTGTGCCATACAGTCATGGAAGACAGAATGGGTCTTTGGGGCCTGCAGTTCCCCTCTCTGCCGTCCAAGGCTGTGCTCTACTGTGAGTAACTCGGCTTTTGAGCTGTAAACATCCTAGCACGAGAGTTGCAACTGTGTTCCTTGAGAAACTGTCCCTTAGCAGATGTCCAAACATGTGACAATTTTTTTCCTATTTTTCTGACTAAGAATTATCTACTTAATTTTTATTGAATTCTTCTATTTTTTTTACTGCCTGTAATTCTAAATGTTATCTCTGCAAACATGTATGACCCTGATAGTTGTTGCTTAGCCAGTTGCCTTGTGACAGCATATTCGATGTCCAAAAAAGCCAAAGGAAAAAGCATATTTCATTAGTTACTCTGGTTTTGCAAATCATTTTCTGAAATAACTTTTGGCGAAAAAAAATTTGAAACAACCTTTTCATAAGGTATAAAATGCAGTAATAAGAAGTCATATTTTTAGTTTGTTGTAACTTCTCCAAAATGTCTACTGTGTTGTTGACTCAGAATAGCTTTCAAAATAGGAGAACTGGATCTCAGCCATGATACTAGCAAAATAAAATAAAATAAAACAAAATAAAGTAAAATAAAATAAATTCGTTGATCTTCTGTCCTCTGACTACATAGATTATCCTCATGACAACCTTTGTAATCTTTGATTTAAAAGTGTTATGCAGAAGAAAGTCTACTTGTTAACAAAGCTTAGTTTACTTGTGATGGAAATTTAGAACACGTCTGACTGCTTTTCAGACCAGAATAGTGAATTGTGTTACAGCACTGAGAAGGCTGATACATAAAAGGAAAGCAAAGCCAAACAAATACATAAATAAGAAATCTTGAAACACAGATTTATTAAGTTATGATACATGGTAGCTTTGTTAATTCATCAGGAAAGAATGTTTGGATTTTTTTAACTTAATGAGCACATGAGTCTGTTTATCACATGCCTCTATAAATAAGTGTCTTTGCAGATGTTTTCTCTCTATTGAAAATGCTTTTTCTCTCCTCAGGGCATGCTACACTATTAAATTAAACTATGAATTTCCTTGCTTATTACAGAAGACAGAACACTATGGCAGGTATAGCACTGGCATAACTTTTTAATATCAATTTTAAGAATTATTCAGAGATTAGTAGTGTAGCACTGACAAATTTTATCTGGCAAAACTTTTTAACATAAATTCTAAGAGCTGTTTGCATGTTATTTTAGTAATTCATTGATGCCGTGTCTGAGTGATCAAAAATGATCACCTAATTTCATTGAGAGTGATGTCTCAGTGATAAATACCATGAATTTCACTGACAGCTAAATGGTCTGGGTCACTTAGAATAATTTTATTATCCTAATTAACTATTAATCATTTGTCTTCCCTATTCATACTTCATGTATCTGCAACCACATTTCTTCCAGTGTGGTTCAAATTTACAATTTTTCTTCAGTGTCGAATGTCATGTTGTCAGTGTTACCTCAACAAACCCAGCTGTTAATGGCTGGACTGTTTCTTCAACAGACAGAATTAACACAATCACAAAACTATTTCTGAAGAGGCTTTATAAAACTCTAGAGAGGAAAGGATGAAAGAAAAGTAAGGAGTTACTGTGTAGGAATTTTGAATTATAATATACTCTCATATACTCCTATTTATATTACATTTCAACCTGAGATAATTCATTATTCCTGTCTTTTACAGTAAAATGCTGAAGTCACTTGGAAACGTAACAATTAGTAAGGAATAGTAATAGCTTTTATTTGCGTGCCCTGTTTAAATGTGGTACCTGCTGACTTCTTAGCAGTGAAATTTTGCCCCCTCCCCTTTTTTTTTTTAACTTAAAATGTTCAAATCTGGGTCTACTGACTAAGCTCATACTTAGAGAGGTAAATATTACAAACCTAGAATGTCTTTGCCTTCCATTCACGGTTGGCCTGTAGTGATACTTGCAAAGTTAAGCAGTTGTCCCATTCTTTAAATATTGCTATTATAAGTATCTTGCCTAGGCATAAGAAACATTCATCACAGTTTGCACACGCTGTAAATTACTTCATGCTCTTCCTAAGGAGAATTTTCTTGGCATAGTTTCTGAGATGCATGCTTCCCTCATTAGAAGAATAGCTTAAAGAAATAGAATATGAAACTACAAGAGATGACAAAGAGCTGTAAAATTAGCTTTGTATTTTGTGATACTGTCTGTGAAATCCTTCCTTGTGTGGTACAGAGTGGACATGATGTAAAAATCACATTGTGTACAGGACTGTAACAGAGGTCCTGACAGGGCACTGTTCTAGCACTCCATTGTATAGTGGCCAAGGATGTAGACCTCTCTTGCAAAGAAATAACCTAATGTAGTGCTATGTCGTCGTGTAACATTCAGTTCCAGTAGTTTGCCTTAGTTTGAATCAGTCACCAAGAGAGGAAAGGGAAGGAATGTTGGGCATGTGTATAGTTGTGATAAGTTATTAGTGTTCATGCAACACTAACAGCCATCAGACTCTGAGGGAATGGAATGCAGTGCATCTGCAGTGAGGATGTGTTTATGTTGGATTAGCCTGTGCTAATGCAGAGTGTGATTTTCACCATTTTACTCATGCCACTATTGTATCTCTTGTAGGTGAGCCAATTACAGCCTTGCTGCAGTGGGCTGTGGCTTGAGCGCTTTTCAGATGTGGAAATGGTTTGCTTTGTGTATCTATAGTAACCAACTGCTGGCATTTTCACTAAGTGCTGTGCATAGGCTGAGGGTGTGTGACTGTTATTATTATCTGCTTTATAACTTATCCCAGAAGGCAATGTAGTATGTGGAAGCTAAATTAGCTTGAAATAAAACGGTTCACGATCTGAAGTGCTTCAGCTCTGGCAGCAAAGATGCTCATGAAGTTTAATTGACCCTGCCAAAAATAACCTTTAGTATGTATAGAGAGACCTTTGGGTGTTATAAGTTACCTTTCTTGATCTGAGAGCAGATAAAGTACAGTGGCTGTGTGGGCTGTAATGCTCTCAGCTCCTATCACTTCCCTGTATAGTAGACATGCCTTGTAGTTGGTGGTACAGCAATCAGCAGGTGAATTTATGTTTTATCCAAAACATTGCTTCTAATTAAATGTCTCATCTTCTCAGTGGTGCCTAGCTCTGCTGAACTGTTTTTACTCAAGTAATAAACATTCCTTTGCACATTGCAAATATAGCAGTAAGTGTAGTGGCACTTACATATGGTGAAGGATTACTCAATGACAGCATCTTATCATACCTATGTGTGAAAGGCAAGAGGTTTTATGATTGCAAAATTACCCACTGAACAAACTTTCTTAATAATTCACTAAAGAAATTAGTTTGAAACAAAGCTAAGGGTAAAGAAATAATCAGAAACCAAAATCATTACATCATTTTTCCAAATAGAATACTTCAAACCTTGTTGAGCTGCCACTGCTTGGCTTGTGCCACTATGCCCCTTCCCTAGCACCCAGCCATGTGTACTTAGGAGCTGTTGATTTCCTTCTTATATGTTTTTTTTCTACCATCTCCTTTGGGTTGTGGTGGTAAAACACGAATGGACTTGGGAGTAAAAGTCTTGGAGGAATTACAATCACAGAATCGTGGAATGATTTGAGCTGGAAGGGACCTTAGATATTATCTATTTCCAACTGCCCTGCCATGAGCAGGGACACCCCACACTAGATCAGGTTGCTCAAAGCCACATCTAACCTGGTCTTGAACACTTCCAGGGATGGCACATCCACAGCCTCTCTGGGCAACCTAATAGTGATATTGTGATATCAAATTAGTGATATTGTGATATATTGTGATATTAGCAAATTAGTGATATTGCAATCAGTATTACTTTGTTGTTTGCATGTTTTCCAGTAAAAGTAATTATGAAGAAATTCTGCCTCTCATTCTATATTTCTTGTCACCCTTTCTCTGTCAGCATTTTACAACAGGTATTTTGCCATCAAAGCCTATTTCTTAGTAGGTAACATATTACAGAGCATGGAGTGACATGTTACAGAGCTCGGTGCATATGAGTTTCATACTGTTTCTTCTAGGATATGTTGTGTATGTAGAGAACTATCGTAACCTAAAAATACTTTATTGCCTTAAAAGCAGACAATATCAGAAGTCTTCCTGTATATTGTGAATTGGAAGTCAGGGGGAATTCATGTTACATCACTTTGTAAAGGATGTGGTTTTAAAACTGTGGTTAGCAGCTTGTTCTGATATTGACGTTCCATAAAAAAGTTAAATGAGTTTTTGAGAACAGGGCAGTATGTTCCCTGCCATGTCAAAAGTGAAAAGTGCGGCTTCAGATACTGGAAGTTCCTGCCAGATGACACAGTTTGTATTAAATCATCCAACCCTTATGTTGATACTTTGCTGTGCTGTTCTGCCTTGTGCAGAGATGGTTAAAAAAGATTTGTCCTTGTAAGAGAAGGTAAGTAGGCTAAACACAGTCATCCTGCTTTATTGCTGTAACATCAAGGCACTATAAAATCTGCAGACAAAGCAGATGGGAGAGGAATCTACAGCTTTCCTAATTCATTTACATAATCTTCAGCTTTTCAGCTCCATTTTTACATAAAAAGATCGTACCTCATCACTTGTATGTACAATCTCTTACATTTCCCATGCACATCATTTTAGAATTTTTGAAGCATCAGGATTCCTTCACATCTTTAAATATTTTAATTATGAAATCCCTTTTGGTTGGACTGAAATTAACCTGCTCCTAAACGTCCACAAGTAATGATGGTTGTTGGCTAATTTTTATACCATTGCTGATAAAACAGCAGATGATGAGTGATCTGACAAGTATTGCAACATTCTGGCAGCAATTATTTGTTTAATTAAATTATACGTGATAATGTAGGGTATGGGCTGCTCTGCTGTGAAGCCTGCCTGTATAGGTAAGTCTCAGTTTATATTCCCTTACTGGGTGCAAAATTCCTTAAATTCAGTGAAATATTGGGTAAGAGTTGCATAACATATAACAGCTGGCCTTTTATAAATTCATACTCTAGATTATGCAGAGATAACATTTTAGAATTAAAATATCAAGCGTTTTCCTGGGTTTTTTCAGTCTTTCCAGAACCCACAGTATCAAACCTATAGTTCTCAAAGGCATGGAAAAGAAGTTGGGTGAGTTTTAAAACCTGCTGCCTTGCTGACAAGGCATTAAGCATAAAGTAAAGAAACATGATAACACCAATCAGCAAATCATCAGCTTCTGGCTCCTCCCAAGTTTCAGTTGACTTCCTACCAGACCTGTGAAGCAAGCTGTAAGAATTATCTTCCTCTAGGCACTAGGCAGCAGTTTCCAAGTCAGCTTGCTCCACAATGCCTGCAGAAACTTGGTGGAAACAGCAGATTTTATCTTGCCTGGGGATTATAGTCTGCTGCCTGAAAAGATGGTGTTGACAGTGTGTTCCCTATTAAAAATGCAGTAGTGCAGTATACAACTTACATAATCATCCACTCAGAACTATTCCAAGCACATCCTTACCAATCTCCTTTTAATATAAGCAGGGACAATAACTCCAGGGTTTATCTGAATACGTCTGAGGAACAAATTCTGCTTTTAGGATATGTTTGACTGTTCAACTTCACTTATTCATTCATATCTGTATGTCAGATAGGTAAGTTGGAATCATCTAGACTAATCCTCATGCTCAAGCAGTGTGAGCTAGAATCAGTTGCCCAGGACCATGGCTGTCAAATTTTTAATATCTCCACAAGTGGAGATTCCAGAGCCTCTCTGGGTAGCTTATGCCGGTGTTTGACCACACTCACCAGTAAAGTGTTGTCTTGTGTCCACATGGACTTGCCTGTGTTTTCAAGTGCCCATTGCCCCTTGACCTGTGGCTGGGCACTACTGGAAAGTCTGTCTCTCTCATTCTTGTGTCCTTGCATCAAGTATTTATTGAATGATGGAATAATTTGGGTTGGAAAGGACTTTTAAAGGTCATCTGGTCCAACTCCTCTTATAATGAGTATGGATGATACTCTGAGCTACACCCTCACCCAACCCATTACATCCATTGGTCAGCCTGAGCTTTCTCTTCTCCAGGCTGAAGAGTCTCAGCCTCTCCTCAAACAACACATGTTTCAGTCCCTTAATCTCTGTGCTGGACTCACTCCATTAAGTCCATGTCTCTCTTGTACTGGCAGTCCAGTCCTGATCGTGCAGTTCTCCAAACTATGGTCACACAAGTGCTGAATGGAGGGGGAGGATCACTTGCTTTGACCTATAGTCATTACACTTCATATTACCCTGGATGATGTTGGCCTTCTTTTCTCCGAAGGTGCATTACTGCTTTGCAATCAGCTTGTTGTCCACCAGGACCCCATTGGCCTTCTCTGCAGAGCTTCCTTCCAGCAGGTTGGTCCCCAGTGTATATGGTGCCTGTGTTTCTTCTTCTCCACAGTTCTCTTCAGGACTTTGCATTTCCCTCTATTAAAATTCATGAGGTTCCTCTTGAACCAATTCTCCAGCTTGTCAAGGTCCCACATGGTAGCACAACTATGTGATGTTTCAGCTGCTCCTCCCTGTTTTGCATCATCTGTGAACTTGCTGAGGTGCACTCTGTCACATCATTTCAGGTCATTAGTGAAGCTGTTAAACAGTATTAACCCCAGTAATGATCTCTGGATTACACCACTTGCGGCTTGCCCCCAACTGGACTTTGTGCTGCTGATCACCACCCGCCAAGCCTGGCCGTTCAGTCAATTTTCAAGCTGTGTAATTATCTAGCCTTTAATTTGTCAGCTTGTCTTTGAGTATGTTATAGGGTCTGCCTTAACTCAAGTTGAGGTAAACAGCGTTAGCTGCTCTCATCCTTCATCTAACAGGCTACTCACCTTGTAGAAGGTTATCAGATTGCTAAAGCATGATTTCCCTTCTACAGACTCATACTGATTGCTCCCAATCTCTTTTTTTCCCTTCATGTGGTTGGAAATGGTTTCCAGGATGATTTTCTCCATTATTTTCCCATGGATATAAATTGCTGCTATATTGTTTGCCTGTGGTTGCAGAGTTCAGATAATAGATTTGATAGGAAAGCTGTCCTATTCATTTTATTTTAGACACACTTAAATGATGAAATCTCTAGATCCTGGATTTTCTTAAACATCTCTCAGATATCTTATGGAGATTAAATTGAAATTTGTCTTGTGGCCAGTGAATGGGAGGAGGCATGGAAGAGGAGCGAGTAGAAATCCTGTAGAGCATTACAGGCAGTGAGGCTTCAGGGACTAAAAGGAGTGGTTGGGATGTGTGTGCAAAATATTGTGTTTGCAATTAATTCAAGACTATATGTTTTTCCTGGTTTTGTAGTCTCCTCCTTTTAGAGCAATGCTGCATTGCAATTGACTTGATTAAAAAGAAGTCCAATATTTCCAGTTAATGCCTATATTTATTTTATAAGTGAAACTCTGAAGAGTGACACAAAATCAGTGGCCTTGCGAAAGTTTGGGAATATTGCTTGAAACTTGTCCTTCAAGATTATTTAGTTCCATTTTGACTTTTCAAGACTGTGGATAGATCAACAGGAATGTGCGAGGCCAACTCCCTTACTTCATTCAGTTGGATCTCACCTTACCAGAAGCGGATCTGTAGGACATAGGGGTGGGTTTGTGTGGGCAAGTGAGATATTACCTACCAAACTAACCATGGCAGAGAGGAAGAGAAATTGGAAATCTGTCAGAAGATGCCTCAAAACAATGCGTATTCTGGTAGCTAATTTTCATTCTCTTGCTAGTCAAGGAGGACAAAGTCATTCCTGCTACTCAGACGTTTGGGTTTTTTTTTAGTCTTTCCCTTGAAATAAGTACTTCTTCTCTTTTTAGGTGTGGGTAAATCAGACAAGAATCTAGGTGGAAAGGCAATCAGACAGAATGAAATTATGAGGCTTTATAAATAATCCTGTTTTGAATATACTGAATATACTCAGAGAAGTGGTGTGATTGGATGGGGTGTATGTAAAATCAAAGTTCTAAGAGAAAAATTGAAAACAACTGTCAAAAGCTTTTTGCTTTTGTGATCGAAGGCTGGAAAAAAGGAGTTTCATATCAGCACCACATTGTCAACAGTGTTGAATGGCCTGATTACTGCAGCATTTAAAAAAATTATGAAAATTAGCTATACTGGCCAGATAGAGAAAATAAAATTTTAATTCTTACTATGGCTTGTTTGTGAAAATGCTAGTAAGAATTCATTACACTTACTCTTGTGAGAGCAAGCTTCCTAAATTCTTTCTTACTGTTTTTAGCTTTTAAGTCCCTCCTTGCAGTTTAGAATTTTGCCAAGGAACTGGCCCATGTATTTTCAGAATGGATTCCGAAATGTTTTCATCATATTCTGTCCTAGTCTGATAAGTATCTTTGTCCTGCCTTTTTTTTTTTTTTTTTTGGTAGGAGTTTACAGTTTAGCTCAGTATTCCATCTGCTCTTCCTATAGTACCAAATAATATAAATAACAGATTGGTCATGTCTTCCATGAATAATTCTATTCTATTCCATCTCTTGCAAAGTGAGTGCAGACACAGAAGTGGGGAGTTCATCACCTTGATGACGTTATTTGATACAATAAACAGCTGGGAGATGAAAGCTCATCTGTTATGAAAATGTTTTATCTCATGTTGTGAGACACCTAGGATTTTGAATATGGAACAGTAGTTTAAGGTCAATCCCTATTTGAAAGTCAGTGCCTACCAGGAAATGCCTCAAACGTGCAAAGCTAATTCAACTCCTTTTCTTGTGCTCAGAGCTGCTCTTAAGCTGCTGTTAAGGAATGCTACTGGACTCTCCCGCACTAGAAAATTGTAATACAAAGTTTGTAGTGTAAGGAATCAGCTGAAATTCTGCAATTGCACTGGAGGATTTTTTAAAATAAGCTCTGAGCTGGCATAATGTGCAAATATCGCTTTATGTTTCTGAAAGGCTACCTTTGATTCAATACCATCCTGAATCTTACAATTTGCTGTTGTGACTACTACCATGCTTGCATATCTCTAATTTGATTTACCTCTTTAAGAAACTTACTGTATCTGTTCTGCGTGGCTAATTTATATTTTCACTCTAGCGGAAGAAGAAAGAAAAGGAAAGAGGAAATAGAAGAGAGAGTCATTGTTTTGTGATGACAGGACAAAAGATGTTGCTTTAATTCTTCCTCTGCAGACCTAAGAGTAATTTTGGAAATAATCTCCTTGTAAGAGTTATCTCCACCGATTCTCTCCTTGTAATAGTGCTTAGCATTTTGAATGTTCAGCATTCAGGTAAAGAACAGTGTATATAGATCTCTTGGGATAGCATGTTCTAACTGTAGAACATCCAGATTTGTGATTTCAAACTTAATGGATAGAGTCGGCAGTTTTATTATCTCCTTTGTGTTGGTGCTTTTATTTTCCTGTGGAAGGATTCTGATCTCACAGTTCTACAGTCAATTTTGCTTTGGCATCTTGTTCGTGTTTTCCCAAGACACATAGTTAGTTCTTTCTGATCACCTCTCATGGCTGAAGGAAAATATAATGTACATTTTAAGACCTATTCCTGAAAAGCAGCTTCTGTGGGATGCTTACATAAGCAGACTGCAGTGTACCCTGTTTTTTGAAGGCATTTCTGGTACAGTGGACAAAACCATTACCTGTCATTGTTTGTAATACTGTTGGGGTTGGGTTTTTTCATTCTTTTATTTCTTTTCTTCATTACATGATACATGCATAGTGTCCTTTCTGGATCCTTTTGTTTGTGCTGGTTTAGGAAGATACTGTTTCTAGACATTCTGCAATATTTTTCCTCTTGTATCTGAGCATCCTCTAAAGATTTTTTTTTTTTAACAGAGGGCCTTTGAGAACCATGGTCCTAGCTATCTCTAATGTACTAGATTATTTGGGATTTTTCTAATAATTGCTTATGTCTTAGTCCCATATGCTATCTTGTTTCTGTTAATACTTTTTTCATCTCCCATATTCACAGTGCAGGATTAGACCATCCAGGCCGGTTTTAAAATTATTTGCTGATTCACCTTTATTTTGATGTGTGAGTGAGATTATGCATTCTCAAAAATCACACTGTGGTGTGGCATAGAACTTAGATTTTATTGAGTAATTTTATGTAAGCAGGTGTAGGACTTGTGGAGTAGATGTCCTGTTATGCACAGCCCATTAGATGCACCAGGGGATTCCTTTGTCTGTTGTTGATCTAAACTAGATGTAATCCCTAGGATCACATATGCTTATTCAGCATGAGAATCTGTCACAAGAGAGGTAGCTAAGGTGCGGCCATTTCATTGTTGCTGCCTTTGGCCAAATTGGTGTCACTCTTTAAGGAATTGGACTGATGCCTGTTGCTGAGTCTGGCCTTGACAATACGCCAATGTTCACTGCTTGTTTCACCCTGGACTCACTGCAGTGCTCTTTCTTTGATCTTTCTGTGCTTTTAGGCCTGTTCTAGCTAAATCAGAGCTCTGGCTTGCCTGATTTTTCTCCCATTTCCTTTTGCTAGAAAGTCTTGTGTGTCTTAGATCCTTATCTGGTATGATTCCTAACAAATGACGATCAGAAGTTCAAGATTAGAGGCTCAGTTAGAATGAATACAGGAACTTTTTTCCCACTTTAATGCTCTGTGGTGTTCACCCTGGACAATGCATTCTTCACAATTAATGTATTCAATTTTTCTTTAGAAGTCTGATTGGTAAAAAACTTGGATTAAAAACATATATGACAGAAAGGAAGAAAGGCAACTTCAGAGCCCAGTTGCTATTCCCACTCTCATCCTGTATTTTTTGTCTTGCTTAAAGCATGAGTACACAATTTATATACTGTCCTAAGGAATCAGGACCTTGCAAAGCCAAAGTGAAGAGGATGGAAAATATATGTATTTCATTGAGATCCTACCCGTATTCAGAGGCTGCTTACTTGTATCTCTCCTCTTAATCTGCCTTTGAATCTGTCAGTCTGCTATGTCCACTGCTATTGTTTTTTGTCAAGGGTGCTGTGCCTTTGATATTGACAGATTTATGATTTTATCACATAGATTTCAGAAAAACATGCCCACTAAATGCAGTTTTCTTTACTGTTTGATTATTTCTTTGAAAACCTTTTTGTTTAAATGGAGAGAGGCATAATTTGTCCAGCTGCTCAACCCTGCCATCAGGGACATGTTCCAGGGATAAGCAGGATTTAGCAGAGGTTAAGGGGGTACATTTGTACAAGAGCTACTTGTTAATATATTAGTGACGTATCACAGAAGGATTCACTTCAGGCAGGAGCTAAGTGTGGTCGTGGTACATCAGCTGATCTCTTACAATAAGCTCCATTCTAACCTAGACTGCTTGATCTTTTGAGGCTCATCAATTTCTAGGACAGTATTTATTGCTTTTCGAAATGTTCAGGTAAATACTTAATCTGATAAAGATTTAATGGAGGAAGTCCTGTATTCAAAGTAATTTTTTTGATCTCAAGCAAAATGCAGTGGAACTACAATGTTAGCTTTTACCTTGACAGCTTCTTCAGAAATATGCTTTCTTTGGCACAAGCTCTTACACATAACCTGTGCCAGTTATGTCTTGCATATTAACTGCAAACACAGGATGTGATATAATGAAACCCAGAGCATATCTGAATTAAATTTGGCATTGCTGCAGGAAAGAGCCAGTTAATGTCCTTGTGTAATGCTTATGTAATAGATTAGATTCTCTGCCTGACTGTTCTAGTTGTCTGTGGTGGTATATAAAAAGCTTGCCAGCTTGCTAGTACTCAATTAGCTCATTCACCACGAGTAAACTAGTTTTGTAGCTTATAGGAGGAAAGCGCTTCCAATCTTCTAATTGGTTTATACGTATAATCTTTTCCACACACCAACAAGTGCAAAAGTTGACTTAGTAATAGAATCAGAGAATAAAGTGAGAGGGGGAAAAATACAGAAAGATCTATAAACTCAATTTGTATGGACAATTGTTTATTAATAGGACCATTTGTTACTCCTTCTGTTCTTTTTTGGTTACTTAAGACAACAGATAAATCTTACTAGAGAAGAAATGGGATCATAGTCATCTAATGCATAAAAATGTTTGGTTTTCAAGATATACAGTTGCTGTCAAGCTCTCAAATGAAATTTTAAAAATATTATTTTAACTTTCTACATATTTTCTTTTTAATGTTTTTAGTGGATACAAGTAGGCTTTAGTTGTTACCTGTTACCAGTTTTTAATAGGAAGCTGTAAATTTTGTAAAATTTACAAAACTGGTAAAAGAGGAAATTTGCTCTTTAGAAAGCATGTTTGGAGATACTATGTCAGTGTTAGTTCAAGGTCTTTGAAAAATTATGCGTTGCAGCCTGTTTTATGGCGTAGAAGATGACCTTTTAGGGCTTTTAACTGAGAGATATAATAATCTCATTATAGTGTTTTTAGTGGACCTACGGAGTAGGGGCTCTTGAAACAGAATTTCTTCAAAACTTTAACTATGAACATTGTCAGGACAGAACCAAGACAATGCTGGGCTTTTGTTATTGTCTGTCTCCCAGGGCAGAAGCACTGTGTCTGATGAGACAGATCATCCTGAGATGGGACTCGTACCTTCCAGGCTTCAGTTGCTTCTCCAGCCTTTCTGACTTGTCTTTGTGACATCAAAAAATGCAGCAATACCTCTTCTAGAGTTAACCAGGACTATGGTGCTGCTCCACTTTAAATTTTGTTATTGCAGCCCCTTGTCTGACTTCTCATCCATACAGAGTCTTACCATGAATAAAACGTTGGAAATTCTTGATCCAAAGTATCAAACTTTCAATACTAAGGAAAACTTTAAAGTTTTGTAAAGCCACTGGTAACATCTACTTCATGTTCTGCTTTATTTAATGTAAGCTGTTCGTAAAACTGCATAATTTTCTTTCAAGATGGTGAGATGTTCTATAGATACTTTTCATCCGAATGTACATCTTCTATCTTGCTCATCTCATAGCTATTGCATGTTTAGAAATTTTTATATATGAACAGCCAATAATACAGTTTCTAGTTTAAGAATCAGTCTAAGAGTAAATATTAACTGAAAGCTTAATTCTCCTACTTGAGTTCAAACAGATCCTTGCTGCATGCAGAAGAGAAAGTAATTTTCGTAAAGACTTTTGAGTCTTTAATAGTAGTTCAAATTTGAAAAATTGCATCAAGTTGCAATTGAAAAGCTTTATGTAGGAAATCAGGGCCATGGTTTCATTTGACCTACGTTTTTAGCTCCTTTTAAACTTCAAGAGAATAGCTCAGAAAATAGGTTGTATTATTTAAGACATGGCCTGATCAAAGAAAATGCGTACATTCCTGTTGCAGCATGACCAGGTACACTTTATTCTGCCAAAAGCTTTGCTCTGTGCCAGTGAACCTCTTCTGTTCATTGGACAGTATCTTCCACACTGGCAATTTATGTAACTGATTTCCGATATACCCAGTGATACTCTCTGAAAGAACTGCACCTTCTGGGCATTCTCAGGCTGGACACCTGATTCTGACTGTTACTTGATAAGAATAAAATGTCTTATGGTTTGCATGTCCCTCTGAGCCTTTTTGAGCCCTTATCATTCTAGAAACATTTCTCAAAGAAGTTGGATGTGTTGATTCTCCCCAAGCACACTGAGTCTCAGAGAAAAAGGAATGGCACCTTGGAGAAGAGAGGGCTCCTGGGGGACCTCACTGCAGCCTTCCGCTACTTAAAGGGGACTTACAAAAAAGAGGAAGAGTGACCTTTTATAGGGATGGTTAGTGACAGGGCAAGGAGAAACAGTTTTAAACGACAAGATGAGAGATTTAGATTTGATGTTAGGAAAAAATTCTTTACTGTGAGGGTGGTGAGGCACTGGAACAGGTTGCCCAGAGAAGTTGTGGATGCTCCATCCCTGGAGATGTCCAGGGCCAGGTTGGATGGGGCTCTGAGCAACCTGATCTAGTGGATGGCATCCCTGCCCATGGGCAGGGGTTGGAACTAGATAATTTAAGGTCCCTTCCAACTCAAGCCCTTCTATGATTCTTGAAGGGTCTCCCGGTACTGACCTGGTCAAAAAACCCAAATCTCTGAGAGCTTCCATTCCATCTCAAAATGCAGGATACTTTATTTTCCACAGAATGAGATGGTGACAGAAAATGGTGATAATCTTAATAGTGCTCTTTTGACTGTGCTTTACTGCTGTGGCTCACCCGCTGTCCCATGACTCAGAGTGGATGTATTCCTCAGATGGGAGCAACCAGGCTGGTGTGTGTAAGCATACGGGACAGGAGCACGGCCCAGCAGAGGGAAGTGCCTGGATAGCCAGGGAGCTGTGGTGTCTGGGCACAGTGGGGAGGGCAGGTCTGGTCAGGCACCCAGGGTAAGGTACTGCCCAGCAGTCACCAGGCAAGTCCATAGAGAAGAGGCAGGGCTGAGGCCAGGCCAGAGAGGCAGCCTGTGTGTCCATGGGGCTGGTGGCCAGGCACAGGCACAATCCATAGCTCATGTGGGAGACAAGCAGTTGTGGCTCAGCTTGAAGACAGCTTGTGTGGGAAAGGGGAATCAGCACCAGTGGAGCCTCCCCACAGCACCATCAGGAGGGCTCTGTCCAGAGTCACCAGAACCCCTACAGAGGGATATAAGTGTGTCCCTAGTAGAACATTTCTAGTGATGGATGCCTTTCTGTGCAGTGTCCAAACCTCATGGCTGTTTAGCAGTTTCCAGCACTGATTCCATGCCCAGTTCCTGCTGCTAAAGGTTCAGGCCACCTTCTAGATGTGACAGAGAATGTCTGTTGCTGTGGCAGAATGCTTAGGAGAGAAACTCTTGATGACTAGGAGTTCAGTTCTGCTGATAGATATGGGAGAAGTTATTTGAGAGACAGATTCAGTTTTCTGTAGACTGATGGTCCAATGTTGTCTTCAGAATCTTAAGGTTAACATATTAGCAACATTGCTTGCCAGCAGTGATCCACCATTATGCAGTCATTTATATCCAATAGTATTGAAAGGTTAAATGTTCTCCTACAGTGCAAAAGTGAAACATGAGTCTTCCTTTAAGGTCACACATTGCTTTATCTGATACTACTGCACAATATATTGCAAACAAAATGGATCCCAAACCATTCATCTTTTGTAATACTTGTCATAAGGAAGAGGTCAGATGGATTTTACGAGCCTGTATTCTGCCAAGCATTGTGAAGACCACTCAAGACTGACAGAAACTTTTTTGGACTGCCAAACCTCTTTGGAAGGTTCCACATCTGCTCATATTGTCATAGTTATGATCATCTATTTATCATAGTTTAGCAGATACTCTTTCAAGAATGAATGGTGTAGTTATAAGAAGAAAAATTGTTAAAATACATTAAATTACAACAAATATTCCATTTCAATCATTAAAAATCATCAGCAAAAAATCAAAATAAGTGTGCAAGTTGATGATGCAGAGACTTCTGTGATGCTCTCTTGTGGTACAGGAAAGAATAACGAGCTTTCTGGTTTTTGCTTATCATACCTCTATCATTTACAGACATTTGTTTGGGTGGAAGTCAAAATAAAGAGACTGGGCTCTCCTTTGTTCAGTGTCTGTGCCCTGAAAAAAGGGATTGGTATCCATGAAATTTTTCACAGACTCTGAGAAGGAAACCCCTTTATGAAGAGAAGACAGAAGTGCTAACTGTGGGAATAAAACTATTTCTTGTTTATTACAGAGATTTGCTTGAGGTTCTTTGTTGAATCTTAAGCAAAGTCCTACATACCACAAATACAAAGCAATAGAAATTTACAATATGTTAGGTCTTATGAAAAGGTGCTCTTCCTCTTAAATAGTACATAATTTAAAACTGTTTTCTTTGAAAGAAGGTTTCCTGGTAGCTACAAGAAGCTGTCATCAAACTTGGCAAAGAAATACAATAAATCTTTGCTTGACACTCAGTCATTGAAATTGCCCCCTGATGAAAAAGAAGCTTACTAGTTAATTATTTACCTCTGCTCTTGCACTTCCTCCATATCGTCTTGTCCCTGTCTTATGATGTACAAATGCTATGAAATGGGGCACAAAATGACTGGATGAGTATGGGAAATGAGCAGTGGCCCAGTCTTACATAGGTTTCAAAATCTAGTCTCAACTTTCTATAGGGCTTGTCACTATTAGATTTGTAGTGAGAGAGGTAGGAAAGGTCAAGGTGAGGATTTTCTGTGTATCCTTAAATATCACATAATTATACAGCTGTGTCCTTTTTTCCCACATTCTTGAGAATTTGTTCTTGAGAAGATAATGCATCTGCCAGTACCAGCATGTACAGGGATTTGTGGATTAACATTTTTGAAGTTATGTTTTTATCCCTAGAAGCCAGAACTATAAGAATTAGAAATTAGTATTCAAAAATACTTTTTAACAGTTCTCTGCTTTGCTCAGAAAAAAACCCCTGCACTTCACCCAAACTGGAGTAATTTTTACTCCTTTTGATTAAAGTGAATTTGAACTTCAGTGATATGTTTTGAATATATTGTCACAGGCATTTGTGGAGGAATAGTAAAATAATGGTCACCAACATCTCTGGTTTGCTTAAGACCAGAATATTTGGATCAGCAGTGTCCATTTTATTGCATTTGCATTTTTGTTTCTTTGTGTGTCAAAAACTTGAGGGTGAAAGATGTAATTGATTTTCAGCCAAATCCTTTTCATCACATGTACATTTAGAGGAACTCATTACTATCAGTCATTAATTTCTGATTCTTTTCCCCTCCAGTTGTTAGTGTTTTTACCCAGTTCCTGTCTGTTTAATTAGATATTTGTAGATCTGTAAGTCCCTGTACTTGGTGTACTGCAGCTAAAGGATCAAATCAAGTGGATTACATTTCTAATGTAAATAGTTGAATTGTTTTCCAGTTTAATACATATTTATGGTTTACCTTAGTTAACAAAAAATCTGTAGAATTACCAGCAGATTATAACTATGGCAACAAGAACAGAGAAGATGGAACAATTTCTTTTTGGGGGGTAATAGGTAAATGAGTCTCAGGGTTTGTTTCCACTGCTGGTATTCTGTTCACTTCAGAACCATTAATGTGTGGTATCTGAAACATTTGGCAGTCTCACTTCTATGAAATGAATACAATGTGAAATCGTAGGATGATTAACAGTGGATGTTAAACAAGCTTGTGATTTGGAGAAATTGTCTACAAAAGATTTGGTGAAATTTGTGAAATCATGGAGGATGGCTCTTGTTATGTATGTGGTTGGAAAACAATGCAAACAAATAATTTAATCAGCGCCGGATTAAGTTTTTACAGCATGAAAGTAATTATATTTTTCATAGCAATTAACAATTAAATATTCACAAATTCAAAGTTATGATAATTATAACAATGTGTATACACATTCCACTGCATACAATACAAAGGTCCATCTTCAAAAATAAAAAAATCTAGTTCCTCGTTGAATTGCTCTAGTGAACCTGATGAAACTTGAAGCCCTTTATTTCTTCTCATAGTGAAAAGCTGTGTCAGTGATTATTGTCATTATTAATCATGGCTTCAATTTCCTCTTTTAGAGAGGTTTTTCCTTTACTGAGATGTTCTGTAAAACCTGGGTCTGTCTCGCCCTCCATGCCCTCTGTCTTTGTATAGGTTCTCTTGGAAGTCTGTGGATGAGTTCTCCACCACCAATTCCAGGTTCAAGGGTGACTGTTCAGTGAGTTGGCATGGAGGAGAAAGACCTTAGACTTCTGTCTGCTGGTCATGAACACCTGAAATCCTCTGGTGCTTCATCACAGTTTTGGTCTCGCTCTCAAATAAAATACTTATTCCGTTCACTTTTCTGTGACTGTTATTTTTCTTTCCTATTCTAATCACTGAGAAAACAGAAGTTTCACTCTAGTGCCTGACAGCTCTTCTGTAGCCACTGCCTGTGGCATTCTCTGTTTCCCAGCTTATTGTGATTATTTAGCAAAGTCATAAGAATTAGGCCAGAGTCCAAGTCAGACTGAATGCATCCTCCCACTGGAGGAGTGAAAGCTCAATGCCTCAAGCGGAAAGATTCCACTGCCTCGTAACTGCTACCTCTGATCGCTCCCTGTGCAATCAGCCCTTGACAGCTCGACAGCAGGAGCATGAGCCTGAGCTCTACCCAGGGCTCAGGGAAAAGTAGGACAATTGAAGGTTTTTCATTCATAGCTGGTGCTGTGGTGGAATGGCTCCTTCTCCCCAGGAAGTTCTGCCACCCAGGTAGCACTGCCACTAGGGCTGAGCAAAAAAACTTCACTGCAGGCAGCAGAGAAGGGCTCACCACCTCTACAACCAAGAAGCATTTGATTCACCTGCTGAGCAGCACCAAGGGTCAACAATATGACTGTTGTGATGAATCATCCTCATTCAGCTGAAGAGAATCATGGAAACTCTGTGGGAAATTAACCCTTTTGAAGAGAATGAATCAGCTCTTTTTAGCAACTGATCTTCTGTTCAGACTGTTCATGGTGTTGGAGGATGAGCCGGTCATCAGTGAGCACCAAGTGGTGGGACAGAAGGACAGCATATTCTCAAGAGTTTGTTGGAGTAGAGATGGAGGAGGCAAGGAGAGGCCTGCAGACAGATTTAGAGGCTGAAGCTCATTTAACATCTCTACAGAACTGGTAGCTGAGAAGAAGGTGGGGGATGCAGATCTTCCACAGGAAATCCTGCTGTTGCAAGCAGTAGCTTTCCTTATGCCACAAATCTCTAGGCTTTTTGCAACCTCTGATGATAGGATTTGTGGGGTGAGAGTGCAATCCCAGCATGGCCTCTTGGTGAACAGGATATACACAGCAGTCAGGTGGACGGGTGAGTATTTCTTCACTTGTCTCCAAACACAGAGTCTCCAAAGGATAGCCAAACAAGGTGACCCTCTTTCTTCTCAGGCTGTTCCTCCAAATGATGAGTGCCGTAAGACCCAGGAACATTTTAGTCTACACATTTCTATCCTTCTTACACATGTTCTGTCTCACTGCATTCACCTAGGTCTGTTCTCAAATTCATGGTCTTCTAACACTGTATCTAGTCGTTGTGTTCTTCTGTGTCCCACTGTGTTTCACCGCTGGAATTAAGGACCTTACTCATGTTTTAAGTCAAAAGCCTGGATCTAGTGAATAGCAGAGGACTGTGGCTTTTATACTTGTGGTTGAGCGCCACTTCTGTTTTGAGGACTCCTTTCTGGAGTACCTGTAGCCTCTTTTGACTGGGAAGGTTTGGTTAAGAATTAGGGGCATGAGTCAAAACAGTGTTTGAGAAGAGGATCAATAGCTGAGACAGAGCAGGAATAAATGTACCAAGTGTGAGTGAGGAAGCTTGGCGTTTGGGCTTTTTTTGTTTTTCCAAGCTTGTTAGTAGGCATCTTGGCTGTGACTTCAGCATACATTCAAATAAGTAAGTTACAATTCAATTTTTTATATAATCACAAAATTTTTTAGTTTCTTGCAAGTAATCTGAACTGCATGTATAAGGAAATAGCTTTAATCATACATTGAAAATCAATCCATTTTAGATTCAGAAATGCAGGTGTTTATAATAAGGGCCAAGACAGGTTTGCAGTGCAAAAGAAGTTTCTGGTAAAGTAGTTTAGTTTGATAGTGATTAAAGGATTACAAATGTGTAGAAATATGTACAGATGACACACGTTTCCTGTTTTGAAATTGGTCTAAGTTAAAGGTAAATATATATGTATATAGGTACTTCCTGGAATTTGAACAACAAAATGCTTAATTTTGTGAGTTTTATGTATCTATACTGAAAGGAGATACACTATGTATTTAATTAGTACCTTTAAATTAAGAAATAACGGCTAATGAGTCTGCTGAACCTCCTCACAAATCTGAATGTGGCTCCAGCTTCCCTCTCTGCTGGAGCCTGCCCTCCTACCAAATCTCTTCTGGAGAAGTCCTGGCTTTTGTTTGCAAAAGGAGTAGTGACCTAAAAGCTTTTTTTATGGAGCTGTGTCCCTTTTCGCAGAAGATGTTGCCTTGTAATTGAAAACGTGATCTTATCAGTGGTACCCAAAGTACTGGTACTTTATGGTTGTGCCTGACCATTTCAAGGTTAGTTTTCCCAGTCAAAGAAAAGAATTATGAAAGCTTTCAATTAATCCGCCTGCTCAGTCATGCATGTTATGCATTTCCCATTGGAACCGAAAACAAAACCAAACAAAAGCAAGTGGAAGGAGGGAGACTTAAAATGAGCCTTACTATGCGTTGAAAATGCTAATCAGTGATAAGTAGGAGGAGCGCGTCTGCTGCAGTCGCTGGGTCGCTGCTGCCACCCGCTGGCGCTGGGCTGGGACTGCCCACGGTCCCACTCCGGGCTCGAGGAAAAGCCAAATGATTGAGATGCAAGTGGAATTGTGCAGGAAACAGGTATAATTTGTCTGAAGAACACTGAGACTCTTTAACATCGACGGTCTTGTCTGACAAATGCCACATTAATACAGCTCTAATAAGTGTTTTGAGTCATGCTTTCTGTTTAGTTTTTTAATAGTTTTGTTCCTTTTGTTGTTCTAATGACTGCAGTTGTGAGAATAGTATGTATTAAGGCTAGTGATATTTCATTCGCAAAAAGCTCCTTACTCGAAACTGCCCCTTTTAGTAATGTCTAAATATAACATAGCATTTGTCTGTATTAAAAGACTCCCAGTTAATACCTGTTTAGACAGTAACAAGAAGTCCAGCTCAGAGCAAAACAATACCAGTGAGAGACCTGAGAAGGTTATCTCAGCTGTTACAGAGACCTCTCCCCTTTAATTTACCCAGATGCCTCAATCTCTCTAAACTCCAGAGCAAACAGATGAGCTTGAAAGGATGTTTTGAAGGTCAACATGTTCTGAACCTTTCGGGTGAAAGTATTGCAAAATCAGTATCGAACATTCTGCCAGGATCTCCCATTATTTGTAGACTGAGTTTGATTTTGCTGGGCACTGGCCTTATTGCAGCACAATGTCACTTATAAACATTTTAGGCCTTAATTGCCCTTTAAAATGTTTTTTTAGTATGTCTGTGGTTTAGTACAAAGATGCACAGCTATTTAACCTCAGCGTATGTGCGAGCTTTGTGACTCTGCTGCTTGTTATCTAACCCATTTTAAGGTACTGCTTTTTTAAGGAAAGGTTGTCTAAGCTAGGACAGAGATTACACAAATGTGAGTTATTAGATACCATAATGATTAACTGCCAGGTTTTGATTAGCAACCTTAAGCTATCTTTTCCTTTATTGCATTAAATGTTTTAGCTTTCTCAAATTTCTTGGTCTCAGTGTCTGTCTCAAATTTCACATTTGTATCCTCTATCCCAGACACGGCTTATGTTACAATAATCTAGGACTCCATTACTCTCTTGTAATATGAGTTGTTATACATGTATAACATATATATATATATATATATTCTTGAAGGAGCTTGCTGCAAGACTGAGGTTACTCTTCTTTGTTTCTGGAAGATAATAAACAGCGGTGAAGGATATTGGACAGATAATTTAATTCCTCATTTAATGGAAATACCATTTTCTATTTCTGTTGACATGATCTCTCTGGCATCCTTTCCATGTAACATAGACAGGGGGAGTTAGACATTTTCTTATCATATGAGTAGGAGAGTTCAAGGTGGAACTGGGGTGGGAGTTGATTCATTACTCTCCAAAATAAATAGATCAGATTCTGGGTGTGGTGGCCTATTACGTCTCAGTATAAAAGACTTGATCTTTTGCACCCATACTGAATGCTACTGACAACTGTGAGACTTCTTACACAGTTTTACAGCATGTCTGGAGTCATGGTGGTGGAGAGAGGTGATGGGAAATGGTACAGGAGGGCTTGGCAGCCTCCCGGCCCTCATGCGTGGAGTGATGTGCCAGTGAAGGGGAAAAAGATAATAAAGGTGCCCCCTGTGTGTCTGGGCGTGTTTCTGGGATGAGTTTCCTGACTGACGTGGTGCATGTAACAGAGGCTGTGGTTGGAACGCAGGCATTGGTAAAGAGTGTGTTTTGAATCAATATATTTTGGAGAAATGTAATCTTTGTTGTTGTTGTTGTTTAAAAAGCCGTGGAAGAAGCCCCTGACGAGGAAATAAGAAGATGCAGACGAGTGAAAGAAATGCAGACCATATGCTGTAGTGTGCCGGGGGAAAGGTGCAGTGCTGCCTTTCTCCCACGGTGTGGTGCTGAGGGAAGCTGCGAGCCTGCGGCTTCCCAGGGCAGGCTGCACTGCCTTGTCTTGAGCTTCTGAACCTCGAATAGACTTTTCAAGAGCAGAGGCATCATCTCCCTCACACTAAAGAGCAGTTTAATGCTCATTTCTGTGATAGCTTCTTAATATCTTGTTAATAATATACTTCAGTATAGGCAGAAAGTCAGTAATTCTAGACTCACAAGAGTTACTTTTACTTGAGTCTTTCTGATAGTTTTGTCACTTTATGATCCTGTTTTTCTGGGTTTGTTTTCTCTTCTTCCTTTCAGTGACCGATCTTTGTTGTTTGTTTGCTTGCTTTGTGTCTGTCAGTCTGATACTGTAGCTTTGCAAATTATTTTACAAGTGGCTGATCCAGGTACAGACCCTCCCCCTCCTCTCTGAGCTGTGCACTTTCACTGTTTATTTACTGTTTACTCTGCTATAATAGTGGTTTACTTGATTGCTCTTTCTGCTAAAGCTTTGTAATATAAAATTCCCCTTTATAATGGGGATTTTACCCTACATATGTACCTTATGCTACTCTTCTGTTTTTAAATTTATGATAATGTCACAGGTCTGTTTAAGGGAGGGGTGAAACAAATACTATTATTGAGCAGAACTGAGATAATGGTAACTTCAGCAGCTGGCTGGACAGTTAATTATGTGATAACTGGAGGCAAAAGGAAATTTCTATTCCCTGTATATGACCCTATATATTTCCTATATATTCCCTACATGGGAAATTTTTTTGTTTTGAACAATATGATGTTCTAGTTCAAGGCTAAATTTTGGCAAAGGAACCCTACAGCTCTTCACAGGAATTTGCTCCCTGTCAGAAACATTTGTTAACTTTCAGAAGCTGCCATCCACATGGGACACTCTGTGGTGTTGGTCATGTTTTGTAAGCGTCGTGGGATAAGTATTTGAATTACTTCTGTGCCTGCAGACAGAAGACAGCCTTTCTAAGCACATTACATTGCTCATGCACTAATACTGTTTTTCAGGAATGATGAGATAACAGAACTTTCACAGGTTGAAACTCTGTGTTAGAAATCACTATAAATTCAAATTTATGACAAACATACGCATGTAGTATCAACATATTAAGTATTTATCATGAGCAGTGAATAACAAGGTACTCCTCTGCAGTTGTGATCCAAATAACATTGACTATGGTTAGGAAAAAGTGTGGTTGGACCAAGTTTCAAGGTATGACTTTTCCAGATATCTAAATTGTCGCTTTTTATTTTGGATGTACACCTGTGGAACTTCCAGATGAGAACTGTTGAGCTGTCAATTATTTTTTCATAAAACTATGGGTTTTCTTCTCCAAATTAAAAAGACCATGTAATGATTCCTGAGACAAACATGAATTTTTTAGCTATGAAAACATGAAGGTCTTTAAGATGCTGTGAAAATACTGACTCCATCCAGTCACTGACAAATGTATTACTGCCCATAATAACTTGCACTTGTAGCTGCATCTGGTAGTCAGCATAAGCTTCAGAAGAACTCAATTATCAGAATACTGTGTAATAATAGTTGCTGATTTTTGTTGCTTTCTACTGTTTTTCTTAACTCTCCTTTAAATCATTTATTTGTGCTCCCTGTTGTTCCAGAGCTCAGTAAAGCTGTTGTTACAGGAGTGAGTTGACTCCTGATAGGTAGCCACTACAGTATTTGGAAGTGGATTGACCACTAAAGCAGTTTCAGAATGTTCTGGTTTCTTTGGTCACAGAGAATATGCTTCATCCTTTACCATTCTTCAGCTTTTTCATACTAGATCCAGAAATGATCTAACCTGTCATGGAATTTTGTAATTTACTGTTTTCTTTTTGGTTTTTAAGTAAATTAATTTTTTAGTAAAGTAGATTTTCAGCCAGTTATGTAATATGCTACATCAGATCTACACTTAGCTTTTGCATTAACAGGGGAGGCAAAGTTGCAGTTGATCAAAAGGTAGAAATACTGTAAATGCTTTGTGAGTTTAATAATGATCTGAAAGTAATTCCACTTGGTCTTTTGGCACTTGAGTTGCTTTGAGATCCAGCCAGTATTTCAGAGCTTCAATGACTGAAACAATTCAGTGCTGCAGGCCATTTTTAGGATGTAAAAATTACTGTGGGTGGCTCATCTTTATGTGCATATTCAAGGGATAGACAATGTCCTGATCATTTTCCTTCAGAATCATAAAAACAAGAAACATCAGTAGCAACTTTTTAACATTGATTAACATTCATGTGACTAGTCATGAGGTCTTCCAGAAAAGAAGGTTTTCTTTGCTGGTTTAGGACCACTACAAGTTAAACATTCCCAGGACAGTCTGTCTTTCTGCAAACATATTTCATATTAAAGATAAGATTTTATCAGTAATTACATTAATTTGTTTACCCGGTATTTGTGTTGTCCCCAAACGAATTTGGCAGTAGGTAGCTCTCTATCTTGAAGGTTATTTGGAATTACATGTTGGATCAGAGCATAGTGAGTTTAACCCAGTCAACAAATCGAAAATATCCAATGGGAAATAGAATGTGATAAAGCAAAAACGTTTGTTTATTGTAGATTGTATTGATCTTCCCCTAAAATAGAGAATCTCTTGCGACAGGAACACTGATGTTATTGGTACATGACTATTTCCTGTTTCAATTAAAATCAATTTCTGATAATGACAGGAGCCATCCCTTCTGTCGCTGAACACCTTTCCTGATACACCTCGTTATTAATTTCCATTAAGTATTTTCTAAGTTATTTATACAAAGGCCTGTTAATGCTAGCATTGTTGGAAGACTTTCCTGTGCTTGCACTGTGAGGGTATAAAAGCTCAGGGGTTCCTTTGCTCAGGGTCCCTCCCCAGAGGCACCAGCTCCAGCTGTTGTTCTGTTGTTGCACCACAATTAAATTACTGAAGGGATTCAGAGGTCTGAGACTCTGCTATGGAAACCTGGTCTGACTATGTGAGTGTGGGGTGTGTAACTGTGACGTGATCTCTGTCCAAATGAGACTGCCAGAGTGGTTCATGGATGGTCAGACAGTCCTTCACAGTTTTAGGGGAACATTTTGTTCCAAATGAGAGCCTAAGCAGAACTCAGATGTGTGCAGTATGAATCTTGGGAAGAGCTGAGAGCTTGCATCATTTGATAACATAAATTAAGTCTGTGTACACCTCTGCCTCTGATTATCCATTATGCATATATTTCACCTGTGAGAAATATCTCTAGTCTTTTCTTTATCTGTGAGTGCAAGGACTGATTAATAAAGAGCATCTGACAAAGTAACAGGTATTTTTATGAAGACAAGGATGTTCAAAGCAAATGTGTCTAGGGAATATTCAGAAAGATCAAAAGCTTGTTTTCTTCATTATGCTACTAGGCACTGAAAGGAAAACAATACATTTTGCATCAAAGTACCACACTGTCTCATTGCAGCACAAATAAAAACCAATCTAGTTTATAGCAAAGTTACTGAACTGCTGGCCTGTGAACTGTATGAGCAGAAGGATGTATTTGTCTCAGGTCTGTAAAATTTTCATACAGTTATGCTGAGCATCTAGTTCCTCAAACTACTGCTGAGCCTGTCCATCTCCAGGAAATGATAAATTTGATTTCTGGGAGGCCCAAAACCCATACCAAGCCACAGTTCTTTAAATGCTAGGCAGCCCTGATTCAAAAATAAGGGCTTTCATTATGAACAATCTAGCAGCTTCTTTTGGTTTTAAATGAAAATAATATAAAAATAGTGTAAAAACAGAATGTTGGACTATTTGGCATGTCATGATATAGTATGACAACTGGATAATATAAATCATGCTATGCATTGACAACATCCAATAACATATATATTTACCTGTAATAGAACGAGATAAAAATAATAAGCATGAAAGCAACAATTTTAACACAACATTTAAAATTTTATTTCAAAGGAAATATTGAGAGTACTCTCATTTATTCTGAATTGAAATGAGGTCAGATTTTGAAACGCCTTTGTTTCCTGTGAAGTGGAAATTTGAAGTGCTGATCAGTTCTATTTCTAGGGGAACTTTGTAACTGATTAGATGTCATACTAATTACTAGTTCTTGTTTTCAAAAATCCAGAAAAGGAAGCTGTCACTTTGAGTTCCCGTAATTGTTTTCTGTATGTGTGTTGCAGTTTGACCATCTTTGTAGTCAATCTATTCTTCACTCAGTCGTCTGTATGCATATGGAAACTTCTCTCTGTTGATTACCTTTGTTCCCCAATCACCAGTAATAGATATACTAAACACTGCTTTCATCACTGCTTTTCCATCTACCATCCATACAGGAGAAACCATGGTAAAACATCTTCTTTGAGAACTCAGAATCCGGTATTAGGCTGTAGTTACTTTGCATGTCCATGTACTGTACAAGAGTAAATATGATTAACAGTTGGACTCCACGGACTTAAAAAAAAAGTATTTTAAAGTCCTTTCCATCCTAAATGATTCTGTGATTGTATGAGTAACTGAAAATTATGCTGCTAAACTATTTTGTTCTGACCTATTTACCTGAGTAGCCTGCACACAATTTTCAAGGTTGGCCTTTCAGCTTCAGCTTAGATAATTACATTGACAAAGATTGTTAAAGCTGCTATTGTGCAGTTTCCTTATTATAGACAATGCCAGAATGAGTTAGGAGATTCCTGTTTACATGCATTCAAATTCTGATTAAATGAAATGAAAATCTCAAAACTTGAAACTAGTATTTCCAGTATAATTTATCTTTGTCTATATTATGAGAAAATAACACACTTCAGTCTAGTGAAGTACGGGCATGTCTTGTGGGCATTTTTACATTATTTCATCAGCACATCTCCAATGATCTTTTTATTGCTGTAACACTGAAAGAGCAACAAGAGCCCCCAAAGAGACTCTGAGTGAAATGGGATTTTGCTTTGAAAATACTTGCACAGTATTTAATGAAAAAATGCCAGTGTGCTGAGGATTCATTAACTCTTGTATGTTGCCAACAGAGGAATCATAGCTTTTCCTTTCCTCCAGGCCACAAAGGCCAACTCTATGTCTTTATCTGACGAAACAATGGTGCATTTAGGCTGTGAAATAACCTATAGTGTTTTATTCAACAAAGACATCCTAGTGAAAAATCTGATAGTTTTTTGACCTGAAGTTCCACACTCTATCTTTGTGCTTTGAAATCTTTTAAAGAATCATAAAGAATGTGTTACTTAACAATTTGGAAGTGCATCAAATACATTCATTTTTCATACAGAGTAAGCTCTTGCCAGGAAAATTTAATAAAGTAATTTGCTGAAGCAGAAGACTGCTGATAGTGAACTCAGCCTATCTAGCCAGCATGCAACACTGGCAGCTAGTTCTTCTAGATAAATAGAAGATTTTAGATGTAAATGTCTAAGGGATTCCTTTGTGCCTACATTTAAAAAAACCCAACATCTAAGATATCATCATCTGGCAGTAAGAAAGAAATGGATTCCCATGATATCTTAAATGGCATCTTAGAAGATTTTCTGTTTGCATTCTCATCATTCCAGATTTTGATCTGAAATGGCAAAACAGTTTTACAGAAGTTTCCCATCAAATGGAATTCTGTGGCAAATGCCTTATCATCAGATAATATTCATTCATAAGAACCAAAGGCTTTTTCTGAAAAAGGATGGTTTTGCTGAGTTATTTTCTTGGCTTGTTTGATTTTCAATTTCTTTACAATATTGCTTTTCGAACATTGGTTTTGTTTTAATTAGAAGTAAAAATGGTGGAGACTCAGAAGATCCGATAAAATTTTCAGTTTTAAATTTTGACTGAATTAATCCAATTACCTCTCTAGGAGACTTGGAAAAAGAGGAAAGAGGGAGGGATTTCTGAAATTTTTTTCCCCCTTTACTTTCAGGTTTTTCACCCCATCGTAGTTTGAAGTTTCCTTTTTGCATCAAAAATACCTTCAGGACTGGCTGGAGGTTTCCAAATGATCTGACAGCTCTGTCTGTGGAGCTTTCTGGCCACCAAAACTCTCAAGGAAATAATTGTGGTTTTTTCTGTTGTGGTCATTATCCTTGCATCTGTATAGGGGTGAGCTGATTGAGTAATGCCATATGTGAATGTCTTGCATGAAACCTTCTTGTGCTGGTCCAATAGAGTCATAGCAGGTGAGATATGTAAGGGCCATGAACAATCAAGAGGCATAAGTTCAGATCTACTGGACTTTCGCAATTGATGTAAGGTCCAGATCTTCAGGTGATATTAATGAACAGCTCTAATGACTTACTTGGAACTGTATTGGCACCATATATCGATCTCAGAGGATAATGGTATTTTAAAATCCTATCACTGTCATGAGAAATAACTGATTTCTTCTCTTAAGTTAGTTTAGTAAGGAAGCTGCATCAAAACTGAGATCAGGATTTCAAATAATACTGGAGTATATAATTATACTTATAGGGGTGGAATTGGAAATCAAGATTAAGAAATTATATAACTATACATTTGTTGTGATTACAAAATAGGAATATGGAAACATGCAAGAATATGAGAGTTTTCATGAATTTGTTTTTCTGCCATATGGCTGTGGTAGACACCTATGCCACAATAAGCACAAATGTTGATTTAATATTTTCCCTCTTGTGCACAGATGTATAAAGCACAGACTAGAAGTCAAGTGTTTTAAATTTGACTTAGCTGATGTAATAGCAAACAAGTGTGCTGTATCCAGATTTCACTGACATGTATTAATCAGTGTATTCATAATGAATATTCTCATAGAGCTATTTGTTTTGAAAATCTGTGGCAATCCAACTATTTTCTTAATAACTTGATTCTGGTCTTTCAGATAATTTGATTCATTTTTATGACATCTATTTTTTTTTTTTTTTAGGTGGTGCTCTCTCTAATGAGTTATGATATTATTATTGGAGTTCTCTCCATTGAGGTACATTTAAGTTTTATTGTGTAAATTATCTGTATAATCATGAGATGCTTTAGACTCTAATCTTTTACATGCTAGGACAGCTGGCCACTAAGTAGAAATGTCTTCTAAGGCAGGAAGATGTGAAAGGTACCCAATCAAGCAAAAGGAAGAGAAATGGCCTTAGAGACAAATACCTGAGAGAAGCTGCTAAGCCTCTGCTTTGTTAGTCTTTGTACTCTTCTGTTTTGTTGGACTGTAAGTACAGTGGATTTATATGTATGTGCCTAATTAAATTGTGTCAAATTAATTGTCACAAAAGTCTTATCATAGCCTTTTACAGTTGTAATCTTCTTCTATTTTACGTTGGATGATAATTTGGTAAAATGCCTAGTACCTGGGAAGGTTAGTGGCTTAGGTGCTAATTTGGTTATATTCAGACTATTAAAATTTTTTCTTTCCAGTGATGAAATAACCTTGATAGATTTAAATAACCTTGAAATAGTTTGTCAAACTGGCAACTGTAATTGTTCATCAAGTAGTTGGATTGCTATGGAAGCACACTCTGCAAGCTTTCAGAGAAGGCTGATTTCATTGACATAATTTCTCACTCCTTCAATTGCTGGGATATTGTGAGCACAGGGAGGTGAGTACTTGTTTGAGCAGCTGCTGCCAATAATATGCCCGTCTGAAGGCTGTGCTAGCTGCTGGAAATTCTGTAATCGTATTACCACAGTATGTGCTTCTCTTCGGAGGCAAGGAAGCTGTAAAGCCTTAAACGTTGGATCAGCTAGAATTCTATTTGCTCTTGCAAATAGACTTTGACCGGGCTGAATTTGTTGTTTAGAAAGCAAGACCTGGCATGATATTTTCACCACATCCTTTCAGATCTGAAATAGGCTCAGAAATGGGTCTCAGTGGTGTAGTCATTTTCTGTGCAAGAGAAATTCAGAGTTGCCTGTTACATCGCTCACACTGTGAGTGACTAATCCATTATAAGGCATTTAAATCTGGCTCTTGCCTACTTCACTCTTCTGAAACTATAATGCATTATCTGACGAAGACCTTTTGCCTAACACTCTTCTTGGGAGACAAACTGTGCAAAGTCCTCTGGAGCAGAGTTTGAAACCTTTCCAGCCTTAGGAGAACTGGTCTAATTCATGCTTTTTCAGAGTTCTTCTTCAGTCCTCTGGAGAACAGTGTAGAAGTAAAGTAGCTTCTCAGCTAAAGCTGCATTCCTCTCTAAGAATCAGAAAACCTCAACAGAAAAAAGAATTTCCAGTTTGATAATAGTAGTTTTGGGTCTGTCTGTCAATTTTTCATCATCAAGTTCATTTTCCTAATGTCAATTATATAAAACATAATTGACTTGTTCAGTGGAAAAAGCAAACCATGTGGAAAAACCACATGGTGGTTATAGTGGATTCATATTCTCCCTCTTCTTACAGAAGTAGTTTTAGTTTGTGTGACAGCAGCCAGTTAGTCCAGGTACAATGTTATGCTAAAGTAGAGCTTTTAAACTCTCTGGGTTTCTCTGCTCCGCTGTGCTATGCTCTTTTACCCTGGCAGGAATGCTGGAAAGCAAAGGCCTGTGCTGCACTTAGAGTAAGAAAAAGAATTGCTGATTCAGATTTCTTATTTGCATGGTCCTGTTCTTTCACAGGCTTGTGAGAGGAGAGGAAATGGCTGAACTGCTCACATTGAGTGGAATTTTTTTTGTAGTTGTGCCAGTAGGCTCCAACTGAAACTGAGCTGTGCTGTGTTAAGGCCTGCAGTAGCTCACCTCTGCCTTCAAATGGTCTTAGCATTCAGATAAGAAAATCTAACAGGGTTAGAAGGAAGTAGGCTTAGTGAGGTGAAATTACTATGACTTTTCTTAATTTGTGGATCCATATTCTCCCATTGAATTAAACTCTTCTTTCAGGACAGTAGCTCTGTCGTTTCTCTTTTTTTTTTCCCCAGCCTTATGTTTCTTAGGTAATTAAGACTAAGTAAAGTCAGGGGATGAAGTTTTTAGGTATCTTTTGGAAAAGTGTCATTACAGAGGCCTGATTATGCAATACAGAAAAGAAGACTTTTCCACTTGGCAAATACCACTTAGCTTTTTCAGTGGCTAAGTGTAGGAGTTCAGCATGATTTCCATATTTTGAAAAGAAGAATTGCTGAGAGATCAGAAAAACATGGATTGCAAAAAAACAGGTATCACGTTCTAAAAATTGTCTTCACGGTTTTGAATTAACAGGACTTACAAGAAATGGTGTTATATGAGAGTTTCATTGAAGAAAATAGAATTGCAAAATCAAGCTTCTTTTTCCTCACTTGTAAAACTTGCTCATTTTTCAGTTTTTTTGTGATTTAAATATTTTTCTTCAGGAGCTGTTAGATGGAATTAAACTGATCACCAGCGCTATGCATTTCACTTAACTTCATGTCCACTGCATCTCAAGTGAAATCCACCTAGCAATTATTACCACTCACTTGCAAAACCTGCTACATTCATAATTTATGTTTCCCAAAATGTAGCCAGCGAGAGAAAGTGTGAAGTGCTTCTGTGCTGATGTGAAAACATGAAATGAACTGAGAATTTTTGGCATAGATTGAATTTAAATATAACTCAGCATGATTGAAAATCTCACTGTCCTAGATTTGCACTTTTAGGTTTCAATTTATACTAGGCATGAGTAAGTGTTGTTAGCTGCATGAATAATGCATCATTTTCTTCAGCTCAGCTCATTCCCTGCACATATTTATTCATATGCACTGTTTAAATGAACCTAAACGCTTGTATTGGTAGGTATTCACTGGTGTTCTGACAAGATGTGGGATAGAGCAGTCTCCTCAGGCTTGAAACAACTACAGAACTACTAACACAGAGAGCACCTTTTCAGATGATCATTTATACCTTAGTTGTCATCTGCAGTCAGTGACAGAAGCCCCCTTTCATACTTCTGTGTCATTATCTTGAATAAAATTATTGTAAATTTATATGTATTTTTGTAATATACTTCTGGTGTCAGGTATACTAATTTGTGGAAATGAGAAGTGGCTTTTGTGATAGGACCCAAATGCACACAGGGTTTGGGACCTGAGGATGTGTTTTTCCCTTAGACACAGGATACCACAATCAATCCACACCTTTTCAGAGCTCAGGGAGTCTGTGAACAAGGGATTGGATAAACAGAAGGAGGCAGTAGGGCTGAATTTGTCAGGTTCCATTGTTAGAGAAGCTGCACCGTTCTGTTCATGTCATTTCTCAAAAATGAATTTGGTCAGAAAAGAGAGACTAATACTATCTAATTTTAGATGAATGGAAACTAATTTTGTCACTTCATTGGCAAATTGTGTTTTATCATTCTACAGTTTAAATGTCACAAACTTAGTTTTTATATTATGTCAGTTATTAAAACTTGTATGGATCCATAGTTTATTACTGCCTGTATGTAGATAATGAGTAAATTTCCTTTATATAATAAGGTTTAGTAACAATTGCTTAAGTTGCACATTACTATTATGCTCAAAGCATAACTTTAATCTACAAAAGAAGCTTTTTAAAGGTATTAGTGATAGGTATATGTCACACAGCCATCAGCTTCTGCATGGCTTTTCCCTCAGTTTCTTACCATGAGTAATATATTTTCTTCATCCCAGTGCTTGTGGTGTTTGTTATACATTAGGTACTGAGAAATGCAAATAACACGCACACAGTTACAATAACATCTGCAATAGAAAGGGAACTTAATTGGTGCTTCTTGAATCCACACTGTTGCCTGGATGCTACAGCACTGCCCATCTTTTTTGTACTACAGTTGTGTCTTTGAAAATTATCTTTAAATGAGGACTTACTAGCTATTTGAGTTACTCAAATGAAAAAGATGAAAAGAATCTGCTTGTTATTAGATCTCATCCTCCATTCCCTCTTTCTGTAACTGGTAGTTCACTAAGACTGTTTAAAAACAGAAAAAAAACCCAGAAAAAGAGAAAAAGAATTTAGTGAAGTTTATTTGTGGTGCTGGGTAGAATTTAATTTTCTATATTATGGAAAATGTATGTGTTACAGAAACATTGCAAAATTTTGCAATTGTGAAGTGAGATAAACCTAGAATGTTTTAATATTTAACCCAGAATGAAAATATGAATAATTCCTTTAATTTCTGAAGCAGAATTTCTTTGAAATTACACAAGTTATTTACGCTGGTATGGGACATTTTTTCCAAAGAAAAACTCCTGGTTGATTTATATTAACTTCCATCTTACTGAGACCCATGTAAAATTCTTTAATCAGATCTAGAAACAAGCAGCTATTCCACATTTATGAAATAGCAAGACTCCATGAAATAGTAACGCAATGAAAGCTTTGAGGTGTGAGCTGTTGGCAACTGTTACTCTCTATCAGTTTAATAAGACCTTCTCAGAAATAAACAGTCTTTTCCAGTGCAGAATATAGAGTTTCTATCAGGCCAGTACAAATAGAAGTACCAGTCATTTTCAGAGAAAATTGTATTTCACATGCAAAATGAAATAACACAATGGTCATTAAGGTTCATGTAAAATCCAGTGAAATGACCTAAGGAATGATAGATCCACGAGCTAGAATCCCATAAAATTTTCCCGTTTTCCATGTCTTAGCTCTCTTGTGTCAGTCAGCTTAGACCTTAGAACACATTTCTGCTGCTTGTCCTATTTCTTTTGAGATGATCCAAAAGGGCCAGTGTATTGGGTTTGCATGGCCGGGTTTTGGTGGCAAGGCAGGGCTACAGAGGTGGCTTTTGTGAGAAGCTGCTGGAAGCTTCCCCATGTCTGACAGAGCCAATGCCAGCGGGCTCCAAGATGGACCCACCTCTGGCCAAGGCTGAGGCCATCAGTGATGGCAATAATGCCCCTGGAATAACATACTTGAGAAGGGAAAAAAAACTATTGCAGAGAAAGTGATTGTGGCCAGAGATGAAAGAAGTGAGAATATATGAGAGAAGCCCTGCAGACACCAAGATCAGTGAAGAAGGAGGAGAAGGATCTGCTCCAGGTGCCAGAGCTGAGATTCCCCTGCAGGTTCTGGTGATGGCTGTGGTGATGACTATGGTGAAGCAGCTGTGTCCCTGCAGCCCATGGAGGGCCACAGGGGTGCAGAGATCCACCCGCAGCCCATGGAGGAGCCGCATGCCTTCTTGAAGTACTGAACCCTGTGAAAAGGGACCCACGCTGGAGCAGTTTGTGAAGAACTGAAGCCCATGGGAAGGACTCCTCTCCCTGAGGAGGAAGCAGTGGCAGAAAAGTGTGATGAACTGACCATAACCCCCATTCACCATCTCCTTGTGCAGCTGAGGGGGAGGAGGTACAGAATTGGGAATAAAATTAAGCCTGGGAAGGAATGGGAGGTCAGGTGAAGGGGGGTTTTTTTGGCTTTTGTTTTACCTCTCATTATACATCTCTGATTTTGATGGGTGATAAATTCAAGTAATTTCCTCAAGTGGAGGGTTTCTTATCCATAATGGCAACTGATGAGTGATCTCTCCCTGTCCTTATGTCAAGGCACAAGCCTTTGATTATATTTCCTCTCCCCTGTCCGGCTGAGGACAAAATTGACAGAGCAGTTTTGGTGGGCACCTGGCATCCAGCCAGGGTCAAACCACCGTAGCCAGTTAGACCAGTGTGGCAGCATTCTGCATGATTTGGATCCCTGCACTTTGGAAACTCACCTGAACTCTGTGCCTTTCAATATCTGGATTACAAAAGAGTCATTGGGTGACAATTACTTCTAATTGCTCTTAGCAAGGGTTGAATCCAAAGCAAATGGTTTTAGAAAAGTGTGCTTCACTAAGCTGCCTACATAAACTCTGCTTTTTGTTAGTCTCAGCAGCAGTCCCAGACGTTGAACGATTCGTTTGCTTCTTCCTCCACACATGTGCTGCCTTTTCATCAGCATTGGCACACACTGCACAGTGTGGGGAAATGCAGATGTCTGAGATAACTGGCAATATAATAAATGGGAATTAACTGACATCAAAATGGGAATGCTCGACAAGTAAATCCATGAAAACAAAGGAAGACTGACCTTCATGAAATAGTAACAATATGAAAATAGAACTTCTTTTTAGCAAAATCATTTTCAAGACTATTTCCTTTAATGGAAACTTATTTGATTAGAATTTATTTCTGGTAAATGAGATGTGCAACTACCCTGTTCTGTAGGGAATATAGCCTTTTCGGTGCTTTTAAGGCCCAGTTTCCCAGCTCTCCAAATGTATTAGTCATGTGAACATCTCTAGTTCTTCCATGAGAGCACTCACCTGGTGTTCCTTCAAGTGTTTCTAGTCCTTAATGTGCCTTTCAGGGCCCATATATGCATGGTACTGATGATCTGCCTCATAATTGACTCTATCTAGAACAGCCGAGTCTTCTAGCCCCTATCGATGGTCTGCACAGCAGAACCAAAAACATCATTACATGCACCAATGCCCAGACTCCCTCACCCACTGCATGCTTCTTTGGTACTGGAAAAGAATGGGAGCATGCAGCAGTGATAGCCAGCAAGGAAAGAGACTGTGTGCTATATATGTGATTTTTTTCATCAGCTTATGTAGACTGTAATGTGTCAACGTGAGAACTCAAGCATGGCAGTAGAAGATGTGGTTATGTCTTAGCAATATTTCACTATACAGTACTTAAGGGAGAACAAATGAGAGAACTGTGAGATAACTTTGGTGGTGACATTGAATAAGCATAACTATTTATGGAATAAACATGAAAATGGCAGTGGATAGCTATAACAGACATTAGCAGCATTAGTCTTTGAATCATGAGCAGCAGAGTGTTATGGTTATGGCAGCAAATCCCTGAATTATCCCAATCCAAGAAGTCCTCAACACCCCTCTCTTGGCATTTCAGGCCCACACTCCTGGCACCTGATATGTTGAGAGGCCCTAGGTGGATGTTTATCAGTGTAACCATCGATTCTTAGGTGCTGGGATCTTCAACACTGATCTTCTTCTGCTGATACTTGCTTGGTAGTCTTTGTCTTTTTATACCTTCAAGGTGCTGTGACCTAGGACCTTCTGTACTTCACAGTATGTACTTCTGTACATTCTCAGAGAGGTCATTCATTGCTTCTGTTGAGTCAGTTCAGTCTAAAGACAACTGGTCATTGTTGGTCACCATGACCTCACCCTGCAGCTGTTTTCCAGCAGTGACAATTTCATGAAACTGTTTCTCTGTTCTCATGCCACAGTGGTCATAATGGTGCTGTTATTGCAATATTTTCCTGTATTTTATTAATGGCCTTCAATCAGAAATTTGTTAAATTACTTTATTTTAGTTCAGCATTTCCTATACTGAGGTCTTGCAACTGTTTGGTTAGTCCTTATCTTGCCACAGTGCCAAATATGTTTGTTCAGGGTTAGTGAAGTTACGTCCGAGCCAATCTTGACTTACCAGTTCCTGTACTTTCCTGTGATGATTTGCAGAGTTATACTGAGGCCTGTCTTGGCTCAGAGAGGCCTGGCTCAGCTTGGTTATTCTCAGCTCCTTGACACATACCCAAGACCCACTTGCTGTTTTTAACTATGTGAGATACTCCTCTGCAGGTGAGGAACTTTCCATTTGTCTTTGTTGAGCTCTGTGATGTCCTGCTGATGCCATGGCTTTGGGAGTGGGTGGCCTTGGTCTGTGCAAGGCTGGAGCCAGCGGTGACCGTAATGGACATGGCAGTTCAGGTGCCAGAGCATCCTCCAGAGCCCTGCTGGGGCAGCTGCTCAGTACCACCAGTCAGACCACCACCATTCCATATAAAGGAGCCTCATATTTTTCACTCAGAGGAAATTAATATAGTAGTAAGACCGCCAATTTTATTATTTTATTAATTAATAGTATGTGATTAATTATTATTAATTATAAAACATGAATTTTGTTCTGTTGTTGTTACAACCCACATACATAAATGCACAACATATTAATTACTTTAATTTTGAAACCTTAAAAATATTATTATTTAAAAATAAAATAGTTGCAGGTTTGGTAATCAAGAAAATGTGGAAATTTCTGGCTTATTCCAGTGAATAAAGATAGTTTAGAAATGACACTACCCTCCTTAGAGGAATTGCTTATTCATTAAACATTATTAGAAGCTTCATTTCACCTTTTGAGTGCCTAAAAAAGTGAAAGTGATGTTCAAATAATGCAGAAACTGGAGATCTATTATGGAAGTAAATTCTTAATCTTGCAGCCATTAGGAGTGATTACTGAGGAAGTGTTTATGTACTGCTATCAGTATATTGTACATAATACAGATTCATAAATCTGTTGAAGAATGTAATTCATCATAACACTTACTTTATGTAATACAGGTGAGCTGACCAAAGTAAAAAATAACCCTACAAATAAAAAAATCTGAAGTATTCAAACCTGGAGTGGTTCATTGATCAGATTTGTCACTTTAGCCCACAAAAAACTGTCTGGTATCATGATTTGGGCAATCCAGGGTCACCTTAAGTTTGCACTAATGGAAAGAAAAAAGTATATGGAGCTAGCTGGAATTTGTGGATTAATTAGTTAATTTATTATCATAATAAAATTAAGATCCTGATTCAGCAAAGTATTTTTTCCAGCAAAACATATCTTAACTTTCACCATTGTCACAGAGTAGTCACTACAAGTTCATTACACTTTTATGTATATAAAAATCTTCCCAGAGGACTCTTTATTTTTGATGAAAATATCTTAAAGAAAGTAATTTTTCCGCTGTCATGCTTTAGACAGAATAGCAATATGCCAAAGCAAAAATGAGATGAAACTGTTTATCTTTTTTGATCAAATTGAAGAAAATCAAATGAACCAATGTTACATAGGACAAGAAACAAGTTTGGTTTTCAAATGTTTCTGCTTTAATGAATGATGGCAGCTAAAGGAGCAAATATGAATGTTTTGACACCTTTTAACATACCAGTAATGATTTGTAAACATTGCATTATACCTTTTCTGTTTCGACCTTCATCGAGCATCTCTCATTTTCAGCTTAAACATTCTTCAGAACAGGATATGTTTGCTCAGTGTGTAGAACAAAAGGGCTCTTGATCTTAATTGGGGCCTTTGGCTTCTATGGTAATCTAAGCCATTAGGGAACAATAGCCTACAAGACTGTTAGCAGTATCAGCAAGGACATTTCAGAGGCCATTAATGCCAGTTAATGTTTATGTATCACATGAGAGGCTGCTATTACTGTGAAGATAAAAATGGCAGTAGCAAGATATTATTAAGCTTATAAAATTCACTTTGCATTTATGGGCTAGGATTTTAATAGCATTAAATTGCTAGTTTACAATCTGCATCTTCTGATAATATATTAGATAGTAACTTGGTAGAAGGGTACGGGTGTCTAATGTCACTTCTGTTTATCCTTTCCATCACCAGTGACCTGCAAACTCCAAGCATAGAATCCTTTAGGGGATTCACATTTCAGAATTAAATAATTCTCGATATATGGAATCACTCTCTGCTCTTTAAGGCTGTATCTAGTGGTTTAGGAACCGTCATTGAGGCAAAGGCAAAATGTTGTCCTTCCTGCAAAAGGAGCAGACAAATGTAGGGTTGTTAGAGTTTCATCCCGTATGCTCTGTTTCTTCTTTAGTTACAGGAAGTATCTAAAATCATAGGCACTGTGATGGGAAATTCAATTTGAGATGGGCCGTACAGTATACATAAAGATTAGAAAAAGGAAGCAAATATAAATTAATTCAAAGGTAATGATAATAAATAAGCAATAATGGTAAAATGATGTCTATAAATAACAGTTAATCAAATACTGTTGTATATGCATATGTCATTTTGTGTCCTTACTGTCACCAGCTGTTGATTCTGTGACTGTGTCCCTTCCTTAAGTTCTTCTCTACATGAAAATGCTCTCAGCATTGTTTAAAAGTCTCCAGCTGGGCTACACATAGTTTGTTAGCTCAGGTTAAAGCATGCTCATGTTATCTAAAAATTTGCGAATCTTCCAACAACCTTCTCATCATTTTTCCAGATAGGTAAATAAGTTCTCATGTTGTTGATTTAATTCACTTAATGTGCCCATAGAGTGGACACAGTGAGGCTGCAATTGTGCAGGGACTTAAACCAAAGAATCTGTTACCAGGCTGGGCGGATCCTGGAACTCAGATGCTCTGTGATGCACACATCATCCCTACTCAAAGCAGGGTAATCACATAGGACTGAATTTCTTCATATTTAGTGGACTTATTTTATCTACTTTTTTTAGTGATCTTGGGTTTTTATCTCCTGGTATGGTGTCTTTGATCCTTAGAAGAGTTTTCCCCCAACTTCCTTTCCAAGTTTTACTCACATTTCTGCTCTTAAGTCCCCTTTGAAGCACCACTTGCCCAGGAATCATGCCTTGTTGTGAGAACTCATTCTGAGCTCTCTTTTTTGGTAGCTAATATCATGGTTATTTTTTAAGGCAATCTTTTTTTTTTACCCCACCCCTGATTTTTCTTTTTTTTTTTTTGTAAGGAGAAAATGTAATTACTTGAAGAACACAATGTAAATATCTGGCACTACAGATAGGCTGGGATTTATGAGAAAGCTCAGCTTCTAGGTGATGTGACAATATGTGATTTTGCAGCCCTGAATTCATCCCCTCTACTCCCTATTTTGCTGTCAGTAATATGTGACTGTGCCCTCTGTCATCATAACTGCTTTTCTGTGATAATTGTAGATTGTTGAAGTTAGAGTAGTAGTAGCAGATAGGAAGAAACTTACAGGCTTAGACCTGTTCAGAGACAGCAAGCTAATACAATGAGGGCCAAATTTATGGCTAGGAACCTATTTTCCAGTTTTAAAGGGCACTGTCTTGTGCAATGTAGCTCATCTGGGTACTTGATATATTCAGCTTAATTAATGAGGAATGTCCTGTGAAGAATGATACCATATATCTTGTCCTTGTCTTGTTTAATGCATCACCCAGAGGCATATTTAGAAGTCATGTAAATTTGATGAGGAGGAATTGGCTCCTTTTTTCTCCTCAGTGCTCCAGATAAAACAGCTGGGAGCATAGGGATGTTATTACTAATGAAGGAATTGAAGAAGAATTTTGCCTTCATGATAAGATAGCATAAAAGAAATGAAATACTATTTAGCTAGAGGTTTATGCAAAACTCATAACTGCAGTATCTGAGTATCTGTTTAACAATGAAGGCTGTATTGAAAACGGAAAGTCCTCTTATAATGATTTACAAGGTAGCAAATGAGTTGTTTCTTGCTAAAATCAGTGCCCAGAACTATAAGCCTGCACACAGCACAGCAGGCTAGCTTGGATTTTGTATTCACAGGCTGAGTTTCTGTTGGAGCAATATTAACTCTGAGAGTGAATAACTGAAAGTGTTAACTCCAAGAATAAGTCATTAAAAATGCCATTGCATGTGGTAGCCTCTCGTTAGTGTGCTCCAAGGTAGTCTACATGGAAGAGTTACCACAGAACGGTGAACGAGGCTATGAAGGTTGGCTTCCCAAGCAGGTTTACCTTTAGGACACCCTAAAATGTTTCCTGTCTTTCCTCTTGCAGTCTGAAATTCATCCAGCTTCCTCAATTTTTCTTCTTTAAGATCAAATTAAAAGAGAAGATAATTAATTTTAGAAGTATCTGTAAGCATTAGAAGTATTGATGTGATATCCCCAGATATAATTCATAAGAATCTGACATGATTTTCAAAAATGTGTCAGTATGTCACTAAGGCTTACTCCATATTGTTTTACAAATAAGGCATTTGTATTCTCATGTATAAGTATCATCCTTTCAAGTTTATGTTTCAGATATCACATTCATAAGATAAATTATAAAAGAGATTAATTTTATGCATGTTTAGGGACATTGTAACTGTTGGCTCCTTTTGCATAAAGTCATGTCAGTATTATGGTTATGAAGCCTGACTAGCAGGAAAATGAAATGAGTTCTGTCCAACTATTAGAGCTCATTGAGCAATTACATTAAAAAAAAAAAGGTATTCTTGCAGGTTCATCTTTTGTTTTATTTGGTAAAGAGAGGGAAAACAGAAGGAATTTTGAGAGCACTGACTTGTATATAAAGTATATGAGTAAAAGTCCATCTTTTGCTATGATTATTTAATGGGTTTAGATGAAATGTTTTCGAACATTCAGTGGAAGTTTTTAAACTGGAACCCTGACATTAGTCATGTAATTTTTTACTCTGAAATAGAGAGCCAGTAGCTGCCAGGTGAATACAGTATTTCAGCTTACACAGGATGGTCCAAGCGAAATGACAAGATGACTTGATGCCAGAATCTCCTGAACGTTTACTTTTCTCAGTTGGGTGTTGAAAGGAGAAATTACTGTGTGAAACCCACCTAGATGAGGAAAATATGCCGCATGTCCTAAGGCTGATATTTCCCATGATTGGAATTTTCTTGTCAAAAATACTCCTTTAGCATCTTTTGTTCTGGCTTACAGAAGTTAATGTATTTCTCCTGTCTGTATTCTTAGAAAAAAAAAGATGGTGTTCCTTTACTTTGGGACTGATATTGGATGATACTGTATATAGATCAAGTCTAATGAGTTCTTTTGAGGCAGTGTAACAAGAAACAAGGTCACAAGGATGCTGGATTTCATAATGGAATAGCACTGTCAATTTTTAAGGCACAAAATGACATTGCTGCTCAAGACTAACAGAGGATCCTTACAGGGGAGAAATAAAATAAAGAGAAGAAAAATATTAAGCTTTTGGATGCCTATAACAAATGAACTGGAGTTCTTAGAGGCTGCTTTTTTTTTGTCAGTGGCATTCACACCAACTGCCAAGATGTCTGAGGAATGATTTTCTATTATGCACACCAAAGTCTGTGAACCAGAGGTGTCCTTCTAGTATTTATACAGAAATTATTTCATTGTTTCCAAGGCAATTTCCTCTAAATCTCTGTTCAGTCTTCAGGATTATGCCCTGTAAGATATTTGGAAAATGCTAAGAGCAAGAATAATTTCTGAGTGAGAGAAAGTCTTTCTTGGGGGAAATCTGTCCTGCTTTAGGAGAAGACCTAATGCCCTCCTTTAGGTCTGTACAATATAGGGAAAAAAAGGGGGTAGATGTTATGGAAATACGGGAGAAGTTAATTAAAATTTCTCAAGATAAAGATAAGCAATGTATTTTCACAGAATTAAATTAGATGGGTAATATTATTTGTCTTGGAAGACAAATTAACCATTCTGGATGAGGTAATTGAGAGGTGAGTTGGCAATAATTATATACCTGCTGAAAGGTAAATAAATAATGTATAACCATGCAATTTAAAAAATCCCTCCTGATTTGGGGCTGGTACTGTATTGCTCTTGAAAAGCTAATAGAATAAATATCCAATAAAGAAAAGGCTGGTGAGTAGCCAGCTGATGAATACATGTAATGTTTGTAGTGTTTGTGATAAAAGACAAACTATCTTTTGGGCATTAATCCTCAAGCAGCTGTTACCCTGACAACTGCAGGTAATGGATGGTTGTAGCGTTCATCTCTCCAGATTCGCTTTTAACTACTAATAAAAAATTAGAACAGCTTGTCTTTTAAATGGCTTCCTGTGGCTTTCCAAAGATTTGGTGCTCAAGTGATTGATCTGTTCCTGAATGGCAGTTTTGCATATAGAATTGAATTTGGGGAACCTGACACATAGGAAAGACAAGCAGTTATTTATGAGGTCATCTAACTTCTTGACTGCGTTAGTGGGAAAACTATTATGGAAATAAAGCACATTCTGCTTCTATGCAGTATTTTCAGTGCAGATCCTCAGGCTGTGTCTGAGCATGGTGTGGTTGGTGAGCCCCAGAAGGGATAGGGAATGGCCATTTTGAGATTTCATGCTACCCTAACAACTGACTGCTTCCTCCTGCTCCTGGTCATAGCCCCACAGTTAGAATACAAGCCTGTGCATATTTCTGACCCTGCTTTGGTGGAAGTGCAGCCTCACTCAGATGTGAATAATGTCTTTGTGTACTATGAAGGGAGTGTCTTACTTGGAATTTGGGTGGTCCTCATATGATGTACTGATCAAGTAACAATGTCTGTACCTTGATTGTGCTTGACAACTCTGTTAAAGGAAATATAATATTAAAGCTTCCAATTTTCCATGTGCAAACTGATCCTTGAAGCTGTCTTTAGTGCTCCAAATTGGATTCCCAGGAAATTCATCAAGGTTAGCAAGACTACAGTTTCCTACTTACATTGCAAACGAATATTTTTGGATATGTTGAATTTTATAGTCAGTATACAGACCCCCTAAAAATAATTGTTCTTTCAAAGGTCCTCAGGATGTGCACATGTTTTGTCAGTTCGTTTGTTTACTGAAAAGAAAAGGAAGTTCAACAATAGAGATTGGATTTTGATAGTGAACTCATGACAAATTATACAAATATCCTTCTGGGCCTTTTAGTAGATATTCCTCTATGGAAAATACTTGGTAAATCATGTACTTAGTTCTATCACACTCTGATATGTATTTTGATGTTTATCTTCTCTAGCATTGAGGCGTTATGTTTTCAGCTGATGTACATCCAGTTACTTAGCAATAGAATTTAATGTCTTCTATATTAATAGGATTGTTGAAAAGTGTGAATGGTCCTTTGACAGAGCTATTAAGTCAGCCCTGGGAGCTACAGCTATTTTTATACATGAGAGACAAACAGAGAGAAGTTTAATATTGATACTGAAAATTTTATTCTGATCCATAGCACCTTGTGATCTATGGCATAGCCTCAGGGTATGAGCTCTACAAGCTGATCTCAGAAAATTGGGTAACTGCTTGCTCAGTTCAGGCTTTTGTCCATATATTAACTTCTTAGGGTTTTGTGGATTTTGTACATGTGTGTAAGTGTACCCATGTTTTAAGTTTTTGTTGTAGAAAAAATTTTTCAATTCCTCTCTTTTTGAAAGCAGAAGAAAAATATTCAAGGTGCAGGACTGTGAGATTATTAAAAAGCCGCAAGTCTTATTTTTGGCAGTGAAATGAAATTGTGTAAGTAAACACTGCTGACATATTCATCAGTTTGATTTGTTCTCTAAGACTTCATAGAGCAGCAGAAAGGCTTCAACAAAAAAAATTAAATACGCTTTGCCTATTTAATATTGCAGCTGTTTCTGGCTAGGAGAACTCAACACACAGAGTTACCAAAAATGACCAACCAAAAATAGAGACACGTTCCAAAACATTGTCAAGAGAATCAATAAGGATGATTTCCACTTTCTGCCCTTCTCCTTGTCTCCTGGGATTATCTGCCTGCCATTTTAATCAGCTTTATCTGGCCTTCTAGGTCTACTAGAGATCTTATGTACTTTGTTACCAATGTATTGGAGATTCTGGTCAGCAGGATGATGACAACATCTGTGGGTACTGAATACCAGTTTGAAGGAAGTGGGATAACAGCAAGGCTCATCCTGTGTTGTAGCAGGTGTTGGCAAGCTTAGTACAGTTAGGAATATATACAGTTAGACATATTACATTGTATCATTTGATACAGAGCCAGAGGAAGGGATCTTCCTCCATGTTACAATACAGTAGAAACTGTGTAACATTTTCAGCAATTTCCTTTGCAAGGAAAAAAAAAAATTGAAGACGTAGTTACGGTATTTCCACTGGCCTTAATTCAAGATGGAAATAAAGAAAATTAGTATCACCTCCTTTACCAGGTCATGCAGAAGGCTTTTTGGCATTCTAGCAAGAGCAGTTTGGTTGCCAGGCGACAGTAAGTTAATTTTGGAAGGTAATGCCCTCCAAGCAAGTAATGCCAACATTCCACATCAGAGTAAAATCTAATGCTCTGTAGCCAGAAGATTGCCTTTTAAAAGGATTTACTTCTCTACCTTACTGATAATAAACAAAGTGTCTTTGCTGCATTGTCAGTTGCTGGCAGAACAAAATCCTGGACAGTAAAATCTTAGGGTGCTGTTAAGTAATCAACATAAAAATAATGCTGCAGCAGGCTCATCTAGGTTAAGCCATCTGCTAACTATGCTGGTACATATGTCAAATGACAGACTGCCAAAACTATTTTTCATTATCTTAAAATACAAGGGAGACCAATGAAATGTTACAAGGACAAATTCAAGACAAGTCCACAGTTAATGTGTGGCATTAATTTCACCGTATGGGACATGGCAACTAAAGGCTTTTGGGACACTAAACATTAACTGATGCTGTTAAAGTCTATACACAAAACCATCCTGACACCTCAGAATGGAAATAGCAGCAGAGCAACATAAAAGAAACACAAGAAGCTGTATCTCTGATGGTGGTGCCAACTATAGCAGTGCTGAAGCATTTCTCTTCAGTCTAGCTGCAAAACTGAATCCTTATATATTCAAGTTCAAAGTTGTCAGAGTTATGGAGAACACATGGAAGATGACTATTTGGGACAAGAATCACTCATTAAATCGTTTGAGCTTTTCTGGGTGGAGGAGGGATACATAATCATAGGGCAATCTTTTGATTATTTGGGATAATGGATAAATAGGCACATGGATTGCAATGGTCAGCACGTGGTCAATGCTTATGTTGAACAATTTTGGCATATTCTGCTTAGAGAAAACTATACAGAAATGTTATAGGATGTGTGCACTTCCTAATCTATTTGTATTTCTATGTTCTTACCTGTTTCTAAAGATGAGTTGGAAAATGACAGGATTTTATGGTATCCCTGAAAATTAATAAAAGTGTATCAATCCAGTGTCTTACTGATATTTTCCCCAGATATAGAATGATTTATGAAGAAAAAGCCTCCTTGGCCTGAAGAAAACCTGAGAGTGTAGCACGCAGGCAAGGAATCTAGACACTTCATGGAATCAAGCCTTGCCAGCACCAGGAGATGTATGAGAGGAGAAGGCCTCTCTTGCTCCACTGTATATTTAGCTATGCAGTGTAGGAAAAGGAGATGGAATAAGGAAATAATGTGAGAATGCGAGAAGAGGTGGCAGGATTAAAAAAGCGAAAGACTACTAAATATAAACTGGAGACGGGCTTAAAAGGTAAAGAGTAAGAGAGATGTGGAGAGTAGTGGAAGAGGGGAAAAGTATCTTTTGAAATGGAAAATAAGTCCAAAATCATTACTTTCCTTAATTACCTATATACTCTGTAAGAGACCAGAAACTAACCTCTTCTCCTGCTTATCCGCACTCTGTATTTTCCTTTTTTTTTTTTTTTTTTAAAACCCACAGCCTTACCCAATTTTTAAGAAAAAGTTTGCTAAAAGCCTAGGGCAACAAAATCTAAATTGTAATTCTGCCTTCCATGCTATTTCTACTTTTCTAGAATGTGACAAAGCTATGTATTTTAGAAAATAGCTTTCAGAATATGTCTATTCAAAGTTATTTTGCCCAGCTAAAAGGGAAAAATTAGTCTATTAGTCTCATTAGTCTATCCTGATACATTTTTGTTCAAAAGAAAAGGTTTTTGGATTTCATTGGCAGTATATAATTTCATACTGTCTTTTCAGACTGATACGTGGGGCTGAAATAGATCCATTGTGACTTGTGAATCAAAACATTATCACCTGTGACAAGTTCATAAGTCAGTAGAATAGACTGAAATAAATTACATTGGTCTGAAAACCAAATTGTTTTCTCTTCTCTTTTTTCTCCTTTCTCCTCTTCCTTTTTGCCTTGCCTCGCCTTGCCATTGTCATTGCCATGTTCTTCTGATGGGAAATTTTGCAGAATTTCTGGCAAAAACCAAAAAAGAGTGGGACCAATTTGACTGAAAATCAGTGACCTTAGGGATCATTAGACTAAAAGGGAGTAAACTGGAAAAACATCTTCATGACATAAAACTCAAAATGCAGTGATAATTTTGTTACCTGTCACAAACAGGATGACTAAAGGTTAATCACATTAAAAATGAAAACCTGGTAAGGATAGAAGAAACAATGATGGGTGGGGGAATGCTGCTAAACTGATCAGATGAAACAGGATTCTTTTTCAGCTAATTCCAGAGGACAATCGAAGGAGATTGGTTTACCATTGACCCTGGCCTGAAGGCCAAGAAAAGGAATCAATCAAAATGCCTCTTCCTAGAAGCCATGAAACCTGAACAGAGTAATTGCCTAAAAGGTAATGGGTCTTGCTGTGGGAAGTAAAGGTAGAGACTTCAAGAACTAAGTAAAATAATGGAATCATAGAATGGTTTGGTTTAAAAGTGATCTCAAAGGTCATCTAGTTCCACCCACCTGCTGTGAGCAGGGACACCTCCCACTAGACCAGGTTGCTCAGAGCCTCCCCATCCAACCTGGTCTTGAACACTGCCAGGAGTGGGGCATCCACAGCTTCTCTGAGCAAACTGTTCCAGTGCCTCACCAGTTTGACAGTAAAAAAGGCTGTGTTTTAAGAAAATTGTAGGAATATGTCAAACTTTTATTTTTTTGTTAAGTGGGAGGACCTAAGGCGGGAGAAGAGAGTGATGAAGGTGGACTGGAGAACAGATGTAAGAAAATAGAAGGAAAATGAGGTAAAAGGGCCTTAAATTTCAAAGCTTGTGCAACAGTACTACTATACAATAGTACAGGCATTCTCTAGGGCATGGCAGTGTGAAAAATAGGAACACTTAAAAAGATGTAGTCGATGAGGAACACAATGAATGATCCAATTGTGCTGCTGTGAAAAAGACTAGTGGAAGTTTTGAAGTAGTAAATTAGTAAGTAGGAGTAGAAAGTTGGTATTACTTCTGTATGTGGCATTTGGTGCTTCCCACAAAGGAAGGAGGGATATGAATTTTATATAACAAGTCTCAGTCATGAATGCTTCTTGCTGAAAAGCATTCATAATGAAGCACCTGTATCTAGCCTATCTTCCACCTTCTTAGTGTGTACTCCTAATCTTCCTTTGCACTTACTCAGCTGCACATAGATGATTTTGTTTCTCTGACACAAATTTTTTGCTATTTAAGATTACTTCAGGAGAGTTTTGCAGTCAGTGATTCATGCAGTACCTGAGAAAGTTCAAGTGAGTTAAGTTAATAAAACCTACCTGACTGGTAAAATGACTGTAAACTGACAGTGGAATTACAGTACTTGCAGAGAAAAAATTAGTGAGACCTCAGAGAACTGCAGCAGTTATTTGAACATTAGAGAAAATGTCTTATAATGGCATAATTAAAGATTGTAAGGTAACTGAGAGGTGACTTGATTATGGTGCATAAGTTCCAGGAAAATATAATCAGGTAGTAATATTCTCTTTCAGTCTAAAAAAATTACACCACAAACCCCATCATCTGGGAATAAAAACCAAGCAAACCTGTAATCAGATGTAAAATCAGATTTTTACCAGTGTGGGTGATAAACTTTTGCAATGAACTGGATCCTTTATGAGGTATGATATTTTGTGAAACACAGGTAAAAGGGCTTGTTAGAGATGTAGATGAAATGGCTTAGCCTGTGTTGTCCAGAGAGGTGTGATCAGATTACTTGTGGTCTCTGAACACTATACCATAAAATATTTTTAAAGGTGTTTGAGCTTCAGTTGAAAAATTATAATGGTCCACACATCCAGAAAGAATGAAAACTATCTGACAGAATGCTAAAGAAAGCCAAGTTCATAATGAGGTAATATCTTTTATTAAAAATGGGAAAGTACAGTTGTGTCTATATATCATCATTTTAATGTATACTCTAAAATACCCATTTAAACTTCAAAATCTTGAAGTCTGAATCTAGTAACTACATTTTTATTCTTAAAATTATTGAAATTTTCACAAATAATATGGCAGTTTTCAACATTAATTACAATGTAGTTATTTAAGCTTCTGTTCTAAGGTGCATCTTGTGTTTCAAACACATTAAAATAAATAAAACAGTAAATTGCTATTTGTAATAGACTTGTGGGTTTTCAACTTGATTTTTGAACTAGTGTAACCATGGTGGCTATTCCTACATGAAAAAGAATAAATTTATGATTCTTGTTATTAAAATGCCTTATTCCAGCTAAGGCTTTTAGCCTAGAAATTGGCAGTTCAAGACAAAGATTGCCACTGCAGCTAAATTGACAGCTTTGCTAGAAGAGATGGAGTTTGATAGATAGCAATGAGGTTATTGTAATGATGCTATTTGGTCTAGTGGATGAAACAGGACGTAGGACTGTCCTGAATTATTTCCTGTATGAACTGGGGGGAGTGGAGGGGTGTGAGATCCAGTTATGAAGGTGGACTACAGCCTACAGGAAATGCAATGTGAGTACTCTCCAGCATTTCTTTGTGGTGTGTGTGCATAACCACTTTTGGGCCCAGACAGATGAATTGTTTTACATCAGGCACCCAACCAGAGTGTTGCTGTGTCAGATGTTACAGGGTCTGCTCACAAGCATTGCTTGGATGCCGTTTTGATCCTGAATGTACATGTTGTGTGACCACTTATACAAAAGTTGGAAGCCCACAGGGTTTTTAGGAGGAATAAGGAGTCTAATGCCCTTTACATTCCCTATCAAACCAAAACCAGCTTCTTTAACTTCAACTGTGGAGTCTCCCCACTGTGAAACCTAGGGACAAATCACCACTGAGTATGCAATCACCTAATGTCCTTGTTCTACCAGAAGAAAGAAAACTTAGGCGAGCTGATAGAAGTGGCTAAGCTTACATGAAACTCTTATATTAGAGCAGAAGTTGATGGTAGACTTCAGGGTGGCTTTCAAAGGAATTTGTTTTGAAATTCAGCTTGTCCTTATTTAGATGGGGGGGCTTTTAAGTTGAGAAAGGGAAATCACATGGTAAATGGTGTTACAAATTGTGCTCTTTCTGAAACAGTCTAATCCCAGATTGCCAGTACAGTCTCTTGGCTCTCTCAGCTATCATCAACTCTCACACTTGAATGAAAGCCCAGTACTTGTAATACTGTAACAAAATACTCATGATGTTCTGATGCTAAATGGATATTAGCTAAACCTCCTCCACTCCATTTTTCATCTCCTTCCTTTGCACTTTGTGTCCTCATTTTTTTCCAAATGTTCTGGTTCTTACAGGCCATATGGTTCATGTTTGTAGGTGTAATGCCAAAGACAAATTTTCCTGTGTTTTTAAGTACATTTTAGAACATTTTCATATTGTTAAATAAACCTAGTAGGGTATAATTCCATCTTCCCTTTGAAGTCAGTTTAGAGCATCTAAATGTTGGATTTATTTGGCCTTCCCTTCCCTTTTGGGTGTTATATCTGTAGTAATTTTTAGCTTCTTCCCTCTCTTTTTCTCCTTAACTTCTTACAGACTACTGTAGAACGAAAAAAACCCCGAACTGTTGAACATTCAGAACTGCTTTATTTATTTTATTTTATAATTTAAAATTATAAATTCATATATATAAGCAGATTAATGAGACCAAACTCACCTCGAGTGTAAGGGTTCTGTAGTTATTGGAGATTATATTTCTATTCTCTAGTTATACTGGAGAGGAATTACTTGCCATGTCCTCTATGTTGGGCTAAAATCTGTTGCCTTTAAAATTTTAAGAACTTTATATTTTACTTCAATGGAGGCAGGATATCATTCATTAATCACTGAAAATCAAATATTTAAAAGTAAGATTTTCCCTAGGAATGTAGCACCCACCAAAATCCTGCCATGGAAATTATGTGGCAGAACAAGCCCAGAACATAAAAGAAGTTGTGGGTACTAGGAGTTGTAAGAGCAAAATTCTTTCCTCTGCTCTAATATTGATTGATAATTTACCAAAAAAAAGAAGAAATTGGTCTTCTCCTTTTAATGTGTAAATTTCTAATGAAAAGCTATATAAAATAATAAGAAAATCTTTAGAAACTTGAATATCTGAAGCAATTTTATTAGCAATATCTGAGTCATGTACTATGGGGTAAGAGAGTAGTTTTGCAATGGGAATGGTAATTTTTGATAAGATGAAGTTGCCAGTAGAACAGTAACGAATCCTTGTAGAAGGGATTTCATTATGATCTGCTAAATTTCGCTCCTTTGACTTGTCTGGATTGGAATTTCCACTTGACATAATTTTGTTCAAGTATTATCCAATATATTTAAATTAATAAAGAGCTAGTTGAATCTTGGCCTTTCAGAACAAAATAAATATCACTAGCTACAATGCTTTAACTAGTGAATCAAGGCTTCCTCAGCTAGCAGGAAATAATATTAATTATCATTGCTTATTTTTTTACATCCAACTGACATAAAAATTGCATATAAAATAAGAAAATCGTAGATAATATATAATGACCTGTTAGTATATTAGGATGGTTATTGTTTTAGGTATCAATAAAATTAATGAATAATTTTTTATCATATTAATACATTTAAAGATATTTCTCCTGCTGATCTTCAATCTTGCACTAATCTTAGTTTGTCTAAGTAAAAGAATTTATTCTTTTCAAAGTGCAAGTAGAAAATTTAAGAGACAAATCAGCTTGTCTTTGGCTTCCACAGAAAGCTGCTTCTTTTGCCTCATGCAGAGTGCTGGATATGTGCACTGAAGATGCAGTTTGCTTTTGCCAGATAATGCCAAGCTTCCAAGCAAAAAAAAAAAAAATTACAATTCTTATTCAAATTTGATACAATTTCCATGTTGTTAGTCAAGACACATTCAGAAATATTGCTGAACCCAGTGTAAGCTTTGTGCCACCTAAGAGTACTTTGATCCAAATGTAAGCTGATATAGAGAGGCTTTGTAAGCCTGACAAGTGTAGGGTGTAGGGAAATTCCTGATCCCCGAATTCCAGCCTGATTATGGAACCACTGGTTTCATGACAGCCCAGGAGCTACAACAGGAATGGGTGATCTCGTGATTTACATTGGAATTTTCTGTCAGTGGTTGCAGCGTTTGGAAATTCATTAAATTTCTCTGGAGTCTCCCTGGAAGTAGATTGAAAATGAACTCATTCTTTAAGCTGTTTGCAAAAGTTATACTTTACTCTGGGTTCTACTTGATTTTTGTATTTAGGGGTATCACCAACATTTTAATGTATAAAAAATAAAAATAGAGAAACCATGAGGCTTTAACTGATTTATTGTAATTATTGAAGATCCTTAAGTACATAAAAATAAGTGACTCAGTTCAGTAGAGGAACTGAAGGCAATTAATGTGCGGTCAACTGCAGTATGTCAAAACTGATGTTCAGTGGATAATTCTTTAATTCTTTTGACAGTTTTTTTTTTTTTGTCATGGAACTCTGGGCAGCAGGTCAGAAACAGCAACACTTACTTGTCTAAGCACAAAATGTATTTGTAAATTGTATTAGGTATTATGAAAAAGGCAAAATGCTTGTCGATCACACAAACACATATATTTATCCTACTGTTCTCAGTGCAGCTCTCTCAGGTTTACAGTGGGATAGGTAGGGATACAGGTCCTGTATAGGCAGGATTAACTCACAGGAATATCAGACATTAGGCCTTATTTCTTCTCATTACTTGGGGGCCTAAGGGAGCCACGTAGGTATAATGAGAGCAAAGACACTAGATAATTTTAATGTGCTTAAGTATCTCCATTCCAGAAGAATCTATTTGGTTTTATTACAGATACAGTATGCAATTTAGTTGATAATAGCAGCATTGAGCCTTGAAATTAAGCAACACAGTTAAGGAAGGGCTGTGTGGCAAAATGTGTTTCATGTCTGTAATTACAGACTTCAAAAACCCTCTCTTCCCTTGAAATCTCTTAAAGATTGCCATCTAAAGGGTAATTTCTATAACTGAGTTGAATACTGGATATTTTCAAAACTTGTGTGGGAGAATCACAGTAATGTGAGAAACAGTAACTGTAAGATTGCTGTAGTTATAATTATTTTGCAAGAATCACCTTTCCCCCCAGGAAGGCAGCAGTGATCATGATACATCCTCTAGAAAGATATCCAAATGTTTCTCAATGCGTATCACCTGCAGCTCTAGGTCTAATTACTCATTTTCACTATCTTGTTGTAATAGCTTTTCTGTTTTGGAGAAGGCTGAAGATAATTCATGAAGGAATTGCCTTCCAATCATGTTAACATGCATTCACACAACTGCTTAAAAGGATTTTAACAGGAGATGCTTATTCACTAGGATGCCTCAAAAAATTGGATTCTGCAAAATGTACCCATATGAAAATATTCATGCACATGAGCAGCTTCACTTGAACAGTGACTATCATCCAGCAGTTACAGAGCTAAGTTCATGACTCTGAAACTTTTTAGTCCCATAAAGTTGATAGTTATTTCTCTTGTTTTGGTAGTTATGACTTCAGGGTGGTTGAAGAGGAGCAAAGCATAAATCTAGGCTTTCAAAGCTTAATTCTACAGCTCCTTAATTCTTTCAAATACAAAAATCAGCAAAATATTTCCTGATGTGTTTTGATGTTGGAATATTGTATTTTCCTCTGGTCGTTAGATACGGCCTTGTGCCCATACTGTAGGACTGAAGGACATTAATCAGGAATGCCGTGTGACATCTTGGAAAAGCAGTAGGAAGGAATCTGCTGCCTCCTGCCCACTCCTTCAATGAAGGTGTTGTGAAGCCCAATACAGTATTTCATTTCTATTTATGTATTCTCTCACTTTCACTGGGAAGTTGCTCTTAGATCTGTGGGAGGAAACAGACATTTTGTGACATACACATTTTTGAGAAAAGCCATGAGAGCCTATTATTTCTGTATAGTGAGTACAGACACAACCAGAAATGGGACCTAAATCCCATAATGTAGCCTGAGGCCGGTTCTTTTTAGGGATGTATATGTGGCAATAGGGAGTTGAGATGAAATGCTGTGTTAGAGTTGTCTCTGTTATTCACTGCTGGTTTGGCTTGCAGTGTGTCTGTGCAGACGCTTTAATTGAGATGACAGTCGTGGGAATACAGCTGTTCTGCTTTGAGGGGCAGCTCATCTGGAGGAGACAGATGCTCTAAGCTGGAGCAGAGCCTGAACTGTGGGCCTAGCTGGATGCTAGCTGGCTTCTTGCTGGTCAAACATCTTTTCAAAGTCAGGCATACTGGGAGGTGCAGTGCAGAGACACAGATGTCTGAATAAGCTCAGCCAGGCTTGAATTCAGGGCTGGCCCTTGTAGACCTCCCAACAGAGCATTCAGTAGTGACAAACTTGAAGCTCAAAGACGGACAAGAACAAAGTTTCCTTGAGGGAAAGGAGATGACAATTTCTTTTTGGGCACTTTGCTTTTTAGCTTAAACAGTGATGTGCTAATGCCTGGAACAGACTTGAGGCAGCACTGTGGCCGCAGTCAGTGTTCTGGGAAGTAAAAAGCCATGATGTCCAAGTGACTCTATGACATATCTGGGCTTGTGTATTACTCATGCACATCTGTCTATGTCCTGAACTCCAGAAACTACCCAGGCAACTCCCTATGTAGGTAAAAAGTAAAAGATTCTTAAGGAGACAAGAATTCTACAGCAAATAAGGGAAAGGGTTTTCTGGTTATATTGGTTGTGGATGAGGATGGAAGGAAGAGTTTTTTTAGTAACTAAAATATTTTAGAATAAATGTGTTTGTTCTTCTTAAGTACAATATATTGTCTGAGAAAGCCAAGTTGGCTTCTGTGTAGAAATTGTAGAAGACCTTTTCTTCTCATTTACCCACTGATATTTAATGGCATTAGATAGCATTCAGACACAATTGTCACTGATTTGCTTACATATTCTGGAGACTAGAGAAAGTACCAGACGAGCAGTGAGGCTCTGTAGTATGTAGATAATACGTATTTGCCTTGCTGCTTAGCTTGAACACTGCCAAAGTTTCTTTCGGGACATTCAATAAATTGCTAGGGTATGTTATAAAAAACTTTGATATGAACCCATTAGTAATTCCCAGACAATGTCCAGTGAGGGAAACCCCTAGGATTTCTTAAAATTAAAATACTGCACAGAGGATTGGATAAAATATTGTAAAAAACATTTGGAATACTATCAAGAACTTTATGATACAGACCACCTTCTGATACAGACCACTGACATTTTTCTTTTTTTCCTATGAAAAAACATTTCCTATTTTCAAGTAATAATTGAATATAGTATATAAATTTGGTCCTTTATTGCATGTTTAGAAGTGGCTGTGTAGTCCCCATCACTAGCAGGACTCCAGCAGTTCCTCATCTCCCAGAAACAGAAACATATAGCTCATACCTGAGGTATGGTTTAGAAATTGAGATGTGTTTCCCTGTAAAGTACATTTTTGCCACAAGTTAGCTACAGCTCCCTCATTATCTCCTTTTTCTATAACCTTTTTTACCTCTTTACTCTGACTCCATTCCAGAGGACTTTTGGAGTATAACCTATTGAGACCCTTTCCTCAGACTCAGAAACAGCTGCTTCACAAATTAGTAATTGTCACAGTTCTTACTGAGAAATTTTTGGGCATCAAAAAATGGCTGTCCCACTCATTGTTGACATGCAAACCATAGCATATTGCAATTAAAAAATTCCCCACTGCTTCTTTCCTGTGGAAAATGCTGTGTGTGCAGCAGGTAGGCTATCAAGGAAAATTAGTCATACTAGGAGTTTTGTCTGCTTTAGTTGAGACTGGGCAAAGAAAATTTTGGCTTGAATGACAGGGGATGTGTAACATACGATTTCTTCTTTTGTTTAAGGAAAAATAGATCCCAATAGCCCATCAGTTCCACACTAGTCTCAGAAAAAGGTCCGAGGACTTTCATGTCTTATGTAGCGAATTACATATTTCTGTTCAAATGTATTGGACATTAAGAAGAAAAAAAACCAAAACCATTTGTCAGAAATGTCAGTTTCTATTCAAGAAAGCTTCATCACAGTTGTTACAATTCTATTACTCCCCTGCATGCCATATCAATCAGAAGAGCTTGAAAAAACAAACACACATTCTTAAAAGATTATTCTTGTTTGAATTAGTCTCCAAGATTTTTCAAATAGCAAAGCCCACATTAAGATTTTTCTAAATTTCTGTTTATGAGGCTCTCTTGTGTTAGATTTAAGTAGGCTTAAATACAATACATACAATAGGTTTTATTTTTGTAAAGCACTATGAAGCCAGTCAGAGCCAGACAATATAATTAGTATTTCTTATTCCCTGGACAGTCCCAGTAAGGCTGTTACTAACTTTGATAACATCATGGAGAGTGACTCAGATACACTTCCAGATAATTTTCCATTGAAATTGGATGCATAATTTCTGTTATAAAAAAAGGCAGATAATTAATGGCTCTGATTTGATTTAAAATATTTAAGCCTTGTTAACTCTTTCAGATAATTTTACAGAAATAATAAAATGAAAATGAAGTGTAAAACTCTTAATTGCTGGATATCAATTATAAAATGATTAATTTTTCATTAGGATGCTAACATGAGCTTTAAGAAGCAGCTTAGGTAGGGGGGCAAGATAGAAAATTTGACCAATACTCTGGCAGAGAACAGTGTGAAGACAGAAGGCAATGTCCCTTAGCAAAAGGACTTTGGCTAGGAATGCAGATGGGTTTTTTCCTTAAGACAGATACAGTGCTAGTCATTGAAAGCTCTGCTCTTTTAGACATTTATCTGTCTCATGGCACTAACAGTTTGGCATCTGCCAAAGCTCATCCATATGGTGAGATTTAACCACATAAGGATGGCATTCATGGAAGACAGCATATGGCTCGTCCTCATCTGGCTTCTGGAAAATGTGAATAATGGGGTTTGTGGTTTTAGGAAAAAAAATTCTACCTTTTCCTAGGAGTTAGATTTCCAAATCTGAAGTATTTGGCTCTTTACTTACAGAGAATTTTCTGGGAAAGTGTAATGCTATTATTTCAGAAATCTAGCCTTATATTCAGGGTTTCAACAAAGCTGTCTTTCAATGCTCTTGTCTGACACAGAGAGCTTGTGCCTAGGTCTAGAGTCTCCCTGAGGTTCAGTGCAAAGTCTCCTAGATTAGAATTTAAGTGAGATAGCTCAAATGCTGAATGTGGGCTACCTATGAGCGTGGATCTCCTTGGTAAGTAAATTATGCCCTCTTCACTGCAGTTCTGCTCAAGATGGTGAACAGAAAGGTTAGATACGGATGTCAGAGCCATTAGGGACTTAAAAACATATCAACAGCCAGACAAGGCTAAAACGAAAGACTTGGATCCCATGAGTAATGGCCATTCCTGAAAATGCAACCTTACACATTTGTGGTAGAAAGCAAGGGTTGAAAAAAATAGCCTGAGGCTGTAGAACAAAAGGTTGATCCTAAGAAGCCACCAAAGGGAGGGGAAGCTATAAGAGAACTGTTGTTTCAGATGTTAAAAATAGGGATTTTTATTTGCTGCTACAACAGAGCTTCCTTCTCTGTTCAAAAATTTTGCTGAAAACTCACTAGAAGATGAGAAAACTCACATTCTTTTGTTTCTTTCTTTCTGTTGCTGATGCTTCATGCTTAGTGAATGTAGCTGTCTATAGTGAAATTGCTCATATATCTGTAGATTGCTTTGTAAGGGGACTTCTTTCTGACTAAACTGCTTTGAACACTAATGACCAAAGAATGTGGTATTTCAACTTGTTTCTATTCTTCTTTTCTTTTATAGAACCACAGAATCACTAAGGTTGGAAAAGATCTCCATGATTATGTCCAACCATTAACCCAGCACTACTATGTTTACCATTAAACCATATCCCCAAGTGCCACATCCACACATCTTTTGGACATTTCCAGGGGTGATTATTCCACCACTTCCCTGGGCAGCCTGTTTTAATGCTTGACCACTCTTTCAGTGAGGAAATTTTTCCTAATATCCAATCTAAACCTATGCTGGAGCAACTTGAGGCCTTGTCTTTTCACTTGTTACCTGGGACAAGAGACCAACCCTGACTGTCCTACAATCTCCTTTCAGGTGGTTGTAGAGAGTGATAAGGTTCCCCCTGAGCCTCCTTTTCTCCAGGCTAAACACCCCCAGCTCTCTCAGCCTCTCCCCATAAGACTTGTGCTCCAGACCCTTCACCAGCTCTTCACACTGCCCTTCTCGGGACTTGCTCCAGCTCCTCAATGTCCTTCTTGTAGTGAGGGGCCCAGAACTGAACACAGCACTAGAGGTGTGGCCTCACCAGTGCTGAGTACAGGGGGACAATCTCTCCCATTGTCCTGCTGGCCACACTATTGCTGATACAGGCCAGGATCCCATTGGCCTTCTTGGCCACCTGGGCCCAAGCTGCCTCATGTTCAGCTGCTGTCAACCAGCACCCCCAAGTCCTTTTCCACTGGCAGCTTTCCAGCCACTCTTCTCCAAACATGTGGTATTGCATGGGGTTGTTGTGACCCAAGTGCTGGACCCGGCACTTCGCCTTTTTGAACCTCATACAGCTGGCCATGGCCTGTCAATCCAGCCTGTCCAGATCGCTCTGCAGAGCCTCTCTGCCCTCCAGCAGACCAACATTCCTGCACAACTTAGTGTCATCTGTGAACTGACTGAGGCTGCACTTGATTCCCTTGTCCGGATCATCAGAAAAGATGTTAAACAGGACTGGCCCAACACTGAGCCCCATGGAACCCCACTAGGGACTGGCTGCCAGATGGATGTAACTCCATTCACCACCACTCTCTGGGCCTGCCCACCCAGACAGTTTTTCACACAATGAAGTGTACATCTCTCCAAGCCATGAGCAGCCAGTTTCTCCAGGAGAATGCTGTGGGGGACAGTATCAAAGGCTTTGCTGAAGGCCAGATAGACAAATATCCACAGCCCTTCCCTCATCTTCTAGGCGGGTCACTGTCTCATAGAAGGAGATCAGGTTTTTCAAGCAGGACCTGCCTTTTCTAATCCCATGCTGGCTTGGCCTGATCCCCTGGTTGTCCTGTATGTGCCGTGTGATGGCACTCAAGATGATCTGTTTCATAGCCTTCCCTGGTACCAAGGTCAGGCTGACAGGCCTGTAGTTCCCTGGCTCCTCCTTCTGAACCATTTTGTAGATGGGTGTCCCATTTACTAAATTCCAGAAAATGGGGCCCTCTCAGTTAGCCAGGACTGCTGGTTAATTATGGAAAGTGGCTTGATGATTGGCACTTCCACTGGCTCCCTCAGTAACTTTGGATGGATCCTATCTGTCCCCATGAGCTTGTGTGGGTCTAAGTGTTGTAGCAGGTTGTTGACCACTTCCCTTTGGATCATGGATTATGGGGACTTCATTGTGCTTCCTCTCCCTCTCTCCAGCTCTGGGCGCTGGGTACCCCAAGGACAGCTGGTTCTACTGAAGCAAAGAAGTCATTATGTACATCAGCCATTTTCTCATCCTTTGTCACTATGTTTCCCTCTGCATCCAGTAAAGGCTGGAGAGTCTCCTTAGCTCTCCTTGTGTTGCTGATTCATAGAAACATTTTTTGTTGTCTTTTATAGCAGTGGCCAAATTAAGTTCAGTTTGGGCTTTGACCCTTCTATTTTTTTCCCTGCATAACATCACAACGTCCTTGAAGTCCTTCCAAGTTGCCTGCCCCTTCTTCCAAAAGTGATACAAATGAATATTCCAACAAAAAAATAGACCAAACTTGCCACATCAACTATCATGGCAGCAAAGTCACTTCTTTAGGTCAAGCAGCAGTATCCTTCTTACAGCCAAGGAAAACAACTTCCTCTGTCTAGCCTTTATGGGTGTTATATTTTCTTTTTTGAGATGGTCCTTTCTAAGAAGTATATATGTACCACTTCCCCTTCCTTCTTTGCTGGTAAGCCTACATAAATGTTTCTCACTGAGTAGAGCCAGCTCTTCAGGATCTATAAAGAGGCATGTTTTACAAAAGCATATATTGGCTTATCGAAACTTCTGAAAGGATTTTTGTTCATCTGAGGGACACATTGGTCGGAGATGGCAAAGAATGCCTTCTTGTGTCATTGTAAATGATTTATGAACCCTGGGTTTTCATGGCATGTTAAAAATTCTTGTGAACATTAGATTTAAAATTTAATTCTCTGAACTAGCCGAAGCACTTCTTCAGGCTTGTAATTGGGGAGATAGATAGAACTATAAACAGCAAGGGAGATTTGGGACTTGTGTCCAGATCATGAGATGTATTATGTGGCTACTGTCATTGACAAAGAGTCTAAATTTGGTACTTGAATAAACAACTTGGTATCTCCCTTTAATCATCCAAATACAGAATATGTCAATAATTTATGTTTAGACAGCCTGATTTTGCTAAATTTTTTTAGACACATTTGAATCAGTAGCCAGTAACAACTTAACTAAGAAGCACTACTAAATGTGAGTGGTGATAGTGAAATCTGACCCTGCATTTGTTCTTTGCTGTCTTTCTGGTTTTGGAAAAATTATAAAACAGTTACCTTTCACTTAATTGTGTTTCTTACTCAAATCACACAGCTTTGTTGGGGCTATATTCCTCTTACTTGGCCAGAGTCATCGAGCACATTATTGAAGCACACTAAACATGTCCTCCAATTTCATTTGTTGAATTGGCTTTTTAGCAGACAGTATGAGGAACCCCTGGAAGGCAGATCATCCCACCTTTTAAAGAGTGTGACAAACTGCCTGTCTCTCTTTCCCTGCTATCCATATGGGAGTATGGACTGTTAGGTAGGTAAGTACACCTAGTCAGACAGGGAGTTTAAGGGGTACCAAGTTAACAGAAATGAATCCATCAGAGATGTCTCTTTTTTTCTTTTTTTTTTTTTTTCTTTTTTTTTTTTAAATTGAGAAATCAGAAAGGGACCTATATGGTCCTATTTTTTGTATAATAGCAAAATACTGACAAGGAAATTGTTAAGGAAAGATTCACCTAGTATTCTCTTAAATTCCTAACAAGATAAAATTATTGACAATGGAAGCAAACAGAGTGACCCAATCATCATTTAAAACTTTAACCAAGATGGCAAATCAAATATTCTTTTATGTGTGCTTATGGGATGTAATTGGCTAAAATAATTTCTCTGAGATTCCTGGAATACGAAAGCTAATAAACTGAAAAGCTTCAGTGTTGCCAAAAGGAGTAGCTCTTTAAGCATTTGGTTTGAGAATTTGTGTGGGCTGGAGGAAAACTCAGAGTTATATTGTCTTAATTGTACTTAAATTTGAAATCCTAGGGATACAGTCTTCTAATATAGAGGTGCTATAGCTTTGAAAGAGCTGAGATAAAGGAAAATTAAACTATTTACAAATAAAGCTTTCTTGCATAAAAGAGAAAAAGCAATAACTGATATGTGTAATGTAAATGTTTACATTTCAAATGTTCTCTGCCAGACTTTGTACAAAATATCAAATATTCAAAGATATTTAAGCTAATTGTTTATCTTACTTCAGATGGTAAAGAATTGCTCCTTGTTGTAGAAGTGAGCATGAAAATCACAAGTATGCACCTAAGTAGAAAGGAATGCACCCAGTTCTGTAATATAAATTTATAGTTCTTGGTCTGATGGTCATTTAAGGCATCTCTTGCTAAGAAGGGGCTGCTTACGTAAGAGGAAGCTGCAGGTAAAGGGAGGTATCAGATACTGCACCTTAGTTCTCAGAGAAGATACTGTAGTTGTCACAGGACTGGCAGTTCTTGTCCTCTTGGCTGATGATCTTCTGATTTTTGATGTTGTCTTCTCCATAGAGCCTTGTTATCTCTAAAAGGAAGTGTAACCAGCTATGAGCCTGTGCACTTACATCTCCTCTGAGGAAACAAGGGTAATCAATGAAGCAGCACAACACTGGCATGTACTGACCAACCCTACTGGCAGCAAGAATCAGTTTGCTACATGTAGCTGCCTTTGTGAAGACATTATAAAGGCTACAGAGTTGATTAGAAGGGTCTCACTGTAGGTGAAAATCTTGTCCTGTCTCTCCTTATCTTTCAATATCCTAGTGGCAGCCTTGGACTAGGAATGTACAGTCTGCTCTCTGGAGATCGTGGATCTCCTCTCAGGATAATGGTCACTAAGAGTGGAGAATGTTACATGAAGAACATGCCTGCCACTGACCAACAAGAGGCTTGGGTTTCAGACCAATAATTTTTCTCTTATTGAGCCAAATTCTTTCAAAACTTGCCATCTCTCCTCCTTAGAATAAACAAACAGCCACTGCTGAAATATCATTTTTTTTTCTTTAGAGCCCTGAAAATTCTCAGTAGTAAAAGAGTAATAATGATAAACTTGTGGGTCTTGAGGTATAACACAGGAATAGGTTTCCTTTTCCCTGTGTACAGTCACTTCAGAAATAAATGCTGCCTGAACTGGGACCAGCCAGTCCTTTTTGAGTTAGGCCTATGCAGAGCAGAATGTAAAGTTTGCGTCAACCTTAGAGTGATCCTTTAATCTTAACAGCTGTATGTCCTGAATGCACACCAACATGAGCTCTGAAAGGGTTTCTTCATATGATCTTCCTCCATCAGAATACCACCTTCTCACAAGACTCCTGAATAAGGTCACCAATACTCATGGAAGGGTTTCAGAGTCTTGAGGATATGTTTAAAAGGTGTGACACAACCTAGCTTTCTGCCATAATGCGGAATTCAGCTCCTGCATCCTGGAGTAGTGGGCCTTTTGGGCTGGGGTGTCCACTAAACTGATCTCTGGAATGAGATAGGAGGTTGAAGTGTGAGAGCTGAGTTAAATAGACGAGGCAGAATCATGGGACTACTGACTGATCTATACCCCTCATACTACTCGTATGCTTGCTGAGTGATTCAGATGCTTGGATGATGAGTAGAGGTTGAGAGTCCATATAGAACACAAAAATACAGTTAAATGAACAAATGAGACACATGTACAAAGCAGAAACATTTCATTTGTAACAGTACCAAACAGAAACTAGGGCAAATATCATGACTATTGGAGAACACTGAAAATTTCTAAGTGTTTGTTTCTATTACTAAAATATGATCTACATATAGCTATAATATAAACAAAACTGTGGAGTAATACAAGTAAGACAAGAATTACTAATGCTGCAAAATAGTATTAAGCTCCAACAAATTACATGTTTCCAAAAATATTTTAAGTTCATGTCTATATAGTATACTAAGGAAAGCAAGTCAGATTTTCAGTTGGGCTGATTGAAAGTATTTATCAAAGCAGCACAAGAATCTCAAGGGGCACTTCACATTAGTAGCAACTGCAAATTTGGGAACAGAGTCTGGTCTTGGGATTCTTACTCTGAATCAACCAAAAAAGAACAGGTTTTTTTTTCTAAGTTAAGACTCATAAATCCTAAGATCCCTGTATTTTGCTATCTGATCTGCCTTCTGAACTCCAGTATAAATAGGTCTCATATTGACTTAAGGGATCTCTAGATATTCAAATTAAGACAGTAGGGTTCAGTTCAGTGGTCTAAGTCTAGATTTCAGTGCCATTTGTGATGACCTAAGGGATCCTGCCAGGCTTCCACACTTCTGCAGAAGAGCACAGGTCTTACACAGTTCCGTCATTGCATTTTCTGGTCTTGTGGGGATATTTCAGATGCACAGTCGCCTCTCTGTAGCCATCTAAGCTGAGATATCTTCATCTGGGAGGAAGTACTTGTAACTTAGGTTATATAACTAAACATACTTCCAAACAGATGGCTCAGCAGCATCCATTTGTCTGATTTAGCGGGAATTGTATATGTTGTGCAAGTGCAGATCTGTGGTTAGCAAGCTGTAAAAATCTTTACTGTGGGTGCAGAACTAGTGCACAGCTATGTAACAAGTGTGATTGGTAGTGGTTATACCGGTAGAAGCCAAACAACTTACTGTGTAAGCATATCCAGAGAAAGTAAAGAAGTTCCCGCTCCCCATCCCTCTGAGTGCAGTAACACTCAGCATTCTGGCCCTTACCAGACATTTCCCTTCAGGTCTTTGTTGCAATTCCTGTCAAAATACAGAGATGCCAACCTAAAGTCAACTTGTGCTCAAGAACATTTTACACAGCTTTTCTGTTTAAATATTTTGGGAGTACTGCATTTCAACCGCATCTTTTTACTCTTTATGCCAGGTACTTTTCCTGCCACTGATCGCTCTCTTGAGGCCTAAATGCTCCAAGTGAGATCAATAGAGTAACATGTTCATTTCTCCCTGCTGGCAACAACAGTATGCTTCCAATGGAGAAATCCAAATGTTCTTGGAAAGTAAGCTCTATGGGTAAGTCTAAAATGGCTAACGATTTCAAAGTCTGCTAAAGTTCTGTTGTGTATTTTGGGTGATCTTACTGGTAATAGGATCCTTCAGAGGTGCAAGAAAAGTGAACCTACAGCTTCAGTGAACTAAAGAAGTTGTATTTTCAAGATGAGAAGTGAAATTCAGAGAGACAGTTTGTTATAAAAAATGGGGAAAAAGCACTGTCAACAATTAAGTGGAAACCTCTGTTAAAGACCCAGCTGGAAGTTACAGGCAACTCCCTTCAAAATGGAAATAGTTCCACAATATACGACCAGCACAGCAACTCAGTGCTTACTGCCCCTGTGAGAGCAGTGAATCCCCCTGCTCAGCATGGGTCTTCTTGGGAGGTAAAGCTGAGGGAGCCTGGAACAAAGACAAGAAATTTCCAAGTGAGATAGTGTTCTTTTGTGCCTGAAACTACAACAGACTGGAATAGCATATATATGTTCAGTAGCCTTGTCAGGATTTTCCCCAAGATTTTTCTCCTTTCCGGAGAAGGAAAAGGAAAGTTATTAAAACGTTTCAGATCTGGAAAGAGAGTAAGAGTCCCAGGACCTAATAATTGACCTAATTCCTATCCAGAGCATAGCCTAGGGATGCTTTCACAACACCTGCACACCTGCAATTCTGTGGCCTGGAGAGGAGGCAAAGGGATTTAGGAGAGTAGATTGTGGGTGGTATATGATATACAGTCTTTTCTTCAGCCTAACAAAGCCAAATTGTGAAGACTTTCTGATTTTTTAGTCAGATATCTATCACAGCATTGTCTGGAGACCCTCTTTTGTGAAAAAATTATTATCTGAAGTTAGAGATGGCCTTTGAGAAAGATCTTTGAGGTGTGGTCTGTGCAATGCCACATCATTGTTCTTCAGCACTCACTTCCACTTCCACTTGCATTTCTGCATCTGATTTTCCTCTTGCTCATAGGAGGGTACAGAAAGCTAGATTCTGGAATGAAGTGGTTGAGGTAGAAGTTTTTGGTGAGACTATGATAAACATGGATAGAGATTTGCCCATCCCATCCCCCTGTGTGGAGACCCATAACAATAATAGGAGTTCTTCCCAGATCTTAAGAAGCTTCTATTATTGAGTTAATTGTTATGGTTGAGAAAAAAAGCACATTTTTTACTAAGTCTGTTCCTCTGAACTGAGAGGAATCTGTAACTCTTCAACACATATTCTTTGCTTGGATTTATTTTTAATAATGTTCTCTTCATTTTTTGGGATATTTTTTTTTCCCAAATATCTTTTCATAAAACTAAATTAAACTAAAAAAGAAGGGAGAGAAAATCAATTTGAAATGAAGCATAAGACACTTCACTTTGTTACTTTAACTTAAAAATGGGCAAAGGTAAAGGTCCTGGAATAAAACGGATCTATGAGCCATGTCTAAGAACTGCTTCCAAAAAAATTCCATCAATTCATTTTTAAATACAAAGGAATAGAAGAAACATTTTCAGTGTTTCACTGGGTTGAGTATGCGGGAGGAATACCATGGGAATAAGTTTAGAAATACTGAGAACTCAAATTCAGACTCTTTGATGTTAACAGCTTTTCTTGCCATTATAGAACATTTTTCTCTGCTTAGGGTAGAAATTCACACTATTACACATATGCAGCTAAAGTGAGACTTTTCTTAGTTCTGATGCAGTTTAGACAAGAAGGTCTTACTGGAGCATATCACGTATGTTTTCTGCTTCTTGGTGATCAGAAGAATTAAATTAGACTAATCTCCCTGCCAGCTCCTCTTCCCGCCCATGAAATGGGCTGATGGATAAGAAAACAAAGCTCAGTGCTTTGGGTCAAGATGAGTGCTTTAGTCTATTTGGTCCTGAGAGTTATAGGATATGGGTATGCATGGGAAGAATAGGAGCCCTAGGCACTATGGAGGAAAGACAGAGGACTCTACAGCCCCAGAAAAACGGTTTCTGCTGGGAGCTTAGGGTACCAGAGATCTGACATACTCACAGTAGTTCAGGTAGCTAGTTCAGCAGAGAAAGACAATATTTAAGGTCCTATTCTAAACTCATCTCCCCACTGAAGAAAGGAAAAGATAAGAAGGATGCACATGGTCTTGCTGTAATGGATCTTGGTCTGCTGTGCATACAAGAAGACTGTGGACATGCCATCTTTCCATACTGCCCATGTGGCCACTGCCAGCATGACACACAGGCACTGCCTGTCAATGGTGTGTGATCCATTCCATGGAGGGACTGATGGGATGTTCACTTATTGTATTTCTTTTTCATCTTGTACAACAGAGAGTGGTTTAAGCAACATTTGAAAACATTTGTTGATGATTCTGTTTTTACAGTGTTTAAGTGTTTCTTGTTCAATATACCAAAATCACATGAGAACTGAATCACATTCACCCATTTCCAAACTGTGTGTTATGATCTGCACAGTATGAAAAATTGATAGCAGTCATTGTATCTTTCAAGCTCAGTAACTCAAGTATCAGAAGTGCCAACTTTATTTTTTTTGAATCGTAACTAGATTTTTAGTGCACCTGGTAAATGTCTGCCCTTTCCGAAACACAATTTCGCTTCTGCCAAAATAAGCATTAAGAATACTAATGCAAGTCAAGTAGTTTATTGTCGGTATGAGCAACACCGTAAGTAATCCATAATTTGAATCTAAAATTAATAACAAGTAGTTGCCATTGTATGATTTAAGATTCTTTAAACAAAAGAGAAGGCAGTAAGGAAGTCAAAGAAAAGGTTCCTGAAAAGACAAAAGGAAAGAATGTTACAGCTGAGTCGCTTTTTTTGCTTTTGCTGTGACACTACGGTGGGAGAGGAAATGTGGAGGTGAGTGGAGCCTCAGATAAAGGATTGGAAAAGCTCTGAAACCTGTTGAGAACAAAGAAAGACTGAATCTCTGCAAGAACGCTTTTGAGCTTAAACAGCTGAATCTGAATGAAGAGAACTACCCCCAGTTCCCCACATCTCCTGGAACAGCTGGTCAAAAGCCTGGTAAGACCCCGTTAACAGAGTGCTCAGAGTCAAATTTGCCACCACACGCAAATCATTTCTCTGAACAATGTGCACCACACTGTTTTAGTCTGTTTTAAGCTGTTTCTAAATTGAATAACTAAAGCAGTCTGGGACAGGGGTCAGTGTCTAGAAAGCTAAGTTGAACTCTGGCTTATTCATGGACTTCATTTGTGTTTTTGGACAAGTAATTTGTTCTTCCGTGACACATTGATTGTTATTAACTTAATGGAGGAAGCAAAGTTTATCATTTCTGAAGAGAAGTAGAAGCATTAGGGGTAGCTTCCTTGACCCAGAAACGGACAAGAATCTCTGTTGTGCAAGTACACTTTTCACTTTCTGTTCTCCCTCTTTTACCTTTACTTATATCTAAAGGTGAATTTAAGGTCATACTGGAGACAGTCAGTGAATTGAATTTTTATTACATGCTTCAATTGAGATCAAAATGTCAAAACACTATAGAAAAGTAATTTTTATTTTTAGCCAGAGAGAGGAAATGCATACACTTGAACAGTCTGTCCTTGTGAAATGTCTGCAGCACTCTTGTAGAGGCAAGAAATGCAAGTACTAAGTGCTTTTTCCTGAAAAGACACTGCCATTGAATAATAATTAGTCCTTGTAAGGTAAATAAAGCCAACCCTCCTTCTCAGCATGCCAAATAAGGTCTTTGTGACGTAAGATGCGGGGATGCACCTCAGGGTCTAACAATATGCCACCTTAACCTCTATAGTTTGTGCCTGTCAGCAGTCCTGAAACACTTGTGTTCCTCTATCTCCAGCATACTTAGGTGCAAAATTATATTGTCCTTTTTGCATTTTTTTATTAGAAAATGCTTTGTCCCTTTGCCACCACAAAAAATCCCAATGACTTCTGCTGCTGAAAACTGACATTACAGAGCAAGAAAGAGGAAGGTTTATACCCAACAAAGCAACTGTATCAGAACAAGATGTTCCCAATCTGATTGATAAAGACAACAGCCTGTGTTCATCTTTCTTCCAAAATTTTGACTTAAATAAGCTAAAATCTGTATGAAGTACAGCTTACCAATGTACAGATTTTACCTATCCCTACTGTCACTTGGCAGCATTTTCAGCTGATAAAATTGATAAATTTGGTCAATTTATAGGTCTGGGATTTGGAGTTCTACTTCCTAGAGAATAGTCTGTGGATCTATTTGGGCAGGATAAGATGTAGTAAAAATGTCAGTACTGGCACATTAAGGAGCCCTGCGTTTTTATGTGGATTTCCATTATTGCATTTCATAATAATTAATTTTTCTGCAATATGACTACAGTTGTAGCTCACTTTAGTCTCTGATAGTGGAACAAGAAAGAAATTTCCCTCTTTTTTGGTCAGTTCTTCTTGCTTTGCCTCTTGCAACAACTGTACTGAAATCATAAAGAAGTCACAAAGACTTTCTAGTGAGATGAACATGAGTTGTCCTGTAAAGCTTGGTTGTACTTAAGTATTAAATAATAGTGCTTAGCACTTGGGCAACTTAATGCCTTATAATCTTCAAAGCACTTTACAAATCTTAACTAGTTAATCCCCACAGCATCTCTGCATGGTAGGTTATGAAGGCCACACATTAAGAATCTCCCACGATACAAGCTTGACTGCATAGTAAGCCTATGGGAAAAAATATCTGCACAGTTATGTTCCTGAAGTCATGAGTGTTTAATTTTACTGGACTGTAACATGGCTTACATTCAGTAAATTTGTTCTGCTTTCTTATCCCATTCAAAGTAAATCCATTATACTCTGCAGCATAGCTCAGCGTGCAGTATAATGAAAATTTTGGGGATATTTTTTGATTATTAAAACTCCTGGAAGCAAATAAGAAGCAGAGGATATGAATTTTATTTAAGAAATCAAGTTTCTATTGCCAATGATTGCGAAGACCATGTATGAGAAAGGGTCAGAAAGTCCCTAAAGACTGAAGCACTCAGGAGAGTAACTAACATTTTTAGCAACTTCTTTTGACAATTTGACTTTTGTGATATTGAGATTGCTAGGAAAACAAAATATGTTTATACTCAATTTCACTGGGAAATTTAAGCCTTTAGAGACCCCATTTCATTTGGGAAATAGCATGGATTTTCTAGCTCAAATTTTCTTTGGATTTTCAGGTTCCAGAAAAAAAAAAAAAGAGTTACTGCTAAAGAATATTGAATAGTTATTTCTTTAGCCTTTTCGGGTCTAAAATTTCCCATGAAGTGGAAATACTGCTTTTAGTTCACTGCAGCACAAACACCACTGCTTCCATCTGTTGTTAGTTTTGCTGGAAAACTTTTTAAGACAACATTAAAGTCTGACAGTAACATTATAATTCTATGTGAAGACCAAATTCACCAACCAAAGGTGTAAGTCAGTAACTCATGACTATCTCTCAAGCATCTGCATAGAAAACGAGCCTCTCAAAGGTGTTTGTTCTTTGTAATACTTACTATAGAGAGGAAATAATGTCTTTGGCTGATGAGGCCTTCTTCCAACAGAAGCAGACCTAAAGTAGAGTTTTTGTCACAAATTAAAAAAAAATCTTCAGTTTTCCAGAATGTCTGCTGAGACACTGCGGCCTCATTTACAAATACAGCATGATCCTTCCCCTCCAAGGCACCCGGCAACTTAATGCTTCCTTTTGCATTCAAGTACAACTGTCTCTTTGTAGAGCTCGTAATTTGAGAGCTGATCCTTTGTAATAAGGAAGCTCTATGATATCATGAAGACTGACCTTGATTCCTTATTTCCCCACTGCTTCTACCTGAAAAATTTTATTTCCTTGGTTTTCCTTCTCTTTTTCTGCTTGTTTTGTTTTTATTCCTTTTTCTTTTCTTTTTTTTTCCCCTCACCTTTGGAGAAAACTCACAAATAACCTTTGAAGGAATAATTACCAATTGCTGTAACCCTATGGTAAAAACCTTTACTTGATTGACTACAAAAGGTGATCTAAGGGTAAAGGTTTCAGACAGACCAGGGAAGGAACAATCTCCAGATGAGAGATGATAAGGGATGAGTACAAAAGAGATACTAGAAAGTAAAGGAATAAATGAATGGGAACACGAGAGGCAACATAATTAGCTAGTCTTACTTGTCACTACATAATTTCAAATGTTCCAAATGGAGCCTGGTATTCTGCAGACAAACTCATAATTAAGTACAGGGTTGCAATGCACATGCACAAGAGGTCTGAATTAAGGTTTCATGGACAGCCTTCTGGCTTTCCCAATGTTTAGTCACTTAATTTAGTGACCTAAATCCTTCTTAATATAGAAAAAGTTGATTTTAATAAGGTCTTTTAATTGTTTAGGGAGGAGGGGTTGCTATAGACTGTAATTTGTTATGTAATTGTAGATGCATAGTACTTAAAAGGAAAAGGTAGGTATTCTATTTTCGTTCTGCCTAAATTAGCATGATGAGACCATGATGAGACCTTAATAAATGTGGGGGTTGGGGTTTTATTTTCCTAAAGTATATTAAGATACATGGCTAACATCTATTTTAAATGCATCAGAAGCAGGAAGTCTGGAGAGAATCTATAGGACTGATACATAACTATAGTTTTAAGGAATGTCCAGGAAAGATTAGGTGGTAAGGAAAAAGGCTGTGTGAATTCCCCACAGCAGAGTTTTATGAGTCTACAACAGAATCTTTTTCTAAGAAGGTTGAATTTGAGGCAGTTATTTCAAAATATCAAAATATTATTTTCAAAATATCTTAAAATATCAAAATAATTATGTCAACAAATAACATGGACCAGGTGGTATTCACACTTGAGGAATTTTACCTGAAGGAAGAATGAGGCAAATATGGCATCATCTTCCAAAAAAGGTATCTGAAAGAGTCTGGGAATGGAAGACCCTAATTTGTCTGTGCCAATTTAGCTGACCCTACATTACAGAATTAAATTAGTAGAATGTATGTGGAAGTATGGAATAACAGGGACAAGTCAACACAATGTTTGCAAAGGATATTCATGTCTTACAAATTAGTCAGAGCTCTTTGAAGGTGTTAAGGTTAGTTATTATCTAGCTGTTGAATTCCTTCATAATGGAGATCAAGAGTTTCATCATTACTTCATGACTTTGGTACATTTAGTAGAATATTAGGTTTATATGTTTTCAGTACAGTTATTCTCATCTTGTTCTCATAAACTTCCCCTAAATCTTTTAGTTCAGGTGGGATTGTCAAAATAAAGGGAATGCATGTTCTTAAGTAATTTTGGCAGTTTTGAAAATCCCATCAATACACAGTCATGTTCCTCGTAATCCTGTCTCCAGGTACCTTAAAACTGATTTGGGCAAAAGACTACTTGTAACAGTAAATACTTCAATACATTCAGTACTTTGTGCAATGTTGTCCTGAGTTCTCTGGCTGTCATACTGGCTGATATTGCTTCAATGCATTATTCTTTATCTGTAATCTCTTATAAATAATTTATAAATTCTTGGGACAGGACTATCTCTTTAGTTCATGTTTATAGTGCTAATTGTATCGGGGTCCTGGTGCATGGCTGGGGTTTTGTGCACTTGCCTAATAAACACCTGTAAGTATATGAAAGTATAGAAACAATCTGCCATTTTTAGACTGCTTTAATAGGAATCAGTGCGGGAGTAGGGGAAGTAAAAATTATTCACTCTCAAGCGTCACGGGATGGGAAGACTTGCAGACAGGACCTAGTCACAAAGGTAAGCTTTGAGCTTAACCTTTAAATGAGCAAGGGCTAATCTTCCTTGGCCGCTTTTGCCATCAACAGACAGCACGGTTCCCATCAACCTCAGTTTAGAGGAGCTCGGGGACCCTGCTGCTCCCCCGCCCCCCAACCCCCCCACTTCCTTGACGGAGCATCCCACCGCCACCATCATCTCCATCAGCACCACCCTCCTCGCAGAAGACACCCAAGGGATGAGACAAGACCGCAAGGAGAAGAGTTAACAGGGAATTGATAACCCGGCCCTTTTTTGTCTTACCCCGCCTCCTCCTGCTTGCGGAGAAGTGAGGGATCGGGACGCGCCGACCGGGAGTGGCCCCGGCGGAGAGGTGCGGGGAGGGCTCCCCTCCG
>VZRV01003633.1:2800984-2880778 GCA_013398115.1 Falcunculus frontatus | reverse complement strand
CCGCCGCCGGCCCGCGGGAGCAGGTGAGCACGGCGCGGGCAGCGGGGGGGATGAGGAGGGCAGCTCCCCTCCGCCCCGAGCTGGCCTCGGGGGCAAGTAGAAAGGCAGTAGTGGAGAAAGCGCAAAAAACCCCACCCCAGCCTCACACCAGCCAAAAAAAGCGCGTCGCGGTACATTTTTGCAAATCGAGATGATCCTCTTAAAAATACTGCCCGCAGAGCCGGGAGTCGCCCCTCCGGCGCTGACCCACCCCGGGAGGGAAGGATTTGGAGATTTAACTAATTTTTTTTACACACGTGTGGTGTGTCGTCGTCCTCCCCCCCGTCACATTTTAATTGAACGGAGCCGCGGGTTGCAGAGCTGTGAACTAGCGTGGATGTTGGAGCTGAATTTGATGTAGCAGCTGGGGAGGGGAGTTTTTACGAAACGCAGGGGGGAATTTGCCCCAGAAATAGTAAGTTTCTCCGTGGTCGCCTGGTTAGTTAAAAATTAGGTACGCGCTGTGCATTGGCAGACAGTCCTAAGCAATGGCCTGGAGCAATCCTAAGCCGTAATAGTTAATAATGATTTTCTTCCTTTCCTAGAAAATTCGAAATACTGAGGTACTGCTTCCACATAGAGCTCTCAGCATTGCAGATTGTTCGCTGCTTAATGAATGTTTGTAAAGGGATTTTCATTCCCACTGAGCATCAGTGGAAGCAGCCAGAGCTCAGGGAGTCAGCTCACCCGTGCCTTTCCTTTTGCAAAGAATTTCTGGCAGAATTCAGCAGCCCTGCTGTGTTGACGTAGTGCACAGGATGACATTCCTTGCTGATATAGTTGCTCAGGTGGAGCGTGCTGCTGGAGTTTATGATTTTGTGCACGAAACTCGAGAAAGAGATAAGAAAAACATTCAGCAGCCTCTCCATGAGCAACAGAACTGATCCTCTCAGGACTTTTTCATGCCCCTTAGTGGACCCCGGGGGGGGTTGACTTCGTTTTAGTAACTTGTTTTCAGTCTAGTACATAAACATATTTATTTCAGTATATATGCTATTTGTAGACCATGTTTTTGAACAGAGTTTGAAATCAGCCCTGCATCAAGGGATAAACATTTCCCATGCAAACTCTCAGATATGCAGGCATTCTGCTGTCCATTCTGGATGGATGAATCAGAATATGGGACAGTACAAACAGCATAATGCTCGGTCCTGAAAAATATTATTTAAAAATTCCTGCCTGTAGTTATTATTCATAGGCTACCTGAGGTTGGTAAGATGATTTACAGCATCAAGTTAAGCAGATGTCCATGTCGTTGCAGTACCAGGATCTACATGGGCCAGTTTATAGGGAGAGATAGTGGCAGAATACTCCTGTGTGATAGAAGACCATGGCTTGAGGGCCATATGTCTCTTAAATTTATGAAGATTAAAGAGATTGAAAAAATATTTCAGGCTTCTATATGCTTATGAAATAATTTTAAAAGGAAAAAAATGATGAGTAAAGACACTGGTATGTACCCTCATAAATGGACATAGAAATATCAACTGAATGACTGGGAGAAAAAGAGCCTAACTGGAAAACAAGATAAATACTTGTGTCATAGCCAGGCTTTATGTAACTGACTTAAACTCATGTGACACAGAATCCTGGCTGACTTTTTTTCCTCAGAAAAGTTTAAGCAGAACACAGTCGGACCAAAGACACTGTGTAACTTGGTTTGGGTTTTGCTGTTGAAAAATATTCCATTTTTAAGAAAACTTTACATTCATATCAGCATATAATAATTTCAGAGAAGTTAATTACTTGTGGCTCATATTTCTTCTAAGATAATATTTCTTCTGATGCTCCAGATATTGATGTTTGTAGGTATTAACTTTTGTTCCCCATCATACAATATTTTCCTAATTTTAAGAAAAAAAATTACACCTAAAAAAGGCCATGGGATTAAAATATTTTCCAAATGGAGAACTTCAGTAGTGTTTATATGAAATTTCAGCTCCCTCAGGGAGCCTTTCCCTTCCATGCTGATGAGGAAAAATTGTGTTGTGCAAAGGCCTTTCTTGACTTTAAAACAGAGGACTTAGAAATAACAAGTTATGTAAAAATGTATCACTCATACTATGATGCATTTAAAATGAAATAATCTTTCAGTGAAGGTCTGGTGATTTATGAAAACAAAGGTTCTTCTCTAGGGATTTTGGCTACAGGACCACTAGGCCTTCACACTGCTTAGTCTGCTGCTACAGCTACCACTGGAAGAAGCTGTCAGTGAGAGACACTTCACAGAGGGTTACACTTCAGCCTTTTAGTAACAACATAATGCAGTTTTTCTGTGTCTAAATCTAAATCTGAATCCTGATAGGATTACTGTTATATCTCCAGGAGCCTTTGTCAGCTGCATAAACACCCAATTACTATTAGACAGTACTTAAGATACCTTTGAGCTGTAGCCTCAAAGACATATGAGACATCTTTTTTTTTTCCCCAAGAAAGTAAATATAAATACATGACTTCCTATAAATAAAATATACAAAAAAAATAAAAGTGTATGAGTCAGATTTTTTAGTTTTGTAGGATAACGAAAATGTCACACTGGCTTTGATTTCATTCTGGTGGTCATCTGCTCAGGTAACTTAATACCTAGTACTATCTGCCACAAGATCTGTTCTTCTTTTAAAACTGTATTTGGCAAGTATGCTGAACACTGAATAGATTTGTATATTAATATTTTAAGATAGGAAATGATATGTTCAGTTGTAATAAACATGATAATCGAGAGTAGTTTATAAAATGTATCAAGAGAAACCACTTAGTAGTTCTGTAATTACTGTAATTGATTCTGCAACGTTTTTTATTTCATCTTGAGATCAAAGGTAACCATTGGCAGCCTCCATTTGAGATCCTACTTGATAATGTGCTAATTATCTTTCTGTCTCTAAGATTTCAGCACAAGATATGTTTTCAAGTAATTGAATGTCTTAAGTCAGTTTGTAAATCATTTTAAATGGGGAGGTTTTGTATATTACACCAAGTACCATGTAAGCACCAACAGCGATGTGCTCTATGAGTGAAAAAAAAGGAGAATTATATTGCATAAATTAAAACTAATCCAACTGAAAATAGTACTCCAAATGCAAACTCAGAGTGTGAGGAAACAGAAGAAATTTAGAAAACCGTAACTCCAGAATGGTAGAATGGCATTCAGGAATCAAATACTCCTGTGTATATACTTTGGCCTAAAGAATCAAGATATATGGAGAAAATACAGGGAATGACAACAATACTTGTAAAATACCACCCTGACTGATTGATCAGGGAGGATGAAAAGAACGAAATATTTAATGCTTGCTTAACTGCTGGAAAATGAGGAGACATGATAATTGTATTCAAATGTTTGAGAGATACAGTGACCAAGGAGGAAAAATAGCTGCATTTAACGCTTATGGGTAGATTGGCATGGCCAGGGGCTTTGAGATACTAATGCAGGGCACAGAGTATTTCCTGACAGATGCTTAACTGACTTACATTTTTAAGACCCCACTGATGGAGGCTCTGTGTCCTACCCACTCCACAGTCGTTTCCAGTGCTTTTCTGTTCTTCTTTTGTTCAAAATGCCCTATCCGTATCTTCCTTGTTGTAGATTAAGCTGCTATCTTTTGTCTACCCTTCAATTTTGGTAAACAGGTTTTTCTCTCCACTTTGCAACAGCCCTTCTTGTATGAGATGGTGCTCTCTCATTCTGGACAAACACTTTAAAACAAATTTCTGTCCCCAGGGTTTACTTGATTTCTGATCTCTTAGACAGTATCTCATAATTGTTCTCTCCTATGTTATTCTTGCTTGAAATTGAGCATAATGCTCAAACTGATATGCCAGCAGTGCTGAATGTAGGAGAAGGAAAATTTTATGTAACTTGCAGGTATCTGCCCTATTTCTGTGTGCTGGTCCTGATTTTGGTTTTGGGTTGGGTTTTTTTTTGGCAACAGTATATTGCTAAAACCACCATGACAACATAGCATGTATGGTGTTAAATCTGTGAAATGTTATAGAGCCCAGATCCGTTTCGTAGAACTGCTGCCAGTCATTCCAGCCTGCCTCCTTCAGTCTTTCTTTGTGCAATTGGTTATTCTTATCTAAAAGTAATGCTTTGCTTTTGTCTTTTTAGATCTGTTTAAACATTTGAATTCTGATACCATTATCCAGTTCATTTTAACCCTGATGATTTGGTCTGTCTGCAGGTATAATCCTACTCTCTAGTCCATCACCCAAGGAAATTATTGAGGACTGTCCAATGCATATTTCTGGACAGGTTTGCTCAGGGTATCCTTACAGTGTGATAGTGAATTTTGATAACTACACTCTAAATACCTTCTTCAAAATGGTACCAACATTCTACTGTAACTTCTAAAATCTAAAACAACTGTCCCTAATTTTTTTACTAGAATATGATGAGACCAGGAATTGTACATGTTGCTCACAGTTTCTCAAAACTAGTTTCCTGTGGCTCTGAGACTGGCTAACCTGTGACCAGTGCAATCAGTTCCCTGTGTACTGTTTATTAGGCTGGTTGTTTAGAAAACCCTGAAATTAAAAACCCCAACTTATTCTCTCCCTAAGTTCTTAGCTCTTTGTCACTGATGTATTGACACCTGGTGACAATTAACATGAAGAGTGAAGAAGAGAAACCTAAACACTTTGCTCTTCTCAGTACCACTTATTATTAGACTTTCCTTCTGCTTAGTAAGCCATATATTTCCTAGTCCTCCCTTCTCTTCTAATGTCTGTACAGAGTGTTTCTGTGCAGGATCTGAAGATGCAGATCAGTGCACATCCAGCATCAGGGGTTTTTGACTGTGTGGGACTTCAGTAGGAAGAGACTCTGTACTGGGAGCTGATTTGTGATTTTGATGTGATAGTAAAGATGAACAGACAGAACATTAAGGGACTGTGAAACTTCTGCATGAGTATGTTCCTCCTTTCAGGGTTTTTTAATGGCCAAGGGTCCATGTTTGTGCGTTTTCATTTAGCAGAATGTTACCTATCTACAGAATGGAGTTTATGTACTTAGTGAAAATAAATCTGTTTACAGTGCAGCGTTTCAGATACATAGACTATGACCCTAAATACGAAACAGCAAGGGGAATATTAAATGATTAACTGGTCCAAGAATGTGCAGTGAATAGTACTAGGTTTTGTCTGAACTGGAAAATAAAGCTAACAAACTGAATGTGACAGTGAATGGCTGTCATTTTGAGTTACTTGAGCTTGAACTATAAGCTTATTTTGTCCAAGGTCTTGCAAGAGCAGTCTCAGTCCTTTCTATGTTTAGCTGGGACAAAGTTCTATGTATTTTAGTAAGAAAAAATACAATGATAGTGACTTAATTTCAGTCAATGAAATTACTTTATAATGCTCGTTTCACAGTTAGTGTTTCAGCTAGCAGTGGTTCTCGTCAAATGTGTCCCAGCTCTTTATTTTTCATTTCAGAATTTCCCAGATTTTTTGGAGTAAGGGTTTTGAATCAGGATTTCAGCTCGAAAAGGTCTTAATAATGCTGCATGGAGCTCCCCTTGCTCTGATTTCAGGCTGTCCATTTTCATGGGATGATAATGGTTCATGCATGGTGGAAATTAATTACTGGAACTGTTAGCCTTATGTAAGCAAATCATCTCCTATTGTATCCTCTTGCTAAACTTTCGTTGCAGCTAGTTTAGCTGTTCATGACAGCATTCCTATTATTTTGTTTCATTATCATTTGTTTACTAATACAGCTGCTTTGTGTAATGATTCATATCTGGAAGCCATTTAGTATGTTGGCAATTTGTTGTCTGCATATTGAAATGAGAAATCACTGTCAATCAGAATGGAAGTTGCTGCTATGATTTATAAATTCAATCCAAGGGTGAGCAAAGTTCTGATAAAGAAATCTTAGGTTTGTTTTTGAAAAAGGCTGCAATGACGTTTTGCTGTTGGAGAAGAATGGGAATTTTGTCTTTGCTTGGAAAGAAATGCTGTGGTTTATTGGTGTCCACTAGGGCTGTACACTTAGTTTTCCATGGCTACCTGTATTTGAATGAAAAGACTGATATGTCTGGGAAGTAAACTGGAAGCATTTCTCGCTGAATAGGTGGTTCTCCCTGTTCTAGAGATGAAGGCAGAAATGCAAATTGGACTGCCCCACCTTTTACTTAGTTGGTAGTAACAGCTACAAGTGCACATGTTGCTGCTGGAGAGCAGGGTATTGAGGATGTGGACCTAGCCCTTGTGGTTTATCCAGTTCCATTTAAGCGATTAATTAGGTTATTGCATCCATAGCTGGAGTTGCGTGTGTAATCAAGATTTATGTTGCTGTGGCAACAAAGAGAGACACAACTGTGCTGAATTTCCTAGATCTTTGAAGCAGTTCTTCTTACCCAAAATGATATTGAGGATTCCCATCAGCGTGTGAAAAAAATGTATCTAAGAGGGGCCTTCATTAATAGGCTGAAATCTTGCACTGAATTGAGTGAATTCATGCTGCTCATTTAAGGGTTAGAGAAAATAGGCAGTTACAAGAGAGAAGACGAGGAGGCCTGTGGCTCAAATTAATCAAGAGCAATTGATTTCAAGCCAAATAGGAGCAATTCAGGAAAATTAAGGATTGGTCAAAGAGGCCATTGACAAAAGCTTTGTGGCATATACCAGGTATTGTGTTTGGCCTGGATATAGAGGCAAGGAGGGGCTGAAAATGAGCCAGGTCAAGACTTCACAGTATTACCCATCAAGTTAAATAGTTGTGCTGACATAGCACATGCTAAAGGAGATGGAGGAAGGTGTAATAAATGAAAAGAAGATGGAAGATGAAAATCGTAGGTGACTGGGAGGAGATAACTTGAGGTAGGTGAGGAGGCCTGCAAGTCTGAAAAGCTTTTGGTAGACTGTGGTAGAGGCAGTGTTTTTGGACTGAACACTACCTCCCGTGCTTCAGTGTCAGGACACCCCAGGCATCTGGGAGCCAGCAAGTACTTTGTCTCCTTGAGGATGAAGTATTTAATACCATTAGTCAACACTGTAAATTAAATGCTTTCAAAAACAACAGCAAAAATTCAAACACACTCCCCCTCCTGAAAAAAAAACCCAAAAAACCCAAACATGTTTTTTTTTAAATGTTGGAAATGGGGGTTACTAATTTTGGTTGTTTTCATTTCAAGGTCACTTGCTTAAACATATTTCTTACTTCAGCAGTGATAAAAAAATATCCAAGCAGCGTGACTTTTATTAAAGTAGTATCCTTGAAAAGTTAATTATCTAAAAGGTTGCTAAGTGTTAATGGAAAGGGAAGAAATTAGATTACCTTAGAGTCAGAGAACTCTTAGTGAGATATATAGCTATGAAAATATATATCGTGTTTGTACAATTCCTTTTACCTTCTGGGAAGCTGTAATATTTTAGGGGTTTTTTTGTTTGTTTGTTTGGTTGATTTTGGTTTTTTTTAACAGAGGGAAAATAGCAGTGTAGGAAAAAGTCAACGGACTACAATGTATTTACTTTCAAACAATTTGTTCACGTACCACAGTTATATGTGATGGACTGGTGATCCATTTCCTTGCAAATTTGGCAGAACTGACAATACAGTTTTCATCCAGTTTCCTCCTTTAATACATCAGGTGCAACAAGGTCCTGTTGTAGTCTCATGAACGAATCGCGAGGAAGATGACCAGGCAGCACTGAAAGGGAAGAGAATTCTGCTCTTCAGTTTTTATCCAAGCTGTTTGTTTGCAGGAGGTGGATGTTTGTTGAGCTGCATTCACATTTTGGGGGCTTGGTGAGACTTGCTGCAGAGTGACTGAACAGCTCAGTGCCAATTTATTGCACACTCCCGTCTCTGCTCCAAGCCTCTGCATGAGCCCTTTGACAGGAGCATAAGCGCAAGAGAAGAATTGAACATGGGAAAAGTGTCCATAATTACCACCTTCTGCTTCTCTTCTCTTTGCTGGTCTTACCAGACAGCTTCTGGGTAGCTTAAATGAGAACTGGAGCAGATGCTGAAGCAGTGAGATTTCTGGGCAGATTTTCATTACCTACTTTGCAAAACAGACTTTCCAATTATCCTGGAAGTTAAATCCAGAAGTTGGATGAAATGAATATTTTCTACAATTCATGTCCAACAGAGACACTGACTGATACTTCCAAAGCAAAGAAGTTGTAGTGGTTGTTTTTGTTTAGAAAGAGAAATAGAGGCATTGAGTTTGGCTTGTAAAGTTACATGGGTCTAGGTTTCTGGGGTTTTTTGGTGACAGTATGCTTGTGTGAAAGTGGTACAGCTGCAGGGGGCTGGACAGACTCCACAGGTTCCTTGCATTTTGTAAACATTGAAATGAAGAGGTTAATTGGTAGGACATTTCCTGCTGTGCTGCACAGTAAAACCTGATAGTATTATGGATCTCGACTGGAAAGCCAAATTGGCAGGTTTAATTTCATCATGTGCCTTAATTATTTGCCAAATATAAACAATCACCTGGAATGGAAATTGTTAGAAAATAGTGCATGAAATTATTTGTCTTTTAGTATACTACAGTTATGCTATTATAACCAAATCATTTTCTTGACAATATTTTTTAAGTATCTCTGAAAATAATAACCTCTAAAGCTGTGTTGTGATATGTGGAAGTCTCCAGCATGTCCGGTGTAGCTGAAGACTCAGTACCAGTTCCAGTGAATGAGAAAATTAAAGGAAGAACTTAATGGTCTTGGATTAAATAGAAAACTAAGCCAGATCTCAGTCTGCATTGGAATTCAATGTAGACATTTTAGGAAAATAGAGAAAAAAGATAGCATTTGGAATTCAGTATGAATGGTTGAAACATTCTGCCTTTTCTGGTTTTTTTAAGAAATGCAAAGATTGAACAAAGAGTTTCAAGTGGAAAGATAAAAGAAAGCACTTAGATATGCTGAACCACATAGTAACTAAACATGAAATATAAATTAGAGCAAGGAGCTTTTCAGGCAAGAAAAGAAATTATTTTTAGTCTTTGGAATTACTATGTATAAATACAGGATTCCTAGGCAGTTGAACAACAAAACAGAGTATGTTTTGAGGCAGAGAAGAAAGACAGCTGGAGACATGAAACACCTAATTTATTTTATTTAAGGGTCAAATAAAAACAAAGGATTGGGCTTTTGACTCTAAGGATTACTTACTACTGCAACTAACCCATTCTATGTCAGAACGTAACTTGAAATGGATTCTAAGAAAAGTTCTGTTTGAGTAACTTCTGGCACATGTAATATAATTTCAAGTCTATGTTGCTTCTCTTGTTCAGTGTATTACAGCTTTTCACTTCAGTGACACTGAAAATGTGCCTATTAGCAATGTACTATACTTCTCCTGAAATTAATTTTTATGTACATGCACTTAGCAAAAGGGGAGCTAAGTGCATCATAAAAGAAAATTGTGGATCATAGAAAAAAGATAAAGTAAGGATTGTGAAAATATTGAATAGAAATGTTTTGAAGAGAGATATTCATAGGTACTACAGTCAGAATAGACTGTGACAGTTGTTAACAATTTGTCCCCACCTCTTACACAGTACCAGTGAAATGGATCAAGCCTTACAAACTGTTCTGTAAACATTCACACACACTGAAGTATGTTGTTTTTTCAGTCACTGGGATTAACTCCTGTTTTTTAAATTAAAAAGATTGTATTTGCAGGACAGGTGTAGGACAGATTGTCTCTATAGAACAGCTGAGGTGACAGGTCACATTATTTATTACACATATATTTTAAAAAATACATTTTTTTTCATAGATATAATGATTTCTCATATATTCTCGTCAATTTTCTCATACTAATGTATTTCAGTATGAAAAGTGACAGGAAGAAGAAATTTTCATTATGGCTCCCGAATGTATATTATTTGAAAATCAAGGAAAGTAAATTAAAGTCTTTGCTTCTGACCTTTTCAAATGCAAAGGAGTCACTTTTATAGTTTTATCTTGCTAATACATTGCTTAGTCTGTTGGATGTTTGAAAACAGGCTTTAATCTCTGTTGAGTTCTTGGAATATTGAATAAGTTTTGTTTTGTTAATGGGAAGAAATATTTCCCAAATAAACAGGCAGTTTGAATTAGTTTGAAGAATGCCTTAACACTTTGAAATGTAATCTCATCAGCCTTCATCAGATACTCAAACCTGACCTGGCTGGTCCTTGGATGAGAGGATATATTAAGGAAGATGTAAGATTCTGTATGAAGAGATTCAGTGTCTACATCTACTTGGTGTTCTTCACAAGCTTAGGGGTAATACTTAAAATTTAGGAAGATACCACTTCTCGAATCACTAAACTAAAATACTTTGCTAAGACATGAAGATAGTGGAGTGGGAGTAGGGAAATCGAAGTTTTGTTGCTGAAAAATTTTAGTGAACTCATCACTGCTAGAGGGTTGATAAACCACAAATCGCTTATGTGTGATTTAGGGGCTTAGGTTTCAGGGACCAGGCTGTATTTCAAGTAACACAGTAGTGGTTTGCCAGCCCATTCACATTAGCAACAACAGGAAAGTTGGTTGTTGTCATCCTATTCTTAACTGGTTGAACCGATGATCGTAAAGGTCTTTCCAAGCTAAATGATTCTATGATTCTATAACCATTCTGCACTTCCACTGAATATGGGCTCTCTTTTGCACCAGATAAGCTTTTACTATATTGGTGAACTTGGGAATGTGCCTATTATTGAATAGGCATGTGCAGTTACATAATGCTTCACAGGGGAGATGATGCATTCACATTTTTTCTTGACTTTCATGAAATAAAATCAGATCCTCTGAGTAAAGACTATTTTATAAATATGGCTGTTAAATGGATGTGATAATTTTATGAATGTAAATGTACTAGGTCCTGGATTATGCATGCCTATAAAATGTGAAGTCTATGCTGCAACAGTTTGTGTTTTGTTGTACATAATCTTCATTATGTTTTCAGGATGGAACATGAGGCTACCCAGCTAGAAAAGCAGCACGTGCACAGTGTGTATGAAAATACAGCTGCCTACTTTAGTGATCTGCAGACCAAAGCATGGCCTCGTGTTCGGAACTTTCTGCTGGAACAAAAGCCTGGCAGTCTCGTGGTTGATATAGGTAAGCCATTCTTTGAGGTGGCGTGAAAGATTGTTTATAAGCTTTATGTGTTAATCATTTGTAGCCTTCAGATCAACTGCTTTTTTAACTTGTTTAAATCTGTTTTAAAATTGTTTTTAAGTCTCAGTGCTAGATGCCATACACTACTTCTTTGAATTCTTTGGCAGTGTATCAGGTAGACAGTAAATATTTTTTTCCCTTATTTTTGTTGAGCTAAGTCTTAATCTGTCCATTTCCCCACTGGCTTAATGGTCTGTCATTCCCCTGGAGCCCTTTTGAAAAAATCATGTTAATAGCTCAATTATTTCATATTTCAGTTTCCTTAGATCTCTTGGTTTATGTACTACCAGTCTGCAATTCATTGGTTTTCATTTGTTCTAAAGCTCCTCCTACCAAGGCTTTTTATTGAGAGAACTCTTCTGATGTGATTGCTATTAAAAATATTTTAAAAAATAAATCAATCTGAGAATCTCCCTATGATTCTAAATACAGACAGCAAAACCTAATTTTCCTGCTATGGCACTGTCTTCCCTACATATAGCATTTATACCTGGATTTTCTGTTGCTCTTGCAGACTTTTTGGGGGTTTCCAGGTGCCGGCATATTCTCTTTGCTTGCGTTATGTCTTCAGTCCTATACAGCACATCATTGCAAAACAGATGCTTATTTACTGTTTAAACTAATAAAATGCTTTTACACAGCAAGGTTTAATAAATGTACACAATAAATTATGTATCTGCTTTATCCTGTAAGAGAAAAACATCATTTGAATATGCTGTAGGCCATGATCAGAAGATAATATGTAGTTCTCCTGCTGCTGTTGAGCACTCCACGAAAAATATTTGATTAATGTTATTTTGAATGTGTAGCTATTTTTATATGTCTGCACCATTTTCACTAATAATCTCAGGAAATATCCTATGGCATACACTCACTCAGCTGAGAGTTAGATTGATACTTCTCAGCCAAAATTGTTGCCACCTCAACAGAAGATATTTGAATCCTAGCTGAAGTTCTTCGAGGCTTTATCAGCAGGTATCGTAAGTTCTCCAAGGCTTTACCAGGAGTGATTGCTGAAAGCTTAAAGTCAGCCTGTTGCAGTCTCATCTGGAGAGAAGGTCAAGCCTTAGAGCTGCCGATAAGAATACTCCCATTAAGGCACACAAGGTATCTTGTTTTGTGAGGTTTAATAAGATCTACAGGAATCTGACTTGTGTTTAGTTTTGGTATGTATCTAAGGAGGAGTTGTGCTGAAGTGGCAGTAGTGCCTAGTGGCACTAAAATTTTCAAAATGAGATCTGTAATAGGTAATTTTCTTTTCAGTTTAATACTACCCTTTATTAAAATATAATTTTGCCTATTTGCCTTATTATTTTTCATCGACCAAAACACGTGAAAATAGCTTGGCCATTGTTAGCTTCATGAAGGAATTCACCCTCCTGATGACTCATTTAAAAGTGAATCTCTGGAAAATGTATATTTTTAGAATACTGAGATTATTGACACTATTCAGCTTCATTCCAGAGAGGACCCTATACTTCCAAAAAACTCACAGTGGTTAAAAAGCACTGCACCAAAAGCCATGTATTAAGCAACTGAATCTTCCCAATTAATGATGGTTGAATAAATGTGTTCCTCTGCAAATACAATAATAAGTAACGATTTATACAAATTTTTAAAATTTGTGTTTTCTATCTAACATGCAGAACTTCATGTTTTATTGGATATATTCCTTGAACTGCATTAGCAATATTAGTATATTCCATTTCTCTCAAGTGTTACTTCAAAGAATAGTGCTTGCTTTTAGCTTAGAAATATGCTCTTTTTCACCACTGAAGTGTTGTTCTGTTCTGCAGTAGTTCCTGTGCTGTCTCTCTAGATAATGGTGCACATTAACATCACTGAGAGTACCAGCACTGCAAGAAGCAGTGATATTTCTAAAGATAACTCCAGGCCTTTAAATTGAATTACCAATACTGAGATGATTCTCTTTGCCAAGCCGCTACCCCGTTGCTTGGCTGTCAGCTTTCAGAAATTATTCCTCACTAGTGACCCAGAACTGCAGTGAACGGTTCCCAATATAATTTTGAAAAGTGCTTGTTATGCATAAGGCATTGAGGGATCCTCTGAAAGATTTCAATTTAGTACAGCACAGTCCTTGAGAAGACAGACTTTTAGGTAGAAGACATTCTAGAACAGTTCATTACATTTACATGGGTTATAATGCATTAGCACAAAGACAAAAAGAGGATGTGCCTGCAATATGGAAAGAACGTCTATGATTTATGGTTATTTTCGAGTCTGTATCTTAAGTAAAAATTTTCCTCTCTGACTTATGTCAGTGGCATTTATGGTTTAGGACTTCCTGGAGAGAAATGGGATGCACTGGAGAGGTACTGGATGGGATTTAGCAAAGATTGGGAAGGGACTGGGGAAAGGGATCTGTTGCAGACCACTGAAAAGACAAAACACACTGGCTTCAGGAAATCCCCTGAACAGAAAATAGTTGGAAGCTGGAACACTGTTGGGGAAAGGGGCCATAATGCTTATCTTTTTCTTACCCTCTCCTGGGCATCCATTTATGCTCATTGTTGGAAATGGGACACCAGACTATATAAAGACTCAGTATGAAACAGCATGGTTGGGTCAGGTTTTTATTCTATAAGATGTACAGTAGTGGCCATGGAGGACCACTCCTTCCTCCTCCCACCTGCACTCTTTCCTCACAGAAATGCAGATAACCTGCTATTATACATGTAATGAGTATTTTTGTTGGCAATGTTCGTGCTGTTACAATCCTGATGGTGTGAACATACCATTTCAACAGTCTGAATGAACCCTGCAGCAGTTAGGCTGGTAGGCACAAACCCTCATTTTGTTTTCCAGGAAAATTTAGGATTAGGAAAGCCCTCATATTATTTTCACTGCTTTGGGAGTTAGAGCAAATGTTTGGAATATATGACTTCTGACCTAGTATGCTTTTCTTTAGGTTGTGGAACTGGAAAGTATCTCAGTGTCAACAGTCAAGTGTATAATCTGGGCTGTGATTACTGTGAAGCACTGGTAGAGATCGCAAGGAAGAAAGGTGATGAAGTTCTGGTGTGTGACAACCTTAACCTTCCCTTTAGGGATCAGTGCTTCAATGCAGTCATTTCAATTGGAGGTAAGACAACACACCTGCATTCTGGCCCCAGCAAATGAGAATTTCTGACTGCTCTTTTCTTTCCATGTGGCTTCATTTCAGTTAATTGTTTTGAAGCAGTCCATTAGAATCACAGGAGATATAACTGAAGTGAATGTAGTCAACATGAAAAAACAAAACTCCATTATTTAAGAGGCACTGTTGACCAAGGAAATACATGTATCACATGTTTGTTTATATGTGATAGAGAAAAGATTTCCTTCCAGCATGCATTTTAAACAAGTGAAAACTAATCTAAACATGGCTGCTCAAAGTTTAAGCAGATTAGGTGGTCAAGACAAACTCTTGGTTTCTCCATATGATCTGTTTTGATCAGCAAATGCATTGAAATAAAAACTTTATAGCAGAACTTGAAACTCATGTTAACTATTATGTGTTATGAATTCAGATTTCTCTTAGTCATGAAATAAGAACTTGGAGTCGTATAAGCACTTGTTGTCTAAAAGGAGCAGATCATCTCAGCATCTTAACTCTTCTGACCTCTCTTTTTGAAAATATTACTCATAATTTGAGAATTATAAATTGCAAAGTGTAGATAAAAAATAGAGTACCCAGTTACATTTTTACCTCTAGTCTTGACTGACCTTCTTGCAGGGTTTTTTAATGCATCAGCAAAAGTATAAAACATGATAATTTTTACTGATAGCAACCAACAAACTACTTGAAGCGTGATACAAATGTATTTTAAAATGTATCTTTCACATAAACAGGTGGAAGGAAAAGACGATACACAATCAGTAATCATATTATTTTGCTTTCATGTTGGCTAGTTAACCAGTGAGCCCTACCTACATTTTAGGTCTTGTAACATAATTTCAGTGCTTATCAGATCAGCTGACTCTGAAGGATAGCATACCTATCTAGTATTTATATCAATTATAAGCCTGACAAGTTTAAAAGTTCATGTGCTATTTAACAGTAATGGATCTTAATCCCTCTTGAATAGAGACATGGTATGCCTGTGTCCATCTAATTCTAAATAAAGTGGTTTTCATCCCATTACAGAGAAAAACAAGTATTTATGTACTTAGTCAAGTACTCTTCTTGGCTTTGCTGGTATAATCATGTCTATATGATTGATTTTTCTGCAGAACCACCAGAGTGATTCTAACGAGATGGAATATTTAACCCAATAAAGAATTTGCACATATTCTGTTGGTTGTTTCTTTCTAGTAAACTAAGCTTGGATGCATATGCTGTCTCTGTCAGTTTTGATAAAACTTTGCAGGAGGTTCTGTGGTGATATATGGCCTAACTCCAGTACAGGAGAAAATATCCTGTGTTCCCTTCTCCTTGTCCTGTGCAAAAAAATTGACCTTTTACTTTTTTTTTTTCAAAGTTTGAGAAAAGATTCATTGGAGTCAGGAGTACCTGGAAACAAACACTGACTACATAGACAGGAAACTCTTCAGAGCTGTCTATTTTGTATTCTCAGCAGCTTGTGAGGGCCTAGTTAATATTAAATGCCAAGAATGCTTTTCTTGGCTTGTGATAATAAAGCTACATTTTTCCCCCTTGGTAATTTAATCATTGTTTTGAATAAAGACGGGGCTAGTTGGTTGCACTTTTCATAACTGCAGTGTTGAACTAACACTCTTTCTGCATCTAGAATTGGCTACCGTCAAGCAGCACATGTAATCAAATTTTTCTGAATGTATAGAGATGTCTTCAGCTACGAACATGCGCTATTACCTGCTGTTCTGTGGGTAGATTGAATGTTTTTCATGTAGAAGTGGCTGGCTCCAAGTCCACTTGAAACAAATTAAGGAATCAGTCCTCTTTACATCACTGATTGAATCAATCTAGTACTGACGATATATAGAACAACATGACCAATGTGTCCAATCTCAGTACAAGTTAATGCTTCTGAGAGTTTAGAGAGAAAATAGTTGTCTTAGCTATTCTCTGACTGTTAAAATTGGCTCATTGGTATGCCAGGTGAATAGGAAGATAGAAATAATGTAGAAATCTTGAAATGTAACTTCATTTGACATTGGAGTGAAATTTGAAAATGTGGAAATTTCCTGGAAAGAAAATCCAAATATAGTGATCAAAACATTTATTTTACATTTGACTTTTTTACTAGCATAACATAATGTAAAAAAAAAACCCAACCAAAAACCATGCTCAGACATGCAGTGTAGACATTCTTTTTTACAAAAATGAAATTTAATTTTACAAAATTGAAGCAATGGTGAATATTTGTCTAAGTTTTCTCACTAGCTCTTTTGAAAGTGTGCTGATATAAAAGTACAAAGTATCTTTTTACTGATACTGCATTTTGCTATGTTTGTTACATGGTGAAAAGATTTTCTATTTTCAGCCAGGTGCGTCTGAAAATTGTGCCAAAACCTAAAGTCAACTTGATACTACTTAACTCACCCAAAGGCTAGGCATTTAAGTGAACGCTTGTCATATTATAATGTGTTGTGGGTTATGCAGAGAAACAGAAACCTCCTGCTTATATGCCTGACTTTTCTTGAATCCGTCTTTTTGCGATGAGATTAATTTCATTCTTTCAGATTTTTGTATTTTTATCCATCGAGCATAATCATAAAAGAGAGCATTCTGAGGTAAACTTCAATTGTGGTACCTATAAATTCAGCACTATTGCTGACTTGCAGCAAGTGATATTTAGAATGAGGCAACTGACATGATTGAACATGTAGAACAGGTTGAAGATGAAAATGCTTTGTCCTTACTAATATTCAGTACATAATACCTTTCTTTTATTTGCAGTGATACATCATTTCTCAACTAAACAAAGAAGAATCAAAGCAATAAAGGAAATGGCAAGGGTATTGACACCTGGAGGCCAAATTATGATTTATGTTTGGGCTATGGAACAAAAAAATCGTCGCTTTGAGAAACAAGATGTATTTGTTCCATGGAACAAGGCCTTGTGCTCACGCCACTTTTCAGAATCAAATCAATCTGGAGACAAGGGTGAGTTTGTGCATACTGCAAAAGGCCAAGACATACACCCTGCACAGCTTGTCATCTCTGAGTGCAGCTACCAAAACAATCTGCAGCCAGAAACTGATTCAAAACATTCCCACAATATGGACCGTTGCTTACCCACAGCCTGCTGCATGAAAATTTCTGAAGAAGAAAACAGATTTTACAGTGCTCTAGGAAGATCTTTCCGCTCATGGTTTTTCTCCAGATCCCTTGATGAATCAGCCCTGAGAAAGCAAAGTGACAAAATGAAGCACTTGAAACATGAAGGAGTGTGGGCAAACAGTACCGTACCCATTCAGCATTCACGACACTGCAGTTTGGATTTAGGTCACCATGGGGCACTGTTAAATGAACAAAGTTTAGATGATGATGATGTGTTTGTGGAAAGCCTGTCTCTCAAAAAACCACAGTGGTCACCAGCCACAGATGGACTGAAGGATTTAAGTTTAAATGGTGGACACCAAAGTGTAGCTCAGAGCAAGGGTGACAAAGCTTCATTTATAAATGGCCCAGTGGAAGACAGGGACTGCATCTGTGGTTGTAATAAAGATGATGCTGGTAAGTCTGAGGCCAGCAAGTTTTTCAAAAGAACTTCAACAACTGACTCCACTGACTCAGCTTTGGATTCAGCAGTGTCTGTTGGGGACCAAACTGATGCCATGTTGGATACAAAGGCCTTCATGCGTTATTACCACGTTTTTCGGGAAGGGGAGCTGTGTTCTCTGGTAGAAGAGAACGTGCCTGAGCTTCAGATACTTTCTTCCTGCTACGACCATGGAAACTGGTGCATTATTGCAGAGAGAAGATTAACATAGCTATAAAGAGAACAAAGCAGAATCCAGTGACTGAGGATTTTAAGCTGTTCCTTGTGTTACTGTGATTGTGCAGTATGGCATGGAATTTGAATCTTGTAGTTGTGTGCCATTGATTTTGAGTTATTATCTCTCAACTATTTAACTAGCTAATGCAAGGTCTGTATAGAGGAATGTAAGTGGTAGACAGTATTTATGTTTTGTTAAACTTTTATGAAGTTAAAACTGTAGAGTTTTATATTGCTTTTAGCAAATAACTGTGTTTTAAAATATACTTTTCTATTGAGAAATAAAACCTTTTTATAAAACAAGGATCAGGGCATCTTTTATGAGAAATATCCTCTCAGTAGAAAGTCTAGTCTTTGTTCTTCAGATGCTAAAAGTGTGTCACATTGCTCCCTATTGTTAAAGTCCTATAAATGAGACATAGACACTCTGTCTAAAATTGTACTTGACTGTACACTGGTAGAGTGCATGCTGCAGAGCTGGGAGCAAGCATGGTCCCAGTGCTACTTAGTTGGGAGTAGAGTTCTTAATGGGCAAAAAACTGTGTACCAAACAAGCTCTGTGTATTCTGTCATTTGATGTTTGTATTTGGGAGCAAATGGCAGCACAGATTTTAGATAGTATTTTTTACTTCTGTTTTAAAAATAATTTAATTTGTTTCTCAGGTGCAGGTGAAGTTTTATGTGTTAGCTTTCACAAATACTTCATCTTAATTTCCTGTAGTTTTTCATTGGTTATGTGTATATAAAAGTCAGAGGGATTTGTGAGAGTGTCAGTATTATGTAAAGTTCTAAAATATCAAATCCTCGAGATACATATATCTTTTTGATAAACCTGGGAAGCTAAGATTAAATTAATAAAAATCCAGTGCATATCTGGTCAGCTGTCATATTTCCTTTTCTTGTTCACTGACATGAGAATATATATTAGCGATATGTTAAATAATGTAGACAGGAAGAGGATAAGCCCAGTTTGCACATAAAATACAAATGCTTAAATAATCTTTTGAGACCTAAATGATAATAGATTGTTTACACAACTTTGCTGTTCCCTCCAAGACATACCATCACTATCCATCTGTAGTAGACTATAGCAGTTTATAGTGCTGGGGATAAAAAGCACCTGGCTTCAGAAGATCAGTAGTGGAACTGCCAACAGAAGCAGGGCTAGAAGAAGCTGATTGTTTTGTTATCACAGAATTACTCCATTCCTAGGCTGATTAATTCATAGTCAGTGGTTGCAGTGCAAGGCACATCTTCAGCTGGTGTGATTTCATGACCTTTAATGGAGTTGCNAAAGAACCCCCAAACCCCTTTTGTTAACAGCAGTTTTAGAGAGCTACATAATTAAGATGTCTAGCCTATTACTGAGCAAGTAGCTTTGAATACAAGGCAATAGGAGTGAAATGCCAAGCTTTTCCAGTCTATGCTGCATGAGTAGGTGGATTTGGGATTGTTCAGTAGAAACCCCTGGTGGTGTTGGGTATTTTTTGATGTAGCTTCCCAGCTGTTAATTGCCACATGGTAATGTATTATAGATTTATTTACTGGAGCAATGTCCACAAGCAATCATCTTTGTCTTCCTCATACCTTGGGATCCTTGTACTTTATCCTTCCTGGGTGTGTACCACTTGCGCTCCCCACAGGCCTTTGAAAATAAAAGTGTGGCCAAAGAACCGTACATTTGAGACTTCTGAAATATTATTCCACTCTAAATGTTACTTTCAATACAGCCTGGGGCTGTGGCTTTCAGTTGCTGTGTATGAGCCATACTTCAGAAAATGGGCAATATTCCCTGCCTCGCTGGGTCCAGCTGCTCCTGGCTGAGGGGGCTGCACCTGCTGCATCCTCAGGCTCCGGATTTAGACACTTAGTGCCAAAGTACCCATATTGCAGAGCCAGCATGGATTGTGCTGAGCTCCACACCTCATCTGCAATATGCTTGTGTCAGACAGGGGAGGCCTGCATCTTTTGTTGGGAATTTCTGGATGAGCTTGAGAATTTTAGAAGAGAAGTCAATTGCTTCCGGATAAGGTATGCCAGTGGATATTCAGCACTCCTAGAATGTGGGCATTTAGGAAAGAGGTAGATTATTATCATCCTATATCCAATTCTGAAACTTCATCCCTAAATGCCAGCATTTCTGGATTGCCAGCATTTCTGGATTGCCAGCTAGAAACTTTATTACACATATAAAAAACATTTATTAATTATTATTAATCTTAACTGACAGCTGGGTTTAGCTAACTGGGAGAAAGAACATCACAGTTTTGTTATATGCACTTCTGCAGTCTGACTGGTGTATTCAGTGTGTAGTTAAGCAGACTGATGAAATTTGGGGTAAAATGAGAAAGGAAAGGTGTCCATTCTCTTTAGAATATAGACTTATTATCCTTGCAAGAGACTGAATCTCTGTCAGGCTCCAGTTAAAACTTCTTGCTCTATCAGCTGTTTGAATAACAGTTGTCACCTCGAAGCTCCTGAACACTTTTTTGTTTGTAGACTTTCCATGCATTCTTTAGTTTGAGGTTCTTGCCTGGGGATGCTTTTCACAAATCCTTATTTCTGTATTGAATTTTCTCTTGCATTGAGTTGATGCTGAGTTTGGATTGAATTCTTATAAATTCCTGGGAGAAAGAGAGGGGAGGTTTGGTAAGTGGCTTTTTTTTTCTTCGCCAAATATTAATTTTTCATCTGAGGATGTCTCATCACCATGTAACATAATTTTTATGGACTGGGGTCAGTCAGCTGAGGTCATGACTGTGAAGTCTGCACAGCAAACCTTTTTTCTTGTAGTCAGTCTCCCATCTGTTGATGGAGGCTGCCTAGATCTGTAACAGCTTTATCATCTCATAAGGCAGATTACCTCACTCAGAGCACGGTGGAGGTCTCTCTTGAGTGGTTTCTCTTTTGAGGAGGCCCACCTTAAGCAAAAAGTAATTTCCAGCAGAATCCATGTGATCCCAGACTTTAATAGCTTACAGACAAAGTTAATGTTCTCAGAGAAGTGGCTATACCATTAAAACATATAGTAAAAGAATGAACAAGGAGATAAAACTGAGTTGTCCTTGAATGCTTAAACTTTCAGCAATGTCAAGACTGAAAGATCTGACTGTTACAAGGTAAAAGGCAAATGTGTTGTTACATTGCTTGTCTGACAAGTGAGCAATAATCTAATCTCAGTTCTGCTGATAAAAAACCTGCTTCTGACTTTAGTGGGCTAGGATTGCTCCTAAGCTGCTTATGTAGCACTGAGTGGCACATGGAGAAGTTTTGATGCCATGAGAAAAATGCCCTGGTTTTATACAAAATTAATTCAGGTGGAACTTCATGTGTATCGGTTTCTGTCCGTTGCCTCTTGTCCTATTGCTTGGCACCACAATTGCAATAAAAAATACATTGAACAGACTTATTTTTTCTGGATTAATACAATTGTAATCTTTGATAAATTTCTATTAGAAGTGACCAAGTGACATTTTTTGGGTATTAACAGTGACTAATTTACTTTCTTCCCAGCTCATCATATAGGAATTTTAAAATCATGGTTGAGAAATGAAAACTAAAAACATTCTAGCAGACTTTTTTCTGGTACTTATTTGTATACAGGTTACTTATGAGCACAGTTCAAATTGCTGAGTGAAGAGTTGTGTATGTTCCACCAGCAAAATATTGCTAGTGAACTACTTGGGTGGGTTCTGAGTAGAAATAATAGCTCTGATCCTGCATCCTCTCTGGTGTGTCATGTCTCCATCAGGCTGCATTCATACCACTGTTGGGCTGTATTAGTATCAACATTGTGTTGAATCTACTGTGCTACCCACTTTCTTGCTCAGCACTTTTACAGGATTTGGGACTACTTCAGTACTCCAGGAAAATGGAGTGTGTCAGTGTTAAATATATGCAAGTGCTTGTCTCTTTTGTGAGTTCAGCATTTCTTACTCTTGCAGTATATGAATTCTGGCAGCTAGCCATGATTTTATCTTCCAATCTGCTGGAGAAAACCATGCTTAGGTACTGCTCTGTAATCAATTCTGTGTCCATACATGGAACATATTCTTTAGTATTCAACAGAAAATAAATCCTACTTGGTTAAAATAGCATTTCCTACAAAATTTGTGTGTCTTCAGATAAGCTAATAAATACATTAGCCACTGGAAAATCTGTGTCTTGGAAAGCTCTTAATGAGTATTAAATTTGAGAAGACTGTGTTAGTGCTGTTTTCTCATTAAGTTTGACCACGTGGGTACAATGCAGGACAGGAAAGCACAGTGAGTTGCTGTGGAGCAGGCAATCTCTGCCTTTTGAACCATTTAGGCTATGTCTACATCTTCCTAGAGCTTGAGGTGCTGGAGGACAGCAGATGCCTCTGTTGCTCTTGTGGCAGTTCAGTACCTGCACCTGCTGCTTCTCCCAGTGCTCAACAGAGATAAGTTGTCTTAAAAAGAATACAAATCATCCTATTTTTTAAAAAGCAACCAACCACCCCCTCACCAAAACCACCACCATCACCGAAAAAACCCTAGTAGGGGTGCTTCAGCAATTAAAATCATATCTAAGCAGAAATAAAAACGTGGAAGATGAAAAAAGAAAAGAAAGATATTATGTGTGACACTTCTTGGTTTGAAAAGATTTCTGGATATAAATTCTCCATCCCCTTTAGCCTTGTTGACAAGGTGCTATGCTCTGCTTTGATGAGGGGTTTATGGATAGGACAGTGGACACAAGAAGAATGAGGTGGTATTAGGTTGCCCTCTTCAGTTGTGACAAAGTAGGTTGACTTCTGCAGAATTTCAATGGTTTGTTGTTGTTTTTTGTACAGCATCTCAAATTCTCTTTTTCTGAATGAAGAAAGTATTTGTCATTTTGAAACTGTCACAAGTAAAGTAGACAAAATATATAGCTGAAGATATCGCTTCTTACACATGTGATAACAAAGAAGTCTGCGTGTGTGCACAGTCCGATTGAAAGCTGATGCTCCTCTTGCACAGGATGAAAATAAATCATTTGTGAGAGGCATTTTGGTGAGGCAGCATCATGTTCTTCTCTGTGTCTCTCTTCTGCACCTTTGCAGAAGAGACTATGCTACATGTCAGAATTACTGGGAATAAACTGACCCTTCACATCTCTGCTTCCTTACCACAGAACTGACAGGATAGTCAGGTTTAATTCTGAACGACGTGTTTCTCGTGAAAGGAGGAATTGGCCATTTGGGCAGAACAAATGTTGTAGTGCAGAGAAAGCACAGATACTCCAGACAAGGTTAAACCTCTCTATTTAAGAAGGGGAAAGCAGGATGTTTTGTGGTTCACAGGCCAAAGCTGCATTCCAGGGTGTCCAGGAGAATGCAAGAGAAGAGACAGTGATAAAATTAATAGCAAGTTGCACACAGCATTTCCAGGCTGATTTAAATTCGTGTTTTATTCCATGGTGTAGCCTGATAAAGGTCATTGCCTGTACTGAGCACTAGCAGCAACTATCAACATCAATAACCATCAAGAGTGCTCGCTGCTTCTTGGGATATGACCCTCTGCACTTCACAAAGACTGGCTTTCTAACATTGACCACTGGACCCTTAAAAACGTTTGTCTAACTCCTGTGTAATAGTTTTAAATAATGAACAGATACAAATGTATCTCTGTAGGTATATAATTTTTTTAAATGAAACATTTAAAATTTTTTTCCCCTGTATGTGTTAAATGCTTTAGTTACGTTACAATACAATGGTAAGTAGTCCTTGGTGCAATTTCAGAAAGGTAAGCAAACAATTTGACAGCGAGGAAGAAAGGACTAACCATGATTATAACTGAGCTGCTAGCCAGGGCATGTTTGGATGGAGGTAGTAGGGAAGAAGGGGAAGGTGCTAGGAGAATCACATTAAAGAGAATAACAGAAAATTGCTCAAGCTTGTGAAATCTGACATGATTCAGGAAAAAATTACCTCAAAATCTGATTAAAAGTATTCCATTGACTTTCCTGGTCTTTGTATTGGTTGTTCTCAAATGCCTGTTTACCCTGGAATTTTCCTTTCTGTGATTCAGAGGAGAAACAAAGATCCCTGGGAGGTTTGGTTCATGTTTAATTATAAAGTAGAGCAGCCAGTTTAATAATGGAACAAATGTTTGGCCACAGTTTCACAGGACCGTTTCCATAGTTCCTAGAAGAGTGAGCCACAGGCACACCCAACTCTTTTTCTCTCCCTTGCCTCTACCTGAGGTTCACAAGGAAAGAAAAGTAAAAATAAAAATCTGTGCATGAAGGGCTGTGACATGTTCTCACCTTCTCCTTGATCTGGGTATTCAAAATACCAAAACTTTGCACGATTATTTTTATTTGCCATGAAAAATACCTAAGGCTCGTCTGGAGAGACCAAATTCTGAAGTAAAAGGGAACTTTTAAAACTTTCCTGTGTAAAACCAGTGATTCTGTACCTGAATTTGCTCTGAGTTACAGCCCTTGATTTTGCCAGTGTTTGGGTTAACCTCCTAAAATGGGAATTTTGCCACAGAGAGTGCATGCCTGGTGTATACACCCCAATGTCTCCTCAGGTGCAACTTTGCCTTTCAGTTCTCATAAAGACCTTACAGGAGATGTGAAGTGATGTAGTGCTGTGCAAAGCAGCCTTTCAACTATGAACTGAATTTGTAATTGACATGCCTATGAAATATTAAACAAACCATTAGTGTCTCCGAGCAGGTTAACCACGTGAGCCCTTCAATCTGTGCTGGATCGTGTCTCTGTGGTAACATATTAGGCTCCGGCTTATTGAGAGAAAAGAAGCCTAAAGGAGAACTAACTGGAGACAAAGTATCAAAAAAAACCCTGCTCAAGCAGATAAATACAAAAGCCAGGTTTAATACAGCAACTAAATAAACAGTTTCAACATTCTTACACTGAGCTTTGAAATAAAAAGTCATGTGCAGTGATAGCCATTTGGTGATAATAAATGTGGAGATTTCAGGAATGGTGACATGAAAATGGATTGCTGGCAATGAAACTGAAATTTATAGTTTCATGTACTTGGGTCAAAAGGTTTGTTCCCTGTATGTAACAGGCTATAAGGTGCCTATGTGAAACCATGGAATGGAAGTAGGATCAAAAAAAAGGGAGAGATGAGCGCACATTCCCAAAGTCCTACACTTAGCTGACTGGACACCACTGTGGAAATGTCACTCTCCAGTGACACTTACAGTCCCTTTCTCACACCCCGAGGAGGACTTTGAATGACAGTGATGTTCATACACCACTGTGGTCCATATCTGAGCTGCATCTTTGTCAGGGGGTATTTGGCAGGGTGGCTTCTCTGAGGTGTCAGTTCACTGAAGGCCACGTTGGTTACACTGAGTTGACAGCATGAAAATTGTCACTGCAGCCTCTAACAGAAACAGACTCGTGCTCTTCCTTAAATACAAGGGGAGTAACATAATCAAGGAAATACCGGGGCATGATCTGGGTCTACTTTTCAGCTGGTTTGATCCCTACAGTTTGTGTGTGCCAAAGCTGGATTGTTCCTGGATTGGTTGGTTGTGTGTAGAGAATAATGTAAAATGACGTTTTTCTGCCAAGGCTGAGATGATTGCTATCAGTGTCATAGTGGTCTCCTGCATTTGTGTGCCTGCTTCCCCTCAGAACAAGTGCAGATGTTGAACAAGTAAGTCAGAAGGACTCAGAAATGGAAGAAGGAGAGAAACAATAGGTAGGAATATTTGTAACAGTGCTGAAGAATACCACAGTTAAGAAAGAAATGTTCAGTGAAGAAGTTAAAAAAATTATTAAGGGAAAGGAAGAAAAAATGTGAACATGAAATATAAGACAGTGTTTTTCTCATGTAAACCAGCTAAGAGTCTATTCAAGGACCACAGGAAGTTTCTCAACATATTTTTTAATTGAGAACTAAAAGCTCAACAAATAAATGCAGTTTCACTGAAGTCTAGACTGAAGACACTACACTGCCTGAGAGGATTAAGTGGATAATCAAAAACATTTTGTGGTTTCTGCTGTTCCCAGAGACCAAAAGTAGGGACAGAAGAAAATGAGAGATGGCAAATGAGCCAAACTGAAAAAAAACCCCTCAAAAATCTGGAGAAGAAGATGACTTCCCATATCCAGTTAGAGGCCAATTGAAAGAGTCAAAGTGTTATGAAAGACAGAATACAAACACAGAATCTACAGCTATGAGCTAAATTCCTTGTTTCTCTTTGTAGGAATGTAAATAGAAGAGTTTAATGCTCATTTAAATAACTATTTAAATTTTAATATTTGACTCAGTACTTTTGAATTTTTAAAAATTATATTTGACAAATTGGAATGAGAAGATTAACTGATTCTGTAGTGCAATGTCATTATTTAATTATTTTGATAGAAATATTTAAAAGGAAGATCTGATCACCATATGATTGGAGTGCAGAAGCTTTTATGGGATCATTAGTCTGGGATTTAGCTTTTAAATTTAGCAGGAAAATTAGCTTTTGGGTAATAGTGCTTTAAATAGACTCAGCTTATAAATAACTTCTCAGGACCTAGATGTATATTAAGGTCACTTCAGACCAAGCTGTGTAATCATTATCAAACCTAAAATTCAGATCTGTGGGATTTGGGTGTGAATGGCACTGCTGGTAGTACCAAATTTTATTCTAAGCTACTTATTATGTAACTTCTCATTAAATAACCCAAAAGTGTCATATTATCTTTCAGGACCCACATGCCACTCATTTGAGATAGAGGAGCAAGGCAGAAGAATATGGAATAGGGATCTGACAGTTTAGATAACTTATTGTGGAAAAGTACAGAGAGAGGCACTGGGAGAACAGAAGTGCTGTCCTAAGGAAGTGAATGCAAAAGTCTCTTGCTACCAGAAAACTATATTTAGAGATTTTTGCCTGCAAGAGAATCCCCCTCTGTTTAATTCTTCCGCAGCTGGACCTTGTAAAGTGATTTCTCAGCAAGGCTGGCAAAGCACAGCATTGCACTAATCACATCTGTTGGTCACAGCGCGTATGGGACGGTACCTGCCTCGGTCTGTGGGAGCTCTGCTGTCAGCTCAGGTGTGTTTGGCATTTGTCTTGCGTTGCAAAATCCTTTCACGGGTGCTGAACATTAGGTGACCACTGAGACAAGAGTCTAAAACATCTACGAATCCTAATGAGAAAGCAAAATTCATATTTTTGTTTTTATATTAGTGATACCATATGATGAACTTCTCTAAGGTCATTAGGAATAAAAATTTAGGAAAAAATGTACTTTTCACTTTCTAAATATTTACACATAAATTATTAATAAGGGAATCAATAATTCTGTTTTGGTAGAAACAACAACTCCAGAAGACTGTTAGTTTTGGGAATAAATTTATGTTTATTTATTAGGACTTTATGGCCTTCTAGAGCTATGTGTTACTGATATTCTCAATGTTAGGAAGGGATGTACTTGGCCTGGTTTAATACCAGGCTCCTTCATTAACCAAAGAACGTGTATATATTTAAAATAAATTCCTGTTGATTGTCCTGTCTGTGGTTCTGCTGAATATTTGAATATACTAATGAAATAGGGATAAAATACAGGTGATCCAGTAATAACACTGTTTTCTACAGCAATGGTAATATGAACAAAGTCGATTTAAATACTGCCTGAAGTGTTTCACTCAAGTAAGATGAAGAAAACCTTCAAGTTTCCACTAGGTGTCAGTCAATCTATTTATTTGGTTAAATAGGCTCCGCAGAAATTTGAGAGCAAAACGCTGATGCCAAGCCGCTATAAAAATAGTTACATTTTTTGTGAATACCAAACAGAGGTATTTGGAAAGAATGAAACCAAATGGATGACTTTTTAATTTCAATTGTCCCTCTGTTTTTTTCATTTGCTTTACATTTTCCATTTAAAAGCAGTCAAGAAAACTCCCACAAACTCCAACCCTGATACTGCTCCAGGGAAATAGAGGAGAAGGAAGGAAGAGAAGGAGCAGGCTGGCATTGCTTGTGGAGACTCTGCTTGGTTATTTCATGTCCATCCCGAGCCAGCAGCGGCAGGATTTGACCCTTTCAAGGGGAGGGTGCCTAAGACAGCAGAATCCAACAACTTTCAAGAAAGCTCCAGGGTATCAAGCCTTTGAGCTGCCATTGCACTAAAAGGAAATGGCACCTTTCCCAGTGCAAGGCACAATAAGACCCTTGGGAAAGGTCTTGAGAGTGCAGGAAGAGTGCAGATCCATCTGTGCAGGAAAAGAGAAGACAAGATAGACACAGGGAGAGGAGTGTGCCAATATGGATTTGAAAAGGGAAACCAGACATAGCTCTTGCTAATGGTAGCCTTGGCCCCACATTGCTGGTCATAATGGCAATTGAAGTTTACTGACCGCTTGTTTTGCCAGGCCTGGCCAGGATGGAGCTGCTGTGGGAAGGCAGCACCCAAAGAACAAACAGGAAAGGAAAGGTCAGAAAAGTGATGGTGCAGAGCAAGACATTTGCCAACTGGACAAAGAGAGCCAGATATTGCTGCTTAAAGTATAGGAAGAAAGAAGGCAAGTATCTGCAATCTGGCTTCATAAAAACCAAAGAGCCCATCTCTTGTGTGCACCTGTGTCCCAGATACAGCGTTTACTGTAGTGCTTCACATAGGCACCTGCTCTGAACAGGCTGCGCTCGCATGGGCTATGGCTTCTTAGGCTGTCTACTGTGTCCCGGGTAGCTGTGTAAATCAGGACTGTTCATCCCTGAGGCTCTGTACAACCATTACTCTGAGAGCTGCAAGAGTCCTTCTCTACCCCAGCTGGGTAAAGACTGGCAGGATACCTATGGGAGCTTATGGGAACAGTGATCTGAGATCGGACCAAGGCGCCGTGATACAAATGTCCAAGGTATCTGTTTAAAGAGGGCAGCAGTTTTCTGACACCAATTCAATTTATATCCCTTGTCCACCAGGGAAAGGGTTAAAGACTAATTGTGCTCATGTAAATGGAGCCCTCACTAGAGGAATTGTTAAGAAATGTCCATAGGGACAGCAGGGGAGAGGGACAGAGAGAGTCTGCCAAGAGAGCGGACTGGTTTCTCTTTGGGTCTGTGGCTGCTGGGCTGTGTGATCTGGGAGTTCAGAAACCGAAAAGGAACCACCAGTGTGGAATTTTATTGTCCAGCCTATATTTTCTACAGTGACACCAGAGTGTCCTGTCATCTGTTTGGTATTTTGCAAGTTACTGCTCTCATGTGCTGGACTGCCTCATTTCACTGCAGTGCGGTTACCCCATTCACCCAGCCATTGGGCCATTACAGTCGTGGGAATGTTACTGAAATAATCTGGTTTTGATGTATTTTAACACAGTTTCTCTCCAAAATATAAAAGCCAGTTTATTGTGTTTCTTGTTTCATCGCTCTTCTTTGTGGCTTAAGTATTGGTTTTGGTACAACAGAGAGAGACCTGAATCTTTTTGTGGGTCGGTTTGTGCAATTTTAAAAGACACATAGAATGGGCAGACTCAATGGCAGCTACAAAAATCCTTCGGGCTTCCCAGTTTGCTCTTCTTCCATCTGAAATACCCAGAGCTGTATCTTGCTTTACATAACAAAAAATGGAGTGCATCCACTGTGCCAGAGGTGGTTAGAGGAAAACCAACACCAGTCCATGTTCCTCCTGTCAGTGTGGGAGCTGGCAGAGCAGCCAGAAGCAGCATGGCCTGGGAGCCCAGGAGGTACTTGGGTCACCACCTGGAAGAAGTAGCAGCAAGGCTTTGCAGGATGAACTGGGAACCAGCTGTCCAATGTCTGTGCTGTCCTCCAGCAACCCTCTTCAGCCATCCTCATTCAGCTCAGCTTCCCTGCCTGGAAGATGAAAATAAAATCAGCTCATATTTTTACAATGTGCTTTCAAACTCCAACACCAGCAGCCTCATAGTGTACCTTCAGGGACTTGAAAAAGAATGTTAAAATTGTCTCATGTTGCCTATGGTATTGAAGTAAAGGGTAAGTTTCCCCACTGGATGAGACATGGAAAGAGTTTTCCTAGAAACATGAGATTTGGAAGGTGTATATCAGTGTTTGCCAAGAAACAAATTCAGGTACTCTTTAACAGCAGACCTACGCTAACAATTCTTAAAGTAATGTATCTAATATAGGCTATACTTTGGAGGTCACCAGAATTGCCTTCTACCATCCTTTCACTAAGCTGTGAGCCTCTGAATAGCTTGGCTGCAAGCCAATATGATGTTGTTTTTCCTGGCATGGTAAATTTGGGAGGTTTAGGACCTGAATGTCATCCGTGTCTTAGGGAAGGCTGTTCCAGGTCAGCTGGAGGCTCTAGCTTAGTGCTACCTCTCCCTCCATCCCCCGGATATTTAACTGAGTTGTTTAGCTATTGTATGCTTCTAATTTAAGTCTCATACTTTTCTTCTTTTAGTCTGATGTGTTTCAAATCAAGCTCATACAAATCTTCCAGCCAAAAGGTTTTAGAACTTATTTATGCAGGTGTGTTGGTTTGTGACAGTGCAGGGCTGGATGAAGGAGACAGTGGTCTCAGGATGAGCCAGGAGTGCCCATGGGAGACTTCACAACCACCTTGCCACGTGTGCTTTGGCCTATAACAAACCTACAAGAACCAAAATCCAACAACATTAGCTGATTCTGTTAAAATTGTGTGTCTACTCAAGAGTGATGTCTTTGGTGCTGGAATTGGTGCTGCTATTACACTACGTTCTCTTCCTGCTATTCACAAACATCCATGATTTCTAGTTCAGCTGTGTTTTCCTCCCAGTTGAGAGAAACCTTGGCTGTGAAGTGTGGGAATAAAACTTGGGATCTGCTGCAGTCATTTTATTTTGCTGTTGAAATTCTCACCTCTGTGAAATCACTACAGAAAAATGTTTTTATTTATGATATTTTATTTATTTTCTATTTCTATGACATGTACTTCAGAAATGTAAGAACCCTCCTTTGTTTTTCTGTGTGTATCCAGCTCGTTCCCAAGAAACAGTGTGCCTGTGTATTTGTTCGAGATGGAGGCGTGAGGGAAGTGTTGGCTCCCAGTGCCCTCAGTTAAACACGTGGGAGCTCTGGCTTTCCTTGTGTGGTTATGCAGATACCTAAGTAAAACAGTTTCCTATAGAGGTCTTCAGGGCAGTGCTTTCTCCTGCTGAGATGCTGGAATGGAAATGCTTGCTGGCTGTTTTCCTTTGTGGCTGGTGCTCTGTCCTTGTACAGCACAGCTTTCTAATAGCTGACTTCCAGTGAAACTCTGAAATGTTGAGCAGCTGAAAACCCATCATGTGCCTCTCACTGTAGGGACTGTTGGCCACTGGACAGAATTACTGATCCTTAATTACAGTGTCTGTACATACAATGATCAGCCTGGAGCCATAATCAGATATAAAAAAGGCTCTGAAACAAATCTATAGGCCAAGTTCTAAATTTATGTAAAGCGCTGACGATTGGGATGGCATGCCAGCACAAGTTATTAATGCCAACATATTTTTATCATGCAAATGTGACTGTGTAGTTAGTGATGATCAGGGTTTCTGGATATGGCATTGCAGCCACATACACAAGAAGTTATTTCAGCCAGTTTATTGCATTTGAGAGTGAATTTCATACTGACAGATCTGTAGTGAAAGGAACTTACTATACTTGAGGAGACCAAGAAAGAAGCAGTTTTTCTCAGATTTTTTTTTTTTTTTTGGAACAACTGCACTGATTTGGAGACTGTAATTCCCTGAGGAAGCTATGTTCAGCTATAAATATCCTCTGAGCTAGCTCAGTGGGTTTATCTGAACTGGGGCTAATTTATAGGTATTGCATTGGACTCTCAGAGGGGGCATATTTCTTACACTCTGTAGAGCAGTGATGGGTAAAAGGGAAAATCTGAAATACCTCTTCACAAAAAGCTTGACAAAAACATACCTCTTAACAAAAAGCTTCCTCCATCACTATTCTGAATGTGAACCTCCCAGCTGTCCCAGAGCGAACAGCTAGGGGACAATTGGCATCTCGAGGCTGAGTTTGTCTGCAGGGAAAGCAGAAGATGAAATAAGAGCTATGCTTCTTTGTCATTGTATGTGTCTGGTGATAAATAACAAATCTTTTTAGAAGTTAAACCTAAATAAAGCTGCCCACAATAGCCACCCCCACTGCCTGTGCTGTTGGGTAGCAGGAGGAGAGATCTGGTAGTGGTAAATGTGCTTTTAGCTGGAGCCAGGCATCTGTCCCACCTACAGGTAAGTTTCCTACATCAGAAGAGAGCAGGGCAGTGAGGCAAACTGAGGAATTGGGATGTGTAGATTTCAGTCTGAATAAAGAAAGTTAAAAATACTACAGGTGAGTGAGGTTCTAGAAGGAAACAAGTTAAACATACTTCATGGTGGCTCTTGGAGAATATTTCCCCAGAGGAGAACTGCTGGCACAGAATGTTCTCTCCCGTGTTTCTCCCCTCATTTTAAAGGCAATAGGAGAAGAATGTTAAATTTACCTGTTTAAAAACCTGATGAGGAGATCAGTGTTGTCACTGTTCTTCTGTGGTCACTGCATGACCTTGAGGAAATTGATAGGTAACTACCCAAAGCACAGGATGAGGCAATTTGGAAAGAATTGCTACAGTGGGGAGTGCCATCCATGGAGCAGTAGGCCTAGGCTTGCTCATGTTTACTAAGAAAGAAAGTAGGTACTTTTCCACCCGTCATAGACGCATCACAGGAAATATGACAGCCAAAGAGATGAATGAAAGCTAAAGTACTTTTTACTAGGCCTAGAAATACCATGTTGAATAGTGGCTGGCTCCTCCTTGGGAAGTGTCCGTGTATGACTCTCAAGCACTTGGACAAATGCTATCGGTAGGCAGCAGCTCCAGAGGGAGGCTGTGCTCTCGTAGTTTGGTCTCTCTCCTGTAGAAAAGTGACTGGGTGCAATACTTGCCACCAGAAGCAGTGCAGAGTGAGGCAGCTGACTTCCCTGAAGACACCAGCTTTAGCCACAGTTTGTAATGGCTGCTTTTCCAGGCTGGCAGAAGAGTATGTTTGGCCAGTTCATTGCCAGAGTGGGTCTCAGTTCACCAGGAGCAGGTGGGTTGTGGTATAGGACACATGAGAAGCTACAGATTTCTTGCTCTTGGACAAAAATAGTCAAATATCTTAAAACAGATCAAGATCTGATCAAGTTCTCCTCTTATCCCAGCCAGGGAAGCTTCTAGACAGTCCCTCCTCTTACATAAACAGATGCAGTTTAGGGGAAGGGCTGTTTGTTCAGAACTTGAGCTCTCCAAGAGGGTGGTGACAGGCCCCTTACCTTGGAGCGTTGCTAAACATGATGCAATCTATGAGCACCTAGCCTGAACTGTGCATACGCCTGTGAAAGGTTTTGTATCAGATCAGGGTGGGCAAAGGGGAGAAGGAAATGAGATACCAGGATCTGAGCCTGACCTGACTGCAGTGCTGGATCTGTCAGGATGGAGAAAATGTCACAGACAGACAAAACACTCAAGCAGTGTAGAACGGATTGAAAAAGAGAGCTTGCAGAGTTTAACAGCAGGTTTGCAGAACAGAAAGTGGCCACAGAAAAAAGAGGGCTGCAACAGACCCTATTGTTGCTCAGCTTCAACTTCTCCTGCAGTGTTCGACAGAGAGCAACCAGAGTATTTTATTTGTGATTGGGAAGCATTTGGGGGTTGTTGGTGCTTTTGTGAAATGTGCATCTTTAAATCATGTGCGGTATGCTTGATTAATAATTAAGGTAAAGAAAGAAATCAGTATTTTTCAGCAGCTCCCTAGGAAATGTTTCTCTACAAAGGGCATCTCCTAGGCTATTCCCTGTTTCATGCCTTGAAACAACTGCAAAATATATGCATATTTTCTTATCCCAGTTTATGAACCCCTGGAGCACGATAATGAGTACACAGTATTAATCTGATTTGTTTAAAAATATTAATCCAATTTTTTGTTTAATGGTACAAATCTGGGCACAGCTGATAACAAAAACTTACAGCATCTTATCTCTTTATGGAGATAGCTAAATGCGGTGCCATTCATCACCGTGATAAGTAGTTCCTCAGGCACAAATGCGCACACATCGCGGGCCGTGCGTGATGTCGACCAGACACAGCTCTGTTTTCTGTCTGCCCCGCGTGACGCTATCGACAAAGAGCTGTGAGCAAGGGCAAAGCAATACTCTTGGCAAATCCTTCACAAGTGTTGGGGTTTGCTGTCCTATGAACTTCTCCATCAAATTTTAAACAAAATCTAGGAATCTGTTTTAGCAGGAGAGCAGACTGCAAATAAGACTTCACTCTTGCAATCAGACCAGTATTTTGTTTGAAACTGGATTTCTTGTCTTTCTCTGAGGCTAAAGCTGATGTCTGGGCAAAAGCAGCCCCAAGGTTTGCTGTGCTGAGCAAAGCCCTGCAGAGCAGAGGTCACCTGCAGCAGCCCAGGGGGTTTGGGGGTGATGCAGTGCTTGTGCTGTGTCATGATCCTACAGCAAGATGTTGTCTTTGTGACCCAGTGCTGGCTTCAGATTCTGTAACCACTTTAGGGTTACTATTATGAATGTATATTGCCAAGGAAATGTGGAAATACTTTAAAAAAACATACTCATTATCTTTTAAATGACAGTATTTTCTTTTTTTCTTTTATCCCCAAGTTTATCTAAGAATTCTTTTAACCAGGTTTATCAGCTCTGATATGTCAAAACTTGTTCCTGTGATTAGCATGCAACATTAAGGTTCAAATATTCTATTTGCATGTCTAGTTCAAAACCCTTTATGCTCTAGCTCCCCATCATAAAATGTAGTTGATAGTACATCTGTTTCATGTCTTGTCTATCAAAATTAATTTGATTTAGAAATCCTCTGGAGTTTTGTATAGACAAGAAGCAGCTCAAAGGAAAATTTGTTCTCGGCTTGGCTTTTAGATATTTTTGTTTCAGCTTCTTGTGAAACTTGCACTTTCAATTTATGATTACTGCAGCAAAAGAATCATATTTTTTTCCCCCCTTGGTGTTCTGGGGAAGTCTAACTAGGGAAGGCAAGACACAGAGGGCATAAAGTTCATGTAGGAAAGCCGATTGAGGGACAGGCTTAAGCCATTCAAGGAGCCTGGGCTGAGTTCCTATTTATGCCAAAAGTTTTTGGATTATTCACCCGTCTCTGAGGCTGGGGCAAAACCTGTCAGGGCAGTGGAACGTGGTGGGTGGGTAACCAAGTCCTACACAATGTGGAAAATGCTCATGCCCCAAATACTACTTCTGGGACCAGTTTCTGTAAGAATTAGGCAGATGAGAAGGGCAGAGCAGAGTGAGGTTGTTTGTTTAGACACACAATGTTTGCCTTTATTTCTCTCTATCTTTTCTAAGGGCTGTGACGGCACTTCCTTCCTAGTTCATTTGTGTGGCTGCGTGAAAGGGATATGTCTAAATAGGGGTCAGAGTGACTGCAGGGAAGTTTGCTTGTTTGTTAAACAATATGGGAAGAAAACAGAGGCCATGAAGAATACTTCCCTCCCCTCTGTGCCCCAGGGAACATTCTTTATAAAATTTGGCAGCAACTCTTTCATTGCAAACCAGCAAACCACTACATGGAGTGGCTGGCCTTGGAAACTGTTTTAGTCATTTAACAGGATAGGAAGAGGAGGCAAAGGAAAGAAGCTTTAAAAAAAAGAAGGAAAATTGTACAAAGCCTCGGAGAAAATCTCTACATAAGTAAGACAGAATGTTTCAACAGTGAAAAGTTTGTGTCAGTTTTCAAGGAATTAAGAACAAAGAGTATGACAAGCTTGACTTGTTACATGGTGCATTATAAAAAAAGAGCATAGTAAATATCATGCCATGTCCCAGATTGTGCTGCTGATCAATTTAAACGAATGTTCTCTCTGACAGTGACCATTGCAAGGCTGTTTGAACACCAGCAAAAGAAATTTCCTGCAGGCTCTTGTGAAAAATACATCCAGAAGTAAGTCCAAGTGCCTAGTGCAGAAATTAAAAATAACAGGAACTTTGGTACATATGTTTTTATCCAAGCACTGCAAAAAACTAATAGTGAATTCCAAATGTAGATTTTCAAATTATGGAATTTCAAACTGTGAAAAGAATTACTTTTATAATACAGCTGATGGTGACAGAAAACAGCTTGTTTTACCTTATTTCCTCAGACACCTTGGTGAGATTTTGAAGCAGTGTCTCTAACCTTTTTTCTAGCAGTAAACTGGGGATATGGGTCTATGCAAGCCCAAAACTTTAGATACTTAGAGCTTCCCAGGGTCTGCTAGTTGCTTAGGTTTTTATCAAACACATGCCTAATGGTGTGTTAATGTGTTAGCCATGACTGGCCTCTTTACCTCTGTGCTCCTCAGCAGCAGGGCCTCTGAACTCTATCGCTGCTCTTGACATGTCATTCATTCCCTCATCGATCTTGCCAGTAGGATGCTTGGGACATAGCTGCGCCTCCTTCCCCAGTCCCATATGTCTGTTGAACAGAACCTAGTTCAGCAGCTACTCTGCCTGATCTTGTTTACAACCAATGTGACAAGGCCAGTGCTTTACCTAGAATGTTATATGATAATTGTATACATCGTCATTTATTCTTGTCTTAGGTTGGAAAGGTGGAGAAAGCAAATGTGAATGTAATTTCTTTTAGACTGTGGCTCAGAGGTTAGCTAGAAAATCTTGACTCTTCTTCTTGCTCAAGGTCATTCTTAAAAGGCCTCAAATGCAATTTAATGTGTTTTCAGAGGTCTCCAGAGCCTAGTAAGGAAGCTTGCAGACCAAGCACTGAGTAGTGTTAGTGCTGCTGTGGGTACCATTACAGTTCTGGGATTCATGAGCAGTTGTGACCCCATCTAAATGTTTCTACTTTAGTGAATATTTGCCTTGCATCATTAGGAGTATGTGTTTCTATGCTACATCCCCCTGTACTTGGCACTGGTGAAGTTGCATCTCAAATCCGGTGTTTAGTTTTGGGCCCCTCACTGAAAAAAAGGCATTGAGGTGCTGGAGCAAGTCCAGAGAAGGGCAATGGAGCTGGGGAAGGGGCTGGAGCACAAATCTTCTGAGGAGTGGTGAGGAACCTGTGGTGGTTTAGCCTGGACAAAAGGAGGCTCAGAAGGGACCTTATTGCTCTCTGCAACTGCCTGAAAGGAGGCTGTAGTGAGGTGAGGGTCAGTCTTTTCTCCCAGGGAAAAAGTGACTGGACGAGAGGAAATGCTCTCAAGTTGCTCCAGGGGAGGGTTGGACTGGATATTAGGAAAAATCTCTTTGTGGAAAGGGTTGTCAAGCACTGGAACAGGCTGGCCAGAGAAGTGGTGGAGTCACCACCCCCAGAGTTATTTAAAAGATGTGTAGATGGGGCACTTGGGGCACCCTGTTTAATGGAGGCTTGGCAGTGTTGGATTAATGGTTGGACTCAACCATCTTAGAGGTCTTTTCCCTGAAAATGGATTCTGTGGTTCTATGCATACTTTGAATTGATGAGGAGCATAGTATAGAGATGGGATGCCCTTAGGGGAAGAGAATTACTATCAGTTCTCACCATGAAGACATGAAGCACCCTCATCTGCTTTCCCCCTCACTGGGAGGTAGAGGCTTCACTGTTGCTGAGGATTACAGGAGGCACCACCAGAGTTTTTCAGTTTCAGTAATTTGTATGTGCTTCTCCCAGTCTTGGATAATGGAGTAAAAGCACCTAAGTAGAAGGAGGGCAGGTGCCGTTCTCCAGACACATTACCTTAATGAATCTCCCGCTCTTTTTAAGAAGGTCTAGAAGGCTTTCAAAGCTGCTTTTCCATGTAACTAAAATAAGTTTCATTGTTGTCTGCTGAATGAAATTGTTCATAGGAAGTAAAGTTTTACCATTTGCTTCCTTTTACTTAAGTACTGATTTTGAGGTAGTTCTAGCTTTGCAGGCATATCAGTGGGGTGTGATATTCAAAATCAATTTATATTATTGCTTGTATTATTGTTACTGTATGATTTTGAACTTGTTTTATGCTTTGGAAGCCCTAGTTGATAAATTATGTAGGTGACAAAGGCTTCCATAAGAAGTGCAAACGCCCATGTGCATTCTTCAGACATTCTGTTGAGAGAGAGAAATGAAAAGAGTACAGGCTGCTAGAGATTATACGATTGAGTTAAAACAAGTATTTTAGTAACTTTGCATTCCTTTTCATATGTTTAAATGGACTACTTAAAATACGCTCTATTGTACAACTGCCCCCAGAGATTTGGGTAAAAAAGTAGCCTATTAACAACCTCCCTAACCATACTGTCAGTGTTTCTATGAACTTGAATTATAGCCTAGCTGAAGATTACATGTTTAACCAGCTCATAACAGTGCCTTGACTGAAATTTATTTTCTTTTAGCTGCTTTTGAAGAAAAAGCAAATACTTACCAGACGACCTGCTTGTTTCGAATAGACCTGTCAGGCTGCTGTCACTAAACATGTTGGAAGTGTTTGGCCAAAACTTTGGAAGAACCATTCCTCTCTTACACACACCTTGCACACCATCTTAGTCTGGGCTGTGTTATGAATATAATCTACTTCTGCCACTAGCTGGCTTATTTTAAAAAATGACAGTGCTCTCAAGTGACACTCAAGTGTTTTGATTGATGTCACCTTTTATTGAAATTCCCATTTCATTTGCTAAAAATCTTCCTACATCTCTAACAAATGAAGGTATAAGCCCCCTCAAATCAGAGCCATCTCAGCTATTATCACCCTGTCTACCAGCTTATAACATGCTTATGTCATCATATCATGGAAAAAGCCGTTTAATTTTCCTTCCCTGGAAAGCATACATAACTGCACCAGGCCTTTTAACACTCTACCTCTTGAATATTTGAATAGCAGTATTCTTTCATTCACTGAGAATTCTGTTCCTAAGCAGCTTTTCCATTTTTAGTGTTATAAAGCCTTAAGAAATGTCTGTGTGGGTTAGGAGCAACTGTAATATTCAGACCCACCACATCACCCTTTTATTACCTGAGCTAATGAAGTGAGTAGCAGAATACTGGTACCTGGAAAAGTATGTGCAACACACTTGCTGTAGGTCTTTTTCTTCCTGTGGTAAGGAAAATCCCCCCAAGCCTATGGAAGAATTGATTTGATTCCCTCTATGATGGGGAAATCATGCTTACCATTTATAGATCTTTCTGGGTTTTGAGTAGAAGTTAGAAAAACGAAGAGGTCTCCCAGTTGTATGGTTACCTCCCCATGCTCATCTTCATGCTCTTGGCCCAGAGTGGGAAGGTACTGCATCTTCTAATTTAGGTGAAATTCCACTTCAATAAAATGTAAGCACACTGCGCTCCACAATCGCCAATGTAATTCTTAGAGAAAGACTTGTTCATTAGCAACTTGAGAAATAGTTGAGATATTTTATTTCTGACATTAGATTGTTTCTCGCTCAGCAAGGCAGTGCTACCTGACACTTCTTAAAGGTCAAAACTGGTAGCCATTAAGTCCTGTAATCATAACAAATAATGAGGACAAGACCTTTGTTACATCTTTGTGATGCTTTATGGATGCTAGGAAGCAATGATTCCAGGGTTTGAGCATGCGCAGTTTTAAATTACTTATGCTCTTGCTGCTTCTCAGGGAGAGATTGTCCCACAGTCTCAAAGACCTCTTGCTGTATGGAAAATGCCTTTTCCTTTCCTTCTGCCTCACATTTTCCGTTGACGAATTTTTATCCCAACTTGTACACCCACTCAGCTAGTTTGAACTCTTCTTCTGTGTTTTTATGACCTTCCAGTGCTAGTAGACATTTACTACATCCCTCTTGTCTAGTGGCCAGACTGTGTCTTGAATCTCTCTCTATAAATGTGCCCCTTCACCGCCTTAATCTCTTTCGATGGAATTTTTTCTTCTTTGAATTCTTTCCCATGCTACACTGCATTTTACTGTCCCTGGATTCAGCTTGCAAGTTCATTTCTTGCAAGCCCTCTGGACCTGTCAGAATATGCAGGAAAATACAGTAGGGTGGTGAAAAGGAGAGGAGAAATTTAGCAAGTCTCAAGAGCTGGGGAGAGTGCTCAATGCAAAAGGCACATGGGTGCAAGCATTGCATATTAGCATCAGATCTTCACCTTAATGCTCTGGTGCTATGAATTAATTATTTTAGAAGTTGATATTTTTCCTTGCGAGAGAAATAAAACAGTTCTGAGTTGACAGATGAGAAATAGATGAAAGTAACTTTTCAGAGATGCAGTCAAGGGCTGTACTGAGAAGTTGTGTATAACAGATGAAGAAATTAGCATTTTAAAATACATTGCTCTGTTAAAACAGTATCGTGTTTTCATTCCTTACGATTCTAGGACACTGCTTCCAGCACTTAGCAGATTTGTGTATAACAATTAATGTTCATATGCCTTGAGTGAAAATATCCCCTTTTATAATGTAGCCCGAGTCATGGATACTGTTTTCATATTCATTTTCTCCTGGCACAGTCTACAGCAGATACTAGGTCCTGCTCTTTTCAAGGTTCTGTACCAGACTGCAGAGATACTGCTTTGCATCATTTCAGTCTCCCTCTCCCTGACTGTCCATGCATGTTAGTGACATCTCTGGCCTTTAAGGGGAAGGCTACTCATTATTTACAGCTTCAAAAATATCTAATTGTGGAGTTCATTACTTAAGGAATGACAGTGAAACATGACTTTTTCAGTTTGAATTTGTCAGAAAGAAGTACTGAAATTCAGCATTACTGAAGCACAGAGCAGACTGGACCTGTGTTACAGCAGGGATGCCATGTACACAGTTATTTGTACCAGCGCCTGGACAGAATGGAACAGGGGCCCAGCCTGCACTTCCTCTGTGGCAGCTACTGCTTACAGCAGGAGAGAGTCCCAAGGGGAGCCCCTGAGTGACAGCTGACAAGAAACACAGACATGGAAAATGGAATTCTGTTGTTCTGCTACAACATGGACATCTGCAAATGAAGGTGTCAAGAACACAAACGTTCAGGAGGCTGAGGCTACTTAGAAGATTTAAAATTAACCCATGTTTTAGAACTGTTTAGGAAAATGCTAATTTGAAAGTAACCTAAATGCATTTTAAACAAAATGCAGTGTAAATCCTTAAGGTGGCAGAGGAGTGTCATAAATTAGTGTGCTTAAAAATCCAAACAAAACCATCATTACAGAAAAAAAAAAAAAAGCTGTAACTCTGCTTGTTCCAAGGGCCCAAAACTGTGAACAAACCTGATTGGTATTTTTTTTTTTTAAATGTTCTGTTGTGTTAGTATTAACTTGGGAAGAAAAAAAGGTTCTGTAACAGCCAAACAAATCACAGTCCCTTATCAGAAAGGTTCTCTAAAACTCTTTGGTGTGTGAGAACTAATACCATAGCAACAAGAGGTTTGCTTTTGCCAGACTCTGAAGCAGCATCCCTCAGTGCTCCCTGGGGAATGAAGTGGGAAGTGATAGCAATCAGGACTTTGAGATGTTCAGGCAGAGAAAAAATAGGATGATGTTGGTAACTGAAAGGCAGCAGGCCTTCTCACAGCTGCTGTGTCAGACAAGCCTCACAAATCAAAACCCTCCTTCAGATGCCCAAATTATATTTCTGTTGGCTAAGACTTTAAAAACTTTAAAAAGTTGCTTGAATTAACAGCTGTCTTTGGCTTGGTTTTTCATCTCAGTCAGTTGTTTGTATATCCTCCTGGCCTCCTCTTTGGCTTCATTTCACTGCTGTGTGTGCTTTAACTTTCTCCAATTACTTTTACACTTGCATTTTTTGAAGCAAACCTATGACTCCACAACTCATCATGCCCTCATTCTCTCTTTAGAAAATAGGAAAGCAGTGAATCATTTTCCAGCATTGCATACTACTGCTTTCCACACTGTTATATTCAAGCCTACCTTTCTACAGGACAGCAGCAAACCAGAGGTTTCTTCTCACTATAATAAAAGTATGAAGCAATTGACTAGGGAATGTTTCTGTCCAGCTGTCATTGTGATGTCCTGTCTTCCAAAAACTTTGAAGTTGCTTTGGTACCTGCCTTTAACAATACTGAAAATATCAGCCCGGGAGCAGGCAGGGGTGGCTTTGCTGTTACCTGTAGCATGTAAAGAACCAGAACTAAGAAAAACAACTCCCCCTCTGGGTATGAGAGGGGAAGGAAGAATGCAAAATGAAATAAAACTCATTATGAATATCCAATTTTAAACATTTAATAGTGCACTTATTGAGTATATTCTGTACAGACATCTATAGCAAGTTAAACATTTTCCTTTCTCTCGCGTAGATCATACTCATGTAAAGCACATTTACAATAGAAAACATACTTGAGGTACAAAAACCCAAAAAGAATATCTGAGGTATAAATACAGGTATATTTTAAATAATCTTTATCATGCTTAATCTATGTTTGACAGTACACTGTGGGCAAGTATACATGTTTACAATAGAATGGTATGTACAACATACAATTTTACAAATTCAAAAGTGTTTGATGTAGAAGAATATACAAGATTTTCCTACTCATGAGGAACATTGTTACTGGAAGTACTACATTATTTGCCATTATAAAAAAATCTTCATCAAAAAGCTTAAAATAATACTGACAATGGTAAAAAAGTCTCAGTCAAGATTCCATCTTGCAACTCATTCATACCCTAGCCACAAAATACATTTATCACTTAATACTGCACCTGGAAAGCAAATCTTTTATCTTTACAGTAAAACCTACAGAAAGACATTTTTCCAGAGGACCTCAGAACTTCCTACAGTTCATACAAGTCGATTCTCAAGAAGGGGGAAATATCCCAAAGTGTTTAAAACACAACAAAACCGAAGACAAAACTTCACCCTCCTTTCTGGCCCCTAATATAAACCTCCAAACTGCTCACATGCAGGTTCTGTTCATGTTAACATGCAGCTTTTAGGAAAACAGGCAAAGGAGTGAGAGTAAGGGAAAGAGCTTGTGTGACTCTCCCTAGTCAAGTCACCCCAGCTGCTTCTGCGGGAGTCCTGCCACCTCCTGGCACCACAACTCCAGTGTTGACTTCTTTCCTCTTGAGCCATTAGAATACAATAAAATATATAAAAGCCCATTAAAACACCTATAGATAACGCAGGTAGGAGTAAAAGCAACAGACATTTTGGTTTTTTTTTTAATGACTGATGTTATTGGCTCTCCTTACTGTTGCAGACATTTCATTTCTAAGCTGCTACATTGCTCAAAAGTATATTTACTTGAATTTGCTATAGAATTGGTCATCACTCCTAAAAGATTGTCTGGATAAGGAGTGGACAGTAGCTGAAGCAAGCCTCTTGTAACATCTGCTTAGGGTTTTCGACAAGTTTAGAGCTGAGGAAAAGGCAGAACTAGCACATTCGAAGGATGGCTACTCCTGGTCCACAGGGGAGTCCCATTTTAGGTTGAACTGTATCTAGCATACTAAAATCCATTCTGGTTGCCTATCAGTGTACCAGACACATTTCAAATTCGACTTCTTCTATCCTTTCAACCATTAACACACTCATTCACACTTTAATCTCTGTGCAAACCTTTCTCGGCTTATCTCAGTGAGAACACATTGAAGAGTACCAACTATTCCAGTGGATACACCAGTCCCTCAATGCACTACAAATAAAATGACATGAGTATGTACATAAAGCTAAGTATTTCACATGGGAATGATGAGCCTTCACCATATTTCATAATATATTTTGCATTTAAAGAAATTTGCTTCTCAGAAGCAATTCAAACCATCTAATAGTAAATTTTTTTTTTATATTTTTATTTTTTGCACAGTTCTCCTATGTATTCCAGTCGAGGCCTACACTATAGACCTTACACAGACAGGAAGCAGCTTTAAAGTGTATGGTATGGCCACAGTCCTATACTAATGCTCACAGTCAAGTTCTCATGCTGTCATCCCTTCACGACACGACTTGCAGATGGAACACAGGTCTGGTGTGCAGCGCGCAGGTCTCAGTTTTGGGTAATGTCTACGTTGCTGAGGCAGGGAGCGCATGGCTGTTCCTCTTCAGTAGTCACCTGGATTTTACTTCCTTGCTCTCAGGACTCTGCTGACTGAAAGAGTCTCGTATCTTAACAACTTCTGACGCGCACAAGTGTCCGAAAGACTTGGTGTACCAGTCTGGCATGTGGCCCCTGTTGTGTGCAGGAAAAAGTAACGATAAGGAAGGTACCAGTGACTTTATGTATTTTCTTAGTCACAATCAAATATATATCTATCTGGTTAAATGCCTGACTAGGAAATCTCCTTAGTGCTGCTTACTGTACAGCTCAACCTTACTACTATATAGATTTGCTCAAAACCCAGTTTGCCACAGTAAGGAAAAGTTATGGAAAGTTTTGTGACAACCTGGACCTCTTTGTTAGCCTAATATTAAAATTAACATATCCTTGCATCCAAATATGACTGTCAGAGGAAGGGGTGGGGTTGTATACCAATAGTGATGGTGGAGCACATCCTGGAGGCTTCTACTGCAACAAACTATACCTGCTGCCAGACGTGCACTGAAGCCAACTTTCTGTGACATCTCATAGACCTGTGTGCTTGTCTTTGAGAAGGATGTACTACTGGCTAAGCTAAAGTCTGCTGAACTGTCTAAGTTTTCCACTGACCGCACTGAAACTATACAAGAAAAGTTACCATCTCCAAAGGACAAAGTGGGATTTCCTACCTTAAATCAATTCTGCACATGTAGGTAAGCTTAGATTTTCCTGACCCGCAGGGCTCAATCAGATACCTCGACAGGAGCACATTGACTCTAACACCTGCCACAGGAGCCCGGTCATGGTCCACTGAGGTTGCTAGAAGCACACAAGCTCCTTTGGGGAAGTTTGTCCTCCACGTTCTAAGAAAAAAGAAGAAAACAAAAAATCATTTATTTGACAAACAGTAATTCAAATATCTAATAAGAATTCAAATTAGGCACAAATAGATGTTTACCAATACAGCTGACATTATAAAGAAATAGGCAAGGCTGCCATATGTGTAGGACATAAACATCATTGCATATAAGAGTCTTACCTCAACACTACGAAGTCCCTGGCTGGGTGAGGTGCCATGCTGTTCTGGACATACTGGTATATATCTGTCTGGCTATCCAAAGGCTCAATTACTTTTGACTCTATAAGATCTTCATCCCAAAGATGCTGCTCTTTAAGTAAGCGATTTAAAACATCCTCTGGTGTAGCTGAGATTTCAATGGTAGTTTTCCATAATCGGAGTGGGGGACCTTCACACACCTGGGGAAAATAAGCAGAGTCCTCAGCTTTCTTCTTCCTTACACATTTTTTTTCAAGTTTATTTTTTAAAAATCTTGTTGAAACACTTCTGCATCTGCTAGTTCTGAGCTGTACAAGATCAGAGATGAGAAACTTCCTCCTGCCTGCATAGTGACTCAGCTTGTTAAGGCTTTGCACGTGTGAGTGAAGGCATGTAAATTCAATACAGTGAACATTCCTGGGCTGGATAAACAGAGAACACAAATCAGTGCATGTTAGCAAACTACTGCTGAAAGACACAGTGTTTTTATATGATGAGCAACTGCATCAAAAGATTAAGATTTTTTTCCTAATATCTATCTGCAAAGTAAAGATGTGTACTGAACCTTCTGTAATATCCTATGTCACAAGTGAGCTAAAACCCAGAGCTGTGGTGTGAGTGACAGGGTGCATACCTTCTTGTATGCCAGCTCTGCTTGCTCTGATGTGGAGCAGCTGACCCAGCCTTTAAACTTCTCCTTCATCTCCTTGAGCAAGTCATCCACGCAGTCCTGGAGGTAGCAGTGGTAGTCGGAGGGCTCAGTGTTACTGCTGCTGCCCCGGAGCTCCTCCAGGCTGAGGGGACGCAGGTCCTGCTCCGTGTATGAGTTCCGACCCCTGCTCATTTCTTCAGGTATCTGAGGGGTGACAAGAGTGAAATTATCCTCTTGCAGCTCTCTCTCAAGATCACTGCATTAGTCTAGCAGCCCAATAGCCACAGGGAGCTGTGCATGTTAGTTTTGTAAGTGATGGGATGTGTATGTGTCACATTAAGAACTCAATATGAAGAAATGCCAAAATTAAGTTTGTGACTTTGATTTAACTCAAATTAGTCTCTCTTTTTATGGGGTGTCTTATTTTATTCTGTGGAGTATCCCCCTTTACTACACAACTAGATTCATTCCCACAGTACAGTTTATCCTGCAAACTGAAGGAAGAAGGGAACAGTTGCCAGCTGCAAGAAAAGAGACAGGCACGTCTTCAGCTGAGGGCTCTGAAAAGATTTGATGACAGTGAGGAAAACCAGGACTCGACTTGTCTGGTTCTCCATCACAGGCCCTAGAGGGAACGTGCTTTAGTTCCTACAGACTCTTCAACCTATCATTTGACAGTGTTACATTCCAGGATGCTTTTGTGGCTTGTCTTGCTAACTCTTGGGAATTTAAGTATAAAATGAGCACTGAAATTCCTGGAAATAGCTTCTTCTTTTGTAATTAGAGCTGAGGTTCACAGACCCTCATGGCTGCACAATAAAATTTTGAAAATGTATTTCAAATGCAGCTTGGATGCAAAAAAATGTGCCAAACCCCACAACTGCCTCCCGACTTTAGAGTACCAGTGCTATCAGAACAACTCTCTTCTCTTCTGGCATCACTTCTAATTCATGTATGCACACAGATCAGGATGAAAAGGTTTTTAAAAAGCTACTTATCATGTGTTAAACTCCATTAAAATAAAGAGACATTCCCAGCTTTCCATTATACAGCAGATCTAAGACATGTTGATCAATATTCCACCCATCAGTTTTGTAAACAGGTGCTTTACCTGAAAGAGTTTCTTGCATTCAGCAATCATATGAGCTAGCCCTTGGGTTGCAGCCAGATTTTCATTTAGGTCCTTTTGATCGGGTTTTCCCAGGCTTGGTTTTCTTTGCATCACCCTTCACAGGGGAAAAGAGCACACACATACACAAATCCAGTTATTTGTTGCAGAGAAAGAGACATGTTTGCAAAGAAAACAGTAGGATTCCCAAATCTGCTGGTGATTTAGAGCAGTGCTGCCTGGTACAAAATATTGGCATGGTGTTGCCAACTTCTCTTGCTACTCTTTCTAAACTGTTTCTTTGGAATCTCCTCCTTCCGCCCCCATTTTTTTCCTTCTTATGAGCTTGTTTATGTTTTAACAGATCTCCAACAAAAGGTAGGATCCCATAACTGTTCTACAGCTGGCGCTCTCTGAGGTGTCCGAGGTGATCACAGCTGGCAGGATCAATCCTAGACCGTGCCTGTTGCACATCCTGCCAGCTGTGCTACGGGACCAGCAGCAGTGAGCCCTGCTCCCAGAAACGTACCTTGGGGAAGAATTCTCTCTTTTGAGAGTGTTCAAGTGGAAGAGGGAAGGTGCTAAGCAGACAGCCAGGTTTGTTGGTGTCATCTGGTTTTCCTTCACTGCAGCTGTGACATCACTCAGGAAATAGAGAAGAATCTGGAGGACCTCCCTGTTCTCGTCAGGTAAAAGCATAATGGCAGCCTTGATAGCCTGGAGACGCTGATCCTTTGGCACATCTGCATAATATTAGTAATTCTCTCATCAGCCCATTGATTTTCCACACACACAGCATGAATACATCCCAAAGCAAACTCCAGCTTCAAATATTTGACTCGAGTTTGAAGTGATTTCCTTCAGGATGCATACCATTTGTAGGAGACATGAAGGAATTTTTTTTAACCCACTAGTTTAACTACCCTCAGCTATTTCCTGCCTCACAAGAAATGCAAGCAAGAAGCTGTGCCTAGGCCAGAGTTAATTTTAGATTTAGCTTCAACAACTACATGCTCCCACAGATACACTAAAAGAACAGAAGCCTGGAGTCAGGCAGGGAACAAGCAAAGAGAGTCCAGCCAATTTAGAAGTTCGTTGGCTTGCAAAGAAATTTAAAACATGAATGCATTTTAGAATAGGTAAATTAATTAAATAAATTAGCTAGCAAACCTTTTCAACAGTGATGTCATAAAATATCCAGAAAGTGCTTTACCGAACACAGAGGGTTACTTTATTGAGCAGATCATTCAAAGTCATACGGTGGAAAAAGAAAGTCAATGCTGTGAAGCCCCATACCATTAAACAGCTCCTTGGTTACGAACAACAAACAGCCATTGGAAAAATTTGATGTGTCTTTTATATAAGCTTTCTCTTCCAAACTTGAAAGGAACAGAAAATGAAATAACCCAGACCAGATCTGCTTCTTATAAAGGGATTTCCAATAAGCCACCTCTGAAGACAACATCAGAGTCTGTGTCCTGGAGCATTTATATCATCACTAGCAGCCCACCACCCTAACTGCATGTCTCATAGTACACATGGCGCTACCCAGATATTTAATTGGTATTTGCTTTGGGCTTCAGCAACTTTGTAAGGCTAGCAGGTGAGTTTAGAAAGCAGTTTTAAGCAAAAATCCACTGTTTTCCATGCTCTCCTCTCAATCAGCTCAAAGCACATTTCAGCCACGTGCATTCCAGTGTGCAGCCTGCTGCATACCACCAAAGCAAAGGGAAACTTTGCCATTTGCAGGGAAGCAAAATTTACAGCTGTTTTAAGGCTCTTTGTTTTACAGAGAGATAATACTTCCCGACCACCTCTGGGAATTCCTCAGACCTACCGTCTGCAAAAGGAAAGGAACAGATACTACTGCAATGCTCTGTCAAACTTTTTTGGCTCTTAACCCACAGAGCTGCTGTTTAATATGCATGGAAGTGGAGAGTCTGATTAATTTTCTCCATAAACCTACTTGGGAATCCAAACACACACAAAAAAATGCATGCGCTGAAAAAAAGGTCTGTATGATATTTTAAAACATCATCTCCACCTATGGAGCTCTGAAGGAAATTCCTGTAACCTTTTTGTAATTATTTCTTTTCACAAGGATTGATAAACTCAATTTTTTATGTGATTTACTCTGAACACTTGTGTTTATGGTACTTATCTGTACAGTAGCTACAAGCCAGTAACAGAAAAGCTTACCACTTAGAGGTTCTTTTTAAACTGTTGAGGTGAAGGATAGCAGAAAATTAATTATAAGAAAATAAAAATTTTTGGTAGCCTTGCCAATCCCCTCAGAAGCCCCAAACTCTGTTCTTGTAGTGTTTCCTCTGCTCGTCTACTTAGCCACATTAGATGTGGCTTATTATCAAACCATAATATCAAGTACGGTCAAATAAGAGAGGAAAATTTAGAGCAAGTGATGGAGGATTTATATTTGTTCCTGAACTAGAGAGAAAGGTGAAATTAAAAGAACTTGTACTATAAATTGATATAAAACTACAATACAAAAAATCCATTCCTTATGAGGCAGCCTGAACTGTAACAGTTACTGGAGAAAGGCGAAGACCAACACAGGAAACATGTGTAGTGCCCAGAGCAACAGTGTTACAAAGTTCCACCCTTGCTACACAAACGACCATTTGCTATCTCCTGCAGAAATCTCACTACTTACATTGGTATATCTGTAAGAAGGTCTCAGAGAGTTTGTTGGTCATGAGAGGCTCAGGGAGATCACGGAAGAACTGCTTTAACATGTCTGCTACATCATAGGCAGACTGGCCTTCGTAGTTGACACTGTCTGTGGAACTCTCGTTCATTTGACGCAAAGCCTGAATTCTCGATTTGACTCCAGATTTCCTAAACAGTCCAACCTAAATATATGTATAAAAGTAAATACATTTATAATGAATCCAGAAAACCTGAAATGCAAGCATGCTCTTTAGCTTCTTAAATATGGGCTCTAATTTTGTGGGAAGCTTTCCATGCATTAATCATCAATTTTGTCCTGTTTTGAATTTACCTTTTTCAGCCTGACCCGGGAACAATAAAAACTAATGCAAACATGGGCTTTGGGTGGTGCATGCATGTGGAATAAGAGTGTAGCAACACGCACCTGATCCAGACAGTGGTTGCGGAGGTAGCGCATGGCTTGCTGAATGCTCTGGGGAAGAGGCTGCCCCGTGCGCTGCACATTCACTTGCAGTGGTACTCCAAAGACATTTCGGTCTTTATAATCTGGCACCTTTATTCTTTTCATAAATTTTGGTACTGCCCTGTTTAAGCAAAGGGAATGACACATTAAATTAAACCTCTGTTGACTATTTATCTTCTGTATTTCTAGTAATTCAGAAAGTAAGTGAAAAAAAGTGAAACACTTTTAGTTACATGAACAATAGTGACAGTATAAATCAGCTAATCCACTCAGGGCTGGAAAGGGTGAGTGGAAAGAAAACAAGAGTTTCTCTGAGAGAAAGGCCTGACATTTGGGGCAGTATGCTGCCTCTAAGTATTAATGTGGTGCTACTCCATCAATATTAGGAGGACGAAAGCTACAGGGTAAAACTGCAGGGGCCAGATTGAATTGCAAAAGAGTCAAAATAAATCTTGCGGTCAGTGACCCCTTATAACACTGCTTCTTTAGGTTTCAGGAAAGATGGGCATTTGAACAATGAGCTTTTGTATGTCAACTACTTGTTCTGCAAAGTCCTCAAACTGGGTCCACCACCCACCAGTGTGCAGAACAGCAGGAAACTGATGTAATACATTCGAGTTTGTCAGCTAAAAACTTCAGCTCTATAAACAACCCCTTTGAGGGACCCCCCTCCTTGTCAGCCAGTGACTTTTGTTACCCCCACCTCCCACTCCAGTTTCATTGAGAGGCCTTTCCATCTGCTTATGACTCCAAGGAAAAAGTTATTAAACACAAAAGAATGATTTACCCCTGGGTCCCCCAGAGTATTGGTTTCATAAAGGGGAAAAAAAAAAAGGCACTAAAATGTGAAAATATTGAGGTCATTTTCCTAAACAGGGAGGAAAGCTAATGTCCAGTGTAACAACTAATAGGACACAGTAGCACTGAAAACAGGGAGACATTTAACATTTCAAAATACAGTACAGCTATACAAACAGTGCATTGGATTTACAGCTGACTAATCTGTTACATAGTAAAACAGAACCAATTTGTATTGCCATATAGTTAAGTTTGGGGCATTATTGATACATGTATGAATAATACTTGCTTTGTCAAAAAACATGCCAATGGAATGTGAAAAAACACATTGCGATCTCCACTGAGAATCTGAAGCATGCAGGGATAACTGGTCAATACTTATTTCTGTCTTTCAGAACAAACAACTTCTGTATTTAGAAAGACTGACATAATAACAGCCTTTGAACAGGAGGTACTTTGATGCCGAAGCTAAATACTCTCTATGACTCCTGGAGAAGGGAGGAGGCTGGCCTGTGGTAGGGACAAGAAAAATTTTATTTGGGTCCTTTGCATCCTGAAGGTTACACAGGCTGTACTGCAGATACAATAATAAAAGAGCTTTCTATTTCATTCTTCTGACAAAAAATATTCAACTGGGTTACAAACACCTGGCCACAGCAGAAATTGCTGCTTACAAAAAACTCCATGGTTCTTCCAACCTGTCTTCTCTCCATCTCTTTTGCAAGCTAACTGATTTATAGTGCCTTAAAAAGGGAAAGCAAAATTTTGGGCAGTGAGATACTAGAATTAAGAGAAATTTACATTATTAAATTACATAATTATGTAAAGGAAATACTGCAAAAATTTAAGAATAACTGAAGAAAAGTTAATATTGGCTGCAATTTGTGCCACTTCTTGTTAACTGCCTTAATAAACAAGTGGTCCTTCTTTTGCTATAGATATTGAATATCTTCCTGTTCAGAAAGCTGGTCTGTACTGATTGCTTTGGTTCCCTGACATGTCCCCATAAACACATCTCTCAAGCCTAATAGGATTACACTTACGTAAAGGGTTAGTGATTTTAGCCCCATCTTAGGAAACCACAAATCACTGTCAGCACAGGCTGGAGGAAGAAGTGCAAATATGGAAAAAGAGGGATTGGAGGGATGCATTGCATCTTTCCAAAAACTTCTTGGGACAAGCACAACTGTCATGCTTGCATAGTCGGGCTCTCTGTACATAGCACTGTGTCCTTACCAGCTGAAACCATGCTTGTTGGAAGGTGTGTACTTCTCCAGGAGAGCAGTCAGCTTCAGGAGAGAGTACTTCTGCAGCAGGTTCATCTGTGCCACAGACTGGCAGTTGATCTGCAGTGATGCCGAGCTGAGGCTGGGCCGGTGGGAACTCTGGAAGCTGTGCCACCTTAGCTTGTGCCTGTGGAGAAGATGGGAGACAGAGAAAGGGCGGGTTACCGAAACGTCTCTGCAAGACACGTGCAGGAATTACCGCAAAGGTACTGCTGAGATCCCTGCCCTTGGCGGCTGCATTCTTGAGATTTCACAGGCATCAGCCAGAAATGTCTCTGCCTCACCTGGTGTGATGCAGCATGCACAGGTGCTTCAGATGGGAATGTGCACTCTGAGTGGACCCACAGCTCAGTGCTAGCTACACAGACTTGCCCTATCAGATATCCTCCAAGGGCTCTAACACCCTCCTCCTGAATTCTTTTCAGTATTATGGAAGTGGGAATCAAAAAACTCCATTAAGAAAAAATGGTATGAATTTTTAAGACACATCAAATAGGAACTCTGCACTTCTAAAAGTCCCATTCAGTCTATACAAGCAGCTGTAGATGACTGTAGATTTGCACCACTTCAAAGGAAAACTGGAAACAAAGCTAGAAAGAATTAAAATCCTTGCTCCACTCACAATACAAAATACAGTCATCCATCCCATGGTAAAACTCTCAGCAGAATCTGGAGGCCACAGGGACTCCCCCAGTCTCCCATTGTGCTACAGTGATCAAGAGAAAGTAAACAAGCCTCATTTTCCCCACAGATTTAATGCCCTAGCATGCTGTTAGAAACAGCCTGCTACTGAAAAATGCAATTTTTTAAAATAGTCTAAAAGTCAAGGCTTTTACTACAGACTGACACAAACCAGAACATACTTATTCTTGGTTCTCCTAGCCGACTTAAAAACTGATTAATCCTACTTGATGGCCCTACCCTCCCACGCACCATTTCAGTTTGAGGAATTATTGTGCCCCAAAAAATATCTAAACATTGCTTTTTCAATGACGACGCAAGCTGAACACACAAACATACAGCTATGAATTATAGGAACCACAAATACTTCCTTTGCTCATAATTGTTTTGGGAAGCAATGGAACAGCACATGTGTGCTTGAATGGCCACAGCTTCTACTGCACCTTAACTAAGCATGGTGCAGCTACTATAGAGCTGCTTGGGCTGGAGGGGACATCCCCAGGCCACCCCAAGTCCCAACGCTCATGGTCTCACCTGCTGGACCGTGTCAGCGATGCACCCACCCCAGAGTCTCTCCTGTCCTGGATTCCTGTGGGCTCTTCCGTTTCATTCAGCGAATTCCCTGTACTGTCGAGGTCACTTGGTGTTCTTCGATCATTATCTACATCAAGGTGAATCTGCTTTGGAGAGGAAGGACATGGGGAGATGGAGTCAAGTGCTGAGTCAGAGTCCCCTTCATCTGAGAACTTCTCTGACCACTGGTTCACTATTCTCTGCATCCCTTTGACATGGTATAGGATGTCATCTAGTTCCGGGAATATGTCTTCATTTTCGAGGTCGGCCAGGTCGCTTGTACTGGAATACAGGATTGAACCTGGCACGTTGTCGTAAATACTCAAGCGGCTGCTCACTGAACTGGAGGAGTTGCGCCTTTTTCCCATGCCTAGCTCTTTGGAGCTGTCGCCACTGTTCTCCCTCCGGAGGGTGAGGTGGCCATGTCCATGGAAACTCCCTGTCCTCCAGTTCACAGAGGTGTTGCTTTCTGTCGGGGAGAAGTTGCCATTGGAGAGTGCTTTGGGAAAAGTGCCAGGCTTATGATCCTCAGGGATAAAAAACACGGTGTCTTCTGCAAAACTGCCCCGGTTCTTGAAGTTCTGCTCCATCACATCGCTGAACGTCGACTGATTGAAGGGGTCAAAGCCTTCCAGGTACATGCCCACCCTTTTATTGTAGGCACTGAGGCTGCGTGTTCGTGTGACAGGACTGGGTGTGCTGACAGCACTGCTCGTCTCAGACTGACTACTGCTGCTGCTGGTCTGGGTGGAATTGGAGACGCTCCTCTTTCGTACCATAGGGAAGTTGATGTGATTACCATTGAGGGCGGAAATCTCCACGCAGTTAAGTTGTTTCAGTTTATCTTCATCCATGCCCTCCTGCAGGATTGGCCCACTAATAATCAGGCCAAGCTTTGAAGGAGCTTTGCTCTTGCCATGGTGAGAACTCTTGATTTTAAGACTCTCCATTCTCTTGAGCAGGCTCTTTGTTTTGGACTTGGCGTTCTTCTCATTGGCTTTTGTGTTGAAGCTGAAGCTATTCAGTTCCCTGGGCGAAGGCAGGCTGCTGAATGAGTCATCGTTGGCTACAAAATTGCTCGATGAACAAACACTCACTACCGAGTTTGTCCTGGTGGTAGACGCCTCGCTCTGCAGGGTTGGTTGGTGGCTGCTGGTGCTGCTGATGCTCAGAATAGAAGCCACCTCCTGGCGTTCGCTAAGGTCTGTGAGCACGCTTTCCCGGCTTGCCGCGTTCGTAAGGTGAGGAGCTTCTGGGGAGGGGCTATTCAAGTCCGGTTTTGGAGGGAAGACATCAAACTCTTCAAGCCTCGACCACCTCTTGCTGTCCCTCTGAAAAGTCCATTTGCCACTTATTGCACAAGGTTCATCTTCATCTGAATCTTCACTCTGCAAAGAAGAACCCTGAAAGTATTGCTTGCAAACTGCTCAAACAGCAAAGGCGGTTGCATTTAAATGCAATGTCCACTAAACTGCTTTAAGCATGACCTTGTTCTCACCGAATTTAAAGTGAAAACAGTCTTTTACTTCAGGGAGAGGAAGATTAGGCCATAAAGCCTGTCACGGGAAAAGATAACATGGTACAGGCAATATATTTTAACAGTTTTTAAATACAAAAGATATCCTGTTCATAAAAAGAAACAAACAATACAATTGACTTTAAATTGTTCTATTTTAAAAACCCTAGATCCATAGACTTTTAATTAATTGGTCACAGTGGATAGCCCTCACATCAATGGAAATTCCTGGCATGCATAACATTTTAAACTGGAGTCAGTCAGGGGTTGGGGTCCCTCTGGACTCTCTCCAAAGCTACACTTTGTTGATAGTGGCTATATGTTTATACTCCTCTTTGCAATTATGAGATGTTTCTCATACATTCTGAATTTTAGTGGCTTAATTCCTTACCCATCCAGGAACTCTGAACAGCCTTCTCACAGTGACTAATGAGACAGCAAAAGAAGCTCTTGCACTGCAAGAGTGTGATGGCTCCAGGCTCTTACCTGGTCCACTCTTCCTCCCACAGGCTAGCAGCTAACATTTTAAGAATGTTCTGTGAATTCTCTACTTCAGTCTAGCTTCAGGCAAACTTTAACACTCATAGATAGTGAGCAGCAAGAGCTCACTGACAGTGTAGCACGTAAGTAAATTGTAAATAACATGTTTGATGTATGAGTAACGCTTAGAGTACAATTACACACACATCCATTATACCTACAATCTTTTCATCTAAATACTGAAAGGGAATGATCCTGACATACTTCATCTTTCAAATATATGGAAAGTTTCACATTGGAAAATAAAACCAGTGAAGATATTTTAATATGACGCCATGAAACCACAAAATAATCTGTGGTGTTTAGAGTAAGAAACACTAATTGCCAACCAGTTCCATGAATTTCACTTCATTTGTTTAATTTGCTTTAATTTAAAAACAAACACATATGCATACCCCAAACTGTAACTATTTGTGTGCCAAGAATACAAACATTTGTTCTCTGAAAAATAAGTAAATTATTCATATTTCAAGTAGTTTATGTATGCTTACTTCAGATCCTGATCACCTCCTAGTTTTTCTTTTTTTTTTAATTGGACATTTTAGCAACTCAGGAAAATAAGTGAAATACTGTATTTCTTTCTTATGACCAAATAAATGCACGAGACACAGAGCAAGCATCATTTTCTTTGTTTCCCAGCTACTGCAAACTACTGTAGTCCATGATTCAGATGAAAACCCAAGAATTCTAGCTTGCTTATTTAAAGTTATCAGGAGGAAAAAAGTAATCTGAAACTGCCAGTGGATAATGATGATGGTTTGGCAGTGAATGAGATTTGATTGAAAGAAAAAAAGGAGCAGTAAAGTGATTTTAATTTGCAAAGAAGTCAGTGGAAACATAAAGAAACTTATGTTTCTGTCAGCACAATTTTTCCCTAGTGTTAAAAAGCTTTAAAGGCTAAGTATCGAATTTTTTTACATCAGTAAGAAAAGGGAATAGGCTCCAAGTCCATCTGCCAGAATATGACTGGTGAATGAAATTCAGGAAGGACTGAAACAAAAGGTAACATCCAGACTCTGGAAGATCTGAGGTTTGGACCTGATGTCAGGTCTGGTCTGACCTCTAACACCAACACTGATCATTCCAGTGTTAACAAGGTTCAGGAATAAGGATGAGAAATCTTCTGGCGGTCATAAATGGCGATGCAGCTGCCTAGCCCTACTTTTAAGGAGTTCCTACAAATGCTGCCTCAGAATGTTATCTTCTGGAGCTTGGATGCTCTTTCCAACATACCTCAAACAGATAGGGAAAGAGGGGATTAATTCCTGGTAAACAACCTCAGAGCATTTGTATGCATTCTTGTTAAGGGTAGGGCAGCATTGTATTGCCTTAACTCAGTCATCTTTATCGGCAGCTGTCATATCCCAGGGGACGGGATCAATTACTGATCCCTCCTAGGACACACATATAGTTTTAAGACAGCTATTGAGTGGTACCTTATTAGCAAGTCAGTACTACCTTACTGAAATTACAGTAGATGCTTTCTTATTTCTCATCCCGCTCCACAGGAATCCTGAAGATTCAGGAAACACTTCCAATTCCTGCTGAGCTCCCTGGAAACATGCAAACTTTCTGAAAAGGTAGCTGTTGTATTCTGAAAATACATTGGAAAGGAGGCAACCTGCCTAATCCTTTCCTTTGCAGGCCAAGCGCAGTCTAACTGATCCTGTCTACATCATAATAAAATACAATTCTAACATGATGGCAGAGAACCAAAACTGAAGACGAGGTCGAAGACAGTGGTCTAACGTTTAGGTCAGCTCACTGTGCCCACCAAGCCTACTCCATACCACCCTGCCTGAGTGCAGACAATAGGCTACAACAGTAACAACCTCACTGGCAGAGAAGTCCAGTGCCTTTCACACTGGAAGCAGCATCCCAGAGAAAAGTTTGCTAGACAACCTTTACCCACTGCTAAGCCTTTCAGTTTTCACTCAGTGAGAACACAAAAAGAAATGTAAGCAGTTTTTTTACTTTTTTACTGTGACCTTGACAGGTTCTACTCAGGTGTAATCTTAAACTGAAGCTAAACAATCTGCTAGATGGGTTTTTTTTCAGTTTTATTAACACACAATGCTATAACAGAAGACATTAAATGAACTTACCCTTTTCCTGTGGGGACTAATTTCTAGCTTCATCACTGCACATTTGTTTAAAGTATTTAAGCGCCTGCAAAGAGCAAAGGAAACCATATTAACAGAATACTCCAGTGTTTTGACACAGGCTATTCCAGTTCAAAGCTTTTGTGAATGCTGTCCCCAAACTGCTCTGCATACAAATAGCCACAAGCAGGGTTTCAATTAGAGCCCTAATTTACTTAACTATTAACCCATTACATTTGGCTGTACTCTAACTTCAGAGGGAGCGATGGATGACTATTTGTCGCAATTACCCAAACCAAAGTAAAGAGAAGTTAATGGAAACTTGGACTAAGTTGAGAAGTACATCACATCCTATGAATTAATAATTACATTTGTTCTAAATAGCAGACCTCCAAACTCTGAAACAGTCAACCTCGACAGACTAAAAATAACAGAAAAGTCTTCCAATTTGACACTGTAAACATGTGACTATATTAAAAAAAGCATGCTGCTTTAAAATTGTACTTTATTAGTTGAAACTTCCCAGAGGAAAACTTATTTTCCACTTACTAAATGCCTATTTTGTTTTTGAATGATTATTTTCAATACAGTTGTGGGACAAGAAAACTTGTCAGTTAAAAAACCCAAATCAACCAGAACACAGATCCAATTTCTGCTTCCTAAACTGAAAGTCTCTTTTGTATATAAAAATATTTTTCTGAAGGACTAAAATTTAAACAAAAATTAATTGCTGCAGCAGCAACAGCTAACCAGCCTCCTTGTGAAATGTGACAGCAGTCTGGATGCAGATCTTGAATGAATAAGTATGAATACAGATGAGCATTCCTCTATTCCTCAATAAGCTAATGATCTGGTAGGTATCCCTAAAACAACAAAAGAAGTTTCTTTCTTCTCCTCCCTTCCTCAGACACTCAGTGTGTGGGACTGAGCACAAGCAGCTTAAAATACAGCAAAAGTCGGCGTTATTCATGACACAGCTCCAAGGCAGGTGAGGCCCAGCTAAATGCAGGCTGCTGCGGTCTCCTGCCCTTCTCCATGTCCTTGCCTCCCCAGAAACTGCTCCAAGGACATGGTTCAGCTAAAATCTATACTGGTAAAGTGTGGTTAGAGAACTGCTGGTGCTATGGCAAGGCAAAAGGAAGAAACAGGATGGGCATGAGGCAGAAGGCAGAAAAATTGAAGCAGGAGCTTCATGGAAGTGATGGTTAAGTTCTGTGTCAATACTTCCGCTCATGAGACTGTACCGTGGGTTGGATGAGCTGAACTAACTGAGCTGAAAGCCAATCTTTCAATATTTCTTGGAGTTGAATTTCCCCCGGGGCAGTACCCTGAGCTGCGTGAAGAGTCATGTGTGCATGGAGGAGGCACAGGAGCAGGGCCGCCCCTTTCCTTCAACTGGACCACAGCCCAAATTCAACAGAAGCAGAGCTGAGCTTTAAAAAGCCTACTTCATTCCAAAGGAAGTTATGTAATTTTCACATAATAATTCATTTGAGCAAAGTGAAAAGAAGAGCCCGTATCTGCAGTTTTGAAAAACCAGAAAAGAAAAGAAATGCTGACGTGCCCTATTGCTTCAAATGAATTTTCTCAGATTCATGAAACTTGTACTTGAATGCAGAAAATGTGTGCACAGGGAGAATTACTAATTCTTCTCTTTTCCCTTGCCTTTTATGCATAGGATTGGCTGCAGATGGTATTTACACAGGGCTTGATCCTGAAGCCATCAAAGAAAATGGGAAAGCTGCTATGGATGCTTTTGCTGCAAGCCATGAAGCAAAAAAGAAAAGGCAGTTTGATCTATAATTAGACCCAGCCACAACACAGTAGAGAAGAAGGGAAACAGGAAGAATTGCCATGGGTCAAATAGTAGGGCAGTGGCAGGTTAGAAAAGTTATCCAGATCTCTTCTTTTTATTCAGATTTCATCCTTGCTCTGAATTTAGAAGGAAAAAGGCTCAGGCCTGCTGGCTGCAGCTGGTGGGTACATGCACAATTCCAGTGAATTCAGAGGAATTGTATTTACTGTGTGGGTGAAGGGTGAATGTCCCATCTACATGCTACACAAAAAACTGTTTGGTTTTTTTCAAGAGGCCACACAAGCATCAGAAAGCTGCCTCAATCTCTGCTATAAACACATTCTCCTCTCAAAGTCCTGGACCTCAAGACCAGGAAACACTAAACTGGTTTCAGTTCTATACTGTGTAATAATTTACAAATTTCACAGTGTTGCAACCTTTGACTTATGCAGAGAGAAGTTACCACTGAATCCCTAGATCAGGCTTTATCTAGCTCCAGCCTGTCTGTCCACTAATAAAGACAATCTCAGATTTCACAAAGATTACATCCCCAGACTTCTCTCCTACTCAACTAAAACCCCTGAAATAGGTGGAAAAGGGTAGAGCAAAACTTTTATTGTCACAGAGGGTATTTAAAAAAAAATCTCCTGGCACACTCTTAACAAAAAATAGTACGCAGGCAAGATAAGGTAACCCCCAATGAATGAGGTTAAATTCAATACCTGTGAGGCAAATAAAGTCTCTGTTACATATTTGACGTGGATGCATCTCAAAACCAGTTTCCCTTTTAAAATCTAAATGCTCTGCAGCAATTGTTTCAAGTCTGCACTTCCATTATATACATCATACATCCTGTTTCAACTTCTGCTCAAATTCAGGAGTGCCCAGGTCCTTGAACTACACACCACCGAAAACACAGTGTAATATGCAAAATTGCCTTCCAAACACATTAGTGAGTCTGCAAAGCTAAGCTTCCAAAGTTTAGTTTGCCAGGATGAGATTTACCTATACAACTGTCATTAGCCTTCACATATGCTTTTCAATCCTTTTTAAGCATATAAGCACACATTCATTTTCTACAGATCTTCTCATCAAATTGATGCTTGTTAATAAACCACAATTTTCTCTTCTGAGTCTGAACCTTCTCCTTTTTTAATTCCACTCCCAGGTATAAGTTCACTTATCATTTCCTTACTGACAGTCAGCAGACCTGCCTCATTCTTTAGCTCTGTCTTATTCTGCCCAAACCTGTCTCAGTGACACCTTCCTGAAGACAAGATGGGAGATGGAGGGACAGGGCAGGATTGCTGCAGACAGCAGTTGCAGCCACTTTCACCATCTGCCTGTCTCAATCTCAATTTCGACTATGCCTCCTACCCTGGCCACTCTCTAGATGACTGTCTGGATGACAAGATAATATTCTTTCCCATCATTTAGAGAAATGTCTTTGAGTCAGCCCTCTTTATACATCTTCACATCCAGATGTTATCTTACTTCCATGGAGCATTCTATCTCCAAGATATCACTTTTCCTTACTGTCCATGGACTCCTACCTCAGCTCTCACTCTCCTTCACCCCAGCTCTGCAAACACCTTCCTCCCGAGGCTGACCAAGGCAGCAGGACCTGCCTCTCCATCCTAGACCCTGAGTCAGCCCATGTCAGCCCTGAGTGGCAATTACACTGGCAGCCTGAACCTGCTGCACCCAAAACATGAGGCACTGGAGCTGTTCTCAGAAATGAGCAAAGGATGCATTTTTACTAGTCTTCTCCTCAGAAATGACCAAACTAGTTTAGCCTGAACTTCTTTTAAGAGAGGCAGACTGAATGAGACATTCACTATGAAAAACTGTAATGTGAACAGCTAACTTCTAAATTAAAATGTGGGTTTATGATGTGAAGTCTTTTTTGAACTAGGTACTACTCAGTTCTATGTTGGGTATAACCCCAGGTAATTAATTTTGTTCTTATTAACAGAAGTTCTCACCCCATGCACCCAAATAAAGTGGCAGAAATGCAGAATACTAGATTTATGCATTTTCAATTACAATTTTGAATTTGGGGAACTCTGTGATCTAGCTTTAAAGTTTAAAATATTTTCTTGATGGACCTAATTCCACTTATAGAGCAAATTCCAGCCCCATTATACCTGTAACTAACTGATCATACAAGGGCCTTCTTGTCTCAGAGGACAGCCTCTACTTTGGCTCCTGGGGTTCATCTGCATGTTCTTCTGCAAAGGAGGCCAGCTCTCCATAGACCAAATGATACAAATAGTGAATACATTGCAACCAATTTACTGGATGAGAAGTCTTGATGATAAAAGATTCAAGAAACCTCTTGCATATATAGTATAACAGTTTCCTAGCTATGCATAAGGAGATTTGAAAGGACTTCCATCATGGCTTGCTATGTATTTTGTACTTAGCAACAACCTCTAGGATAAGCATGTTTCAGTACTTAGTTTCATCAGCACATGATGCAGCCAGCTATCCACTGGAGATAAATTCCCAGTCATTAATCTACATAAAGTCTTATGAAAGCAAGGCCAGCACTGGTTTGCACAGTCACTAAGAAAGCATCCAAGGAAATTAAAATAGGGTCATCACTCTTAGATTTTTAACCTTACATTTCATGGTAAGATCACTAAATGACATTTCTTAACCATCTGTTACTGAGTGCCCTATGCTATCTCTGTAGTTCAAGTCTCAACCCACTTTTGACTTGAAAATTTTCCACAAAAAATACAATGGGGTGAGTTAAAGTTAACTTAACTTTCCTGCTTACATTAATAAGATTATGCAATGATAATTAACAATACTGTTCAGATGTAAACTATCATTTAAACTGCTTCAAAGTTAAAAAAGAAATCCCTGTACTGTGATTTCTACAGTCTTTTTAAAAACAATTCTCTCACATGCAGTTATCAGAACAAGGTAATTAGAAGTTCTGGGAAACACTGGCTGTTACACAGAAAAGCAGATTCTCAGCACAGACCACTTACTATTTTGTTACCATCCACTGTGTACAGTGTTCACTTAGCTCTGTGCTGAAAGTGCAAATAACTCCCAAAGTATTCTGATTTTTAGTCAAGAAACAGTGACAGACATACAGTTGTGAAATTGTTCAAAGTCTTTACTGAGTAAACCTCTTTACTGTTTACACACTGACCATGGCGTGAGTCAAAATAAACCGAGGCTGCAGGCAGAAAGGCAGCATTCCAAACTATGTGCTTCTCCACGGTTTTTAATGAGCTTTGCAAAATTAAACAAGAAGGTGCGGGGAAAAAAAAACTAAAGGTGGAAATGTTGTGATAATGTACTGCTTTTGTCTAACACACATGATGAAAGGCCAAATTCAGGTATCTGAGATGGTTAACTGAATTACTTCAATTTTATTTTGAGGTGGGATCTGAATGTTTCTGGAGATACTTCAGCGCCAGTTTTAAAGTTATTTTGTAAAAGATAACTCTGATGTACAGGGCACAGGCTTCAGAATGATACAGTTCAACCTTTAAAATCTTTGTCTCAAGCTACAGTAAGACCAGTGGATTCTAACATATAAATATTACACATGCATATTACACAGAAAACAATTTGAAAACGAAAACCTGTTATTTTACAATCAGCATTATTACAGGCTTCCTATGTTCACAAAATAACCATATACATGTATAATTTTGGTTTTCTCACTTTTATCAGAAAATTTATTAGAAAATGTGTACTTCCATTGGACACAGATCTTTTTACTCTCCTTGGTGTTCAGAAAAAGTGCTGTTTTTATGTATCATACTAACAGCAAATCTCACAGAGATTTGGAACGCACATTGCTACTTTCATCAGCGAGAAACAATCCTTTTTCATCCTGTATAATTAATTAATCCCAGGTTAAAAAGTATTCTTGGAGGCGAGCACCAAATGCAAAATATGCTGCTGTGACTGTATTTTGTTTTGCTGGTGAGGGAAGACCATGCTTGTGGGAATCAGCATTTATTTGCATTGCTGTACTTTCTGTTCAATGACTTCACATGTTCCAGAGCACACAAATAAGTAGACCTACACATTATATTAAATTATCGATGGAATAGGTGTCCCACACTTGAGTAAGGCACTTCTTGCATGAATTTAACATTAATGAGATTTTTCCCCTCCTAATGACTGGACAACAAATCTGTTTTCTTAGTTTGAAAATCTTGTAAATATTTCTGAAGAACTTTAAATTCCAGTCCCTCTCTTTCCCCTCCAAGTATGGCAGTGATGGCATGAGTACACTATAAACTTAAAGCTGTTCTTAAAAGGGTTTTGTAATTCATTAGAATTACTGACATTTAGAGTTGCAGACACCATGCATGCAGTATCCAAAAGCATTCATTTTGCAGGCAGTTTGGAAAGCTGCCATACTGAAGGACAGAGCCATAAAACTGCACTTATTTCTAGGTAATAGGAGAAATGAGAAGTTAAAGCTTTTTTCTTTTGCCATTTAAGACTGCGGACTCACACTAGAGGAGGTAACTGATGCATGGAATAATGTTAGATGAAGTCAGATGGGGCCACTGTGATTGCTTTTATGACCAAACTGGTAATGCTGGGGCTGCAGTTCTGTAAAAAAAAACCCTGCCACACATCAGCAAGTCTTGTTCTCTCTTTTTCTCTACCTATCCCTTCTCCTGCTTCTGCAGCTGGCTGTGGGGTCCTGCCCCATTCTTCACACTTACTGTAAACTTCATTATGCATTTCCACTGATTTAATTTACTAACCCAGAAAAGGACTATCAAGACTCTTTTTGTGGGGTGAGCCAGTTGAACTGGTTTGTGGAAGGAGCCCATAAACAACAAAGATAAGTTAATGTGAGCATGTGGTTGAGGGCAGGCCTGTCTTTGGAGTAGTGATAAACTATTAGATTGCCTTACATTATCCCTTTCAGCCATACCCACGTTACAGCGGGTGATGCACTGAGGCCAGCACGGGGGTTTGCATACAGAGCACTTTGTATACACAGCATTTTGTTTGTATACACAGCTGTCCACCAAGGTAAGAAAGGAGAGTGATGGAGTGCACCAGCATCGCTCTGCTAAAAAAAAACCTGCTTCCAAAACCCAGCTCCTGTGTGGGAATTGGTGCTGCAGTTGTATGTGCGGATGGCTATAGCCAGCACAGTTCTGCTTTCACATGCCTAACTAATTTGGGAATTAGGAAAGAAAGCAAACAAAGAAGAATAATAAAAAATATGCCTATGAAATTCCTTTCACAAAGATTCCTGCTACTCTCCTCACAACCTTTTTTAAAATAAGATCCCCAAACATTACTTAGCCCAATAAAGTATTCTAATGAAAACCTCATACTTTTGTGTGCTTTTTTTCGTTGTGCTTTTTCCAGGAAAGGGGTTTGTTTCAAAATGCAGTGTGATTTTTATTCACTTACCTGCATAACGCCTCAATAGCATCTCTGTCCAGAAAGTCATGCTCTCGCTTGACTAGAGCAATGTCAATTGGAAAAAGGAGATCTGTAGGAAAAGAAACAGATGGAATCAAAGTGACACTTATTCCCAGTGATGAGTTATTTCAAACAACCAGCTGCCTCCAGTTGAGCTCATCAAGATGCTAGTGATTGGCACTCCTTAGGTAAACACATGCTATCACCTCAAATGCCAGAAGTGCTTCCTTTTCATCTACAAATTTTTGACATGCAGCCTTGATAACTGAAAGTTCATACACAGAATAGAGGAAAAATTATTAAAGCAGAGATGAAACCATGGGAGACATAAAAAGGCAAATGTAAGCTTCCCTATCAGACATCAGAAGTGCAAATTAACTCAGGCTAGCTTTATTTAAAATATACATGCAATCTCCATCAAAGTACTAATATCTCACATTAAAGAAAAAAGGTCAGTAAATGCCAAAACTCTGTGAAAGAATGAAAAAAAAAGCCTTAAATCTCCTTAGCTGTTAATCAAGCTATTTAAAAGTTTGACACTGTTGCATTAATGAGACATGGCTTGAAACGAAAGCAAGCCAAACTGCGTGGAGACCATACTGCCTCCTTTCCTTAGGAGATTATTTAGGTAAACAGTTGGGAGAATGAGGGGGAGGAAACAATGTTGGCAGAGAGCTGAAAATTTACTACAGCTCTGAAGCAGCAAAGACATATATATTATTTGCTGTACTCTACAGATTCCTGACTGTCATACAGGTCCTGATCTGGCATTCCTCGCACAGCTAAAACTCCCACCCAAAGCTGCTGGTTCTTCAGGGCACACAGAAATACAAGGTCAATCTATGAACAGACTGCTGCAGTTGCACACAATTTTCCTGATCCAAGTAATTGTCTATGAATTTTTTAATTTCTAGAGACTGGGAAGAACGAGCTGAAATGACGAAAAGAATTTCTAGAAAGGTATTTTTTGTACTAACAGAAAATGAACTCTATGAATTATATGAAATTAATTCATTTTCTATAACAACAGAAATGAATTCTACATCCTCATTTTCATAGCATGATAGAATGGCTTGGGTTGGAAGGACCTTAAAGTTCATCTAGTTCTAAGCCCCCTGCTAAGGACAAGGACATCTTCCACTAGATCAGGTTTCTCTAAGACCTATCCAACCCGGCCTTGAACATTTCCAGGGATGGGGTATCCACAGCTTCCACAATTGCTTCAGGAATACAAATTATGACATACTCTACAAAATGCTAAGAGTTCTGTATTTTCTACGGAAAACTGCAGGTTTAGCAAAACAACTGGAAAAAGGTTCACTGATTAATCTCCCCTATCAAATGTGCTCCGCACGGGAGTACCCCGTATAGGCGACTTCTCAGAACTCTCGTACTATAGCCAATTGATTCATAGGTCTCCCTTACACTATTTTAAGTAGAAAGCGCAAGTAAAGAGGGTGAGCACATTCAACTGGTATTTTTCAGCAGTGCTGATGTAAGTTTTTCCACTGGGAAAGTTGTATCTTAGAATGCCCACAAGAGAACATGGGAGAACTTGAGTGAGAGAGGTGACTTGAAAGAAGTTGATAGTCTGCATAAGACTTTTTTTAATGGTTAATCTATGCTATTGCTGGCTTTGTTGTTGCTGCTGCCAGGGGGGCTTGTAGAGGACAATGGTATATTGTTTTTCAGTAAGGACAGCCGTCCTTTCAATGGATATGGCTGGCCTTGCTTTCACTGCTTCTCTCTCACCTCTGTGGTCCTTTTGATGTTAGACAGGACATGCTGTTACAATAGAAAATTCATGTAAGCTTAGAATCTCTAGGTAGGACAATGGTAACACAGGTAAGACATGTTTTCTGAATGCAAGTAATTTATTAGGGGATTTACAACTCAGCATAATAAGAAACCCACAAACCCACATATTCAGCTGAGAGTTTTGTCTCAGTTGTAACAAAGACTGGAAGTACAGCTCCAGATCCCAAGAAAATCTTGGCATCTCCATTAGCACACACAAAAAAAAAAAAAGAAGGAAAGAAAAAAAGAAAAGGAAATTTAAGTTCTGAACAGGCAAAAAAAAGTTTTGCCAAGTGCTGCTTTTGAAAGTGCTATTATCATCTCATATTGCCAATGCAGCTGCAAATCAAAGCTCAACAAGATCATTTTTCAAGAAGGTCAGCTGAGCATTTGCTGTAATTTTCAGCAGTTATTCACTGTAAATAATGAACTTTCTATGCTCATTCTTAAAAGCAGCAGCTGCAGTTTGCTTTGTAAAAATGAAGAGGCAGTAAAGAGTGCATAATAATTTCACTACAATGAAAGTGATTTTAAGGGGTGTGGGGGCAAATTCTGAACAATAATATAGATATGTAAAAAGGATGTCACACTTTAAAACAAACTTCTGTATGCTACTCTGCATCAGAGTATAAGAACTGTATGCCAAACCTGCAGATTTCTAGTAAGCTGGAGAGGCAATGAAGACAACAGTTCTAAGTGTAACCTTCTAAAAGCAGACACACAAAGTGAATTAATCCCAGAGAAGGACAAGTGACTGCAGGAGGCAGCCACTCCTCTGAGGAGCATCTGCACAACAACAGCTTGTATGTTCTTTTTCCTTTCATAGTAAGCCTGTGTCTAACTCCAACCCAAATCGTTCTGAAAAAACACACAGGACTTGGGAATCGTGGGGCATAGAGAAGTACCCATGCATACGCAGAGTTTCCTACTACTGTTCCATTAGGAGAGTTGGCCAGTGGAGCTGACACAGCTCTTGTATTTCTCCAAGACTGGGCTTGTAGCAGGGGATGACTATGTTCCTTTCTGTTCGAACCAGAGGGAACATATCACAGTACTAATGTTTACATTTGTTCTATGATGATTTTCGGAAAATTCAGACTAAAACAGAAACCTGAAACACATTCAAAACTTGTGAGTGCATCAGTCTCATTGGGTTTGGTACATCTATGTGTATAATGGGTAGCAGAGAGCAGCCCAGTCCCTAAAAGTCATCTTATTTACTGGAACTTCAGTTGTGCTCCTGAATCTCATTTGTTCGTGAATATTACATCTTATTGTCCAAAAGTTGCTGGGGGAGGATGGATTTCAGGTGCCTACCTTCATAAAGCTGCGCATACTGTGGGAACCCAGCAGCCCGCAGCCAGTCACAAGCTTCCTTGGCCTCAATTTCTGAAAGAGGACAGAAACAAGTCACCCTCTGATTAGTGATCTGCAGAGAAAAAGTTCCTCTCCACCACTTCTACCATCCCCATTGCAAAATAAGCACAAAGGTTTCCAGAAACTTTGAACTGAGACACAAGTTTGCTTATCCCAGTTTGCTTTTCTTCTCACTATCAAACATATCTTAGATTCTGGAAAGTCACTAGAGCTCAGCTGCTGTTTATCAACAGCTCATCATTTTAATAGTTAGAGAAACAGGCACAAATGAAAACTGCAGCAGTTATGGATTATCCTGTACAGGTTTTGTTAACACTAGAAAAAACAGCACTGCAATCAACACGAGCAACGTTTGTTCAGCAAATCTTATGGTCCTCTTGGCACAACTACTTTGTCTTGACAGAAATTCCTCGCAGAGCTCACATTACTGTTCACTTTAACACCTTGTAGATAGTACTGACAGACTCAAGCCTAAGAACAACTGACACACTGTACTGCAGCTCACTCAAGCACATATTTACTACCCAACAAGAACCTAATTTCATTGGAAGTCTACACGGCATTTATGAGTTACTTGGTATATTACAAGAAGGGTTCCCTCACACTGCCCAAAACAGCATGACACAGAATGAAATTATTCACACACATATCCATTACACTGAAAGAAAGGAATATTAGTCTGTGAATAAATCACATATAAATTCATTTGTTACTTAATACAAGTAGAGATAAAGAATATGTTATCCTATTAGCTCAAACTAGGAAAATATAAAAGGTATTTAGGGTATTCTCCAAGTATTGAAGAAATGGATTGGGCTAATTATGATCTTCAAAAAATTCAATAAAGTGATACTGGGAATTTAGCTCCCTGCTTAGAACTGATCAAACAAACAATGAGAAATCAGAAACAATTAAAGTTTGTCTGGCTTTGATTATATCCACTGTTCCTGATGGACCAGGAAACAAAAGCTTCATTATGCACAACTCAGTACACAATTTTGCCACTTACTTGGAGAGGATACTGTGGCTACCTGCTGCAGAAACCATGCACAAAGGGGCTCGCTCAGAATTGCTCCAAATACAGGTTATTGCACATAGGGCATTGAAGAGCCAAACAACATAAGTAAAATATCGCAAGATTTTGTCATGCTGTGAAATATTCCCAGTGAGATATAGGTACACAAAAATTGGATGAAATGGCAGGCACCTTCTAGCGTCTCCAAAACGATGGCAACCCCCCCGCTAATTTTCCAAATTGCTACAATAGTGCTGAAATATGTGTGCTTTGCCAGACTACTTTGCTAAGACACATATCCAAACCAAGGGGTTAAGGTGAGCCAAAACACAACATTCCAGATAAATAAATATCTAAGAATCCACTCCTGTTGAAGTCAGGACAAGCAGGCATTTGTACAACTTGTGTTTGCTTCACCTTTGGGTTATGGGACCACATGAGAAGAAGCACGTACAGACACATTGACTTAGCTACTGACTAAGAAAAAGCATTATTCAATTCCAATTGCAAGCAATTGCAAATTTTTGCTTTAAGTAAAATTTTAATTTTTTAATTTTAATTTCAGTATGCTAAGGAAATACGTGGGAAATTTGATACAGAAGAAAAAAAAGAATCCAAAATATATTTGAAACTTGTACTGCTAAAGCAAGAACAAACAACATGATAGATTAATATTTCAGAAGCAATTAAAGTAGCAAAGCAAAAAATCTGTAACTAATTTTTAAGAGTACTTAAAATAAAATGCAGTATCTTATAGGTCACATTCTGCAGAAGTGTCTGGATTGAATGAGAATTTTACTTGATTTAAAACTAGAAAAAAAATTATCCTAGAAAACAAGCATTTACAAAAAAATGCAGGGAGATGCTTGCAGTGCAATTGAAAAAAGCATCAGATTCCTGACTACTACAGGCATTCTTCAATGTGTTTAAATATTTGTTCACAGGTCCTTTACTGAGCACCCCACGTGTATGACCTGTAAATTATTTCTAGAGCTAGAAAATTATGATATGCCTTTATCAAACTTTTTCCCCCATTCTCTATAGAGGCTTTGTGTATCTTTTCTGCAAATATATATGCCAGTTATGTGGAAGTTACATTTTATGGGCACCCAGGCGTCATGGGCCCTTGGGATTTTCAGAGCATATTTGCTTTCAAAATACCTTTGAGAATCCCCCAAGAAGTCTACCTAGGCAATGAAACACCTGAGGCCTGTCTGGCCACAAGAATTGCAGAGAACTATAAAACACAAGCACTTCTGTCCATAGATTAGGCTATGTAAATGCCTGGGGTTGGGTACAAGACAGTGTTAAGCCTTTAAAAGTCATATTTGCCCCATTTTCATAGGGCAAGTTGCAAGTCCTGTTGCAAGTCCTTGGAAGGGTGAAGGGTTTGGAACACTGTCTTGAACAAGGGGCCAGGGAGTCCCCTGATGCCAGGGCTCTCTCCATGTCATCTCCATCCACACAAAGCATGTGTAAGAGCGGGAAATGACAGGTACAGGCGACAGAGTGGAGGTGGGACCCAAAGTAGCTCCTTTTGTTCAAATCCAGTTGCCAAACTCAGGATTCCTCCTAGAATGTACTCCTATGTGGTGTGACCAGACAAACAGAAAGCTAATTTTTTAACCCAGTTTCCCTATCTCAACCTTGTTGGCTACTGATGAGCCAGAGTATGAACAAAACTGTATGTATGTGAAATTCAGGCAGATCAAAATACAGTCAGAGGGAGAATCCCGCCCAAGGTGCACTGAATAAGCTGCACAGAAAGCCGAGTACACTGAACAAGCTTCCTCACATAAGAGATACAAATTTAAACAGCTGAGAGCTTGTCTAGGTAAAAAGTTCATTATTGCAGCTTAACTGGAATCTGGGAGAATAAAACACATTGGTTAAACCTGAGGTTCTGGCCAAATCATTTAAACTACCCTAGAGGAAGAAGCTCTTTCCCACAATTTCCAGCTTCCAGCTCAGCAGCATTAGCCCTGGGACTCTTGGTTTGCTAGCTGCCAGTTTCATATCCAAGTGGACATGAGAATATTTACGTGCAAGTCCTTGTCATCCTGATCAATGGCAATCAAGATAATGAGAGACAAAAGAAAGAACAGGTCTTCCAAAATCAGGTTTTCCAACTACTTCTAAAAAGATTTAGAAGGGACAGAGCATTCAATAGCCTTTGTTCAGTATCCCAGGAGACTACAGATAATTATCTGAGCTATGAACTCACTGTCAAGCACAGCGTTTGCTTGGTTGGGGCCAGCTGATAGCCACAGGGAGAAGAGGAAACTTGCAGAGGAGCTCTACACTGCTTTCCAACCTATTTTAAGAAAGCCCTACTTCAGCCACAATTTGCAAAGCAATTTCTGATGAAGACTGAACTGATAAATTGCTGCAGGCAAAGGAGTGGTCTCAGTCCCTCCTTCCCACTCCATCCCTGCAGTGCCACTTCCTTTCTGAATCAAACATCCTTGCCAGTTAAAACCTTTACAATAAACTACCATTCAGTATACATTCCAAGCAAGAAATGTATGTGCAGCTTTTCAGACATGTATCCTGTGCCCTCCCCCAGCAGCAGGAGGTTCTTGTACGAAAAACTTCTGGCAAGAAAGAAATTGTGCTATTATTTCTAAATGTCCTGGTACAAAAAAAAAAAAACCAAACCTCTTAGAAAGTAAAACAAAACAAATTAAAAAACCCCCACCCAAATCCCCAAAAAAAGCCAAAAAGAAGTACAATGAAGTCTTTATTCTTGGTGTCGTGTAAGCAAACAGCAGGCAAATGTGTTAAAGAGGAAACAGGAAATTTTTATTGGAAACAGCTTTATTTGTTAGTCTGTTTTACAAAGCAGGCCTCCATGCTCAAATCAAGGGTAGGAGCTCCTTTTGTGTATGGTTGGGAACCATTAGTCCTTATTTACCCACTTCCAGGGGGATTAGGAGTACTCAATTCTTCCTCAGAGTAATACATGAAAATGGGAAAGTCTAACTTCCTTTTTGTTAAACTTCGGCTAATCTTGGTTCCTGGCCCTGTCAATTTGCAAGTTTAGACCTTCAGAGCAAAAATATCTCAATTCACGCCTTGTTTGGTACTGCAGTTGCAGAAAGGAGAACTGTAAGATGTCTATAGTCTTTTGTTTAACGATACCTTCTTTCCCATAGAAAATAAAAACGACACAGTGATGTTGCAATAATGTTCTTTCAGAAAAAACCCCATCATAGCAGTCCAGTTAAGACAGCACCATCATTTACTTTCACTGTTCTTTTTTGCTTCCATGAAATAACACGCAATTTAAGCACTAGGTCTTTCAGGGTCTTCAGGACAAGATGCAAAGCAGATGTATCTTTGTACAGTCACGCATTGACTCAATTTTCACCTAAGTGCTAAACATCTTATGAACAGTTTTTCCAAGCAGATGGTTTCCTCTTGCCTCGACTCAGACACCTTTACAATCATATTAGCACCTCCACACACCAGCTCGACTCATCTCACCTTTTGGCTCTGTTAAAGAGAGCAGCTTGTAAAAATCTGTAGTGAGATTGGCAAAATCAGCATTGTCAAAACAAAATTTCAGAAAAAAATGGGCTTCACTGCTTAAGGTTCATTTCAATGTCATACATAAAACCTGGGTTTTTTGAGCTTCTTAATTTCATCTTAGTCTTAATTTTTAACTAAGTGATTCTAGTTGAAATTCACTATTTGACTTTTCTTTCAGAAGAGAAAAAAAACTTGAAGAAATTCAATACAAAATCATCTTCCTGAATTAGCTTGCAGGAGAAACTCTCCCATACAGTGCAGAGAATATGATTTCAGATTTTCATGACAGCTGGAGATGAACACATTAGCTCCTTACTTTAACGCCTAAAGACCAGCTGTGGTATATGTGAGAAATACTCTCCTTTGGATACAATTCCACTGCCCAAGTACAACCAACCATTTTTCTTGCTTGAATTGCACCCCTGACATGTGAATTGTGGTCCCAACATTAGACTTGATCACACTATCCAACCACTCAGTCTATAGATACATGAACACAGATGTGAAATCTGAGACAAACCGGGGAAATAACTGCACTACGGCAGCTGTCTACAAATGAGCAGGCCAGGCACTGAAAATAATAAATCAGTTCTGTGTAATGTCATATGCCTGCAGCCCTTTAAAGTTGGGACAGTATGACTGACTTCCTAAGAGTAAGCCTGTTATGTGTCCACGGCCTCAGATGGTTTTCACTTTGAAGATATGCGACTGTTGCTTGAAAATAATTAAATTCCTTCTCATAAGTCTGGTTTTTCCCTGACTTAGATAATTAAATATTCGTTAGGCAGTATCATTAACTTAGTGCTCCACACTTTTCAAGAAAGTAGCACATAGCAAAGGACTAAAGACAGCAAAAATGTGATTAGTGAAGAACAGTATTTTATAAGGATAATGCCCTCAAATGTAAACTTGGGAAGCTTGTTAATAAGTGTTCAACCACTAAAAACTAGAGCATTCTGAAAATCCCTTTAAAAGCTCTTGCGACATTTATAACACATTTGGAATTTCTTCTAAATCTAAGAGAATGATATAAACTTATACAACTGTTCTAGAATAGTCTGACACGTTCAGTCCATGAAGGATGCATTTCTAGAAGAACCAGTGAGATCAAGAGAATATAAAGTATAGCTTTTGAACTGATTATGAGCTTGCAAGTTTCTAAGTGAAAGCTAACAACCTGCCCAAGAGAGTCACTTTTTGCCTTTCACATTCAAAGTGCAAGTTACATTTTGCAATAGCAGCTGCCTTTTTTGATGTGCTCCTGTATTTCACTGTGTTTCAATTTACCTTCTACAGTCAAACGATACACGCTGTGATCTCCACTTACCGCTGCCTGCCTCAGCAGTCAGTTTAAGCCAGTATGGATGCATGTGCAATTTTAAGAAAATATCTCTTATTAAAAACTTTCAGAGAGGTGGGAAGAGGGGAACTCATAAATCCTTGAGGGAAACCATATATGACACAAAATACATTTACTGCTTTCTAGTCATAAAACCCTTAGAAATGGTGATGAATGGTACTCAGATATTCCACAACTATATGATGACGACTAAAAAAATACTCTCTTTGTGTTGTCTCCTGCTGGCTTTGGGTTAAACATGGGACTGACTGGCTTTTTCAAGTTACAGAACCTTGAAGCAAGACAGTAACTATGCAGTTGATGTTATGTATAAACCGCAGGACACTGGGAGAAGAAACAGAGTATGTTTGGAATTTGTGTGGGAACAGATGAAGAAGTAAGGAAACAGATGTTTAAGATCATATATTGATGTTTTCTCTGAAAAAAAAAAAGCAGGAAGCTTGAACACCCTTTTTTTTTTGGTCAGCAGAACTTTTGAAAAAAGCAAATGGCTTACTTCCACTGATAAGATTTAAGTTTGTTTATTTCCTTATTGATGAAAGCTAAATAAAAATAAAAAATAAAATTTAAAAAACCCAATGTGACTGGTTTCCAAAATACCTACAGAGTTGTATGTTGGCTGTATGTACTTTCCCTCCTTCCCAGCTACACCAAATTACAGAATATAGTACTTTTAATTGCTCACCAATACTCTTGCTAGCACAGCAAACACAATACTGCTTTTGTGGACCAAAATCTAATTATTAAACTTGAACCTCCTTTTCACAGTCTTCAGCATATCAAAATCACTTCAAAACTTTTTCAGCTCAAAACATAAAAGGAGAAACAACATTTGTTGAAAATATTTAAAACGTTTAGCAATTGAGCCAACACTTGTTAAAATCAATGGGAGCCTCCATAAATTTCAGAGGACTTAAGTAGGACTTTCCCAGTGTGGATCCATGGGTCCCTAAAACCCAACAAAACTTTCGCAGGAATAAATGGAGTCAGTTTCACAGTTCTCACTATTTTTAGCATGGGGAGAAACACAGGTTTTCATCAGAGCACAAGAAAGGACAGTGCCCGATGGCAGGAGGTCAGAGAGGGCACAAACACCACCTCTAGAGCATGATCTGGCTGCCAAGAGGTCCTTCCCTCTGTCAAGAGGACCTAGCGCAACTGATTAGCTCCAGAAAGCACCAAATCAACATCATTTTGGGATCTGATAAAGGGGTACAGAAATAAAGGATATTCCGCATGTGTCTGTCAAGCCCTTTCCCTATGCACTCTGTAACAGATTACAATTACTGCTTATTTTCACATCATTAGATATGATTCTAGCTGCCCAAAGTTAGCTGCATTAATTCCTAACTTGTTGAAGACTTTGGGAAAGCATGTTCTAGAACACAAAAGAATCATCACAACTCCTGGTTTACACTGTAAACCGAATTAATAATTAATTCCTAAATAGGTTTTTGTTTTGTTTTGTTGTTGTTTGGGGTTTTTTTTTGCATTTTGAGCATATACAGGAGAATTAGGAAAGAAACTTAAAAACCAATGTGATCTGAAGGTATAAACTAACTTTGATTAATCAGAAAACTATAGCTTGATGTGGCAGTTTTCCTGTCAAATAACGACTCTTTTTATAGGTTAAAGATGGTCTTCTCCCATCTTGTTTTTAAGAAGGTTCACAGATGAAGAGGACCAAAATGTCAAGTGACTTAAAAAACGGTCAAGAAATAATTGGGCACGTGGGTTATTTATCTGGCCTCCTTAACACAGGGTGGTCTTGGAGGAGGATTATTTGGGGCAGAGAAAGCAGTTAGTCAAATCCTCTGATGGAGGTCCTGTTGACAGATTCCAGAGTGAGGAACAAATCCTCCTCCAAAGGGTGGAAAATAGAAGATAACTTTAACCTTCTCTTCTCTCAGAAATTACTTGGTTAGCATGACCTTTGAGAACATACTGAAGGGCAAACATTAACCATTGCTACTCCCAAGCCCAGCTTTAATATCCTCCAATTGCCCCGTCTGCAAGCTCGTGGTGCGCACGCTCGCGCACAGTGTGCAAAGCTCAGCTCAAAGGCTTTTCCAGCTCCAGAGGGAGGCAAAAGTGAGTAGGCACAGCATGACAGATACTTCATCTAAAAAGGCACAAAATGTGGGCTACCTCTACAGATCTAGGAAATAACAGTGGTATAAGAACTGATCTGAACCGGCTCAGTGGTTCATACAAAAGAAAATAGATTTTCTAGACAGTTAGTTCTTTGAGCTTGTTAAGCCTCAACCTCAAAACTATCCACACATGTAGGAAGAACTGCATAGAAGAATGACTGCCTTTACATCATACCCATTTACAGCCAACCTCATTGATGACCCAGTCCCAAACTACATCCTGTGTGGATGCTACAACACCAGATACAAAATACCAGGGGCAGTGAACAGCCCAGCATAAAGCTAACTGCATCACAGACAAAGGCCTTCTTCCCTGATGCAGAATTAAAGATGTAAACATGGATTTTTCCAAAGCAAGTATTACTATGAACTTCCTGTTTTCCGATATTAGAAACAGTTACAATATTCTGTCTGTGTTACTGCATACTTGAAAATGCTTCTCTCAGTACAAGATCTAATGGTCACATCTTGTATGGATGGAAGAAGGAGGAAAGTTAAAACAGACTTGGAAAGTTTACACTGGAAAGTTTCTTGTATCTTATGTGAACAGGAAATCTGTTCTTAGAACTCATGGAGAACAGGAGGAAGGGTGGTCAGCAGAGCATCCAATTCTGTGGGTCCAAAGGGTCACAGAGAGAACATCCCCAAAATGCAAAAATGCGAGGAGGGGGGCATGTATATTTTTCTTTATCCTGAAACTTCAGTAAATGACAGGAACAGGTCTGGGAAGGTCAAACTGTGTCCACTACTGGCTTCAGCAAATGTCTTTCATGCATCTCCTCAGGAACCACTCTTAGCACAGACTACTGCATTTGAATAGAAAGATCTAGACAAATGTAAAATAAATATATTTAGCCCCAAATCTAAGGAACTCTGCACCCTTTTGGACTTTAAAAAAATGCCCCATAAGAAATAAGTGAGTCATCCTACTGTGTTTTCATTAGAAGAGAGACCAGATAAATTTTTTTCCTGATCCTGTCTCACCTAGCACAGTCCTTCCCAAGGGAAACAAATACTAGATAATATTTGAAAAAATATTCATCCTAAGAAATAAAAATGCTTGTCATGCTCTTCTAAAGACACCAAAGTAGTTCAGAATGGTCTGTAATATTACCTGTAACTTTCAGATAATGAAACTCAGTGGATTACAGCTAGCTGGTTAGGTCATTCTTGACTCTCTTTTGGTTCTTGCCAGTTTTGCCAATGTTATACTGTACTAGCAGACCTACTGATTTCAAAGATATGCTGAGTGGGATAGGGTAGCACTGTCAGCAAGAATGGCAGACTATGTGTCCAGTGAAAAGAACCAGAAAGTTCCAATCACAGCTGGTCCTGTGCCCCTTTCATGAGACTTGCTCATTATTGAAGACAGAATTTGTTTTTTCCTTCAAATAGGAGAAGGAGGGAAAAGAGATGAGAAAAAAAAGAGAAAAACCAAACTTCACAAAAAGCTTTGGAAATCAAAAAACATGCAAGACAATCCTGATACTCTGCACCACGCAGAATTACTGATTGCTTGGGAACTGCTGAAATTACCAAAATTACTGTATATCTACACTCACTACATTACTGGACAGAATATAGAATTTTGTAATTAATTCACCTTGAAACACTGAGATTCCAACTGTAAGGAGAACAATATGATACCCAAAGAATATATATACAGGGCATCATCTCTTTATTTAGTGGAGATCAAACCAGGAAATTTTCTGTGAACTGCAGATCATTTGATTGCTGTATTTCTATAACATGCACAACAAGGAAGGGGAAACATCTGAAGTTATTTTTATTTCCCCAAGTCTTCTGGCTATACTTTATGAATGCTAGGGTGGGTCTGGCATTGTCTGAAATGTGTCAGGGTCCTTTTGCATAGCCTCATTTCCTTCTTCCTGTCGCTAGGAAGGATAGTTAAGCATGAAAAGTGCTTGTTTACAGTACAGGACCATCCTGTTAAGCACAGGAGTTCTCTTCCTCTGTCTCCTTTCAACCAAGGGTGCATTGTGTTTATGCTCAAGCCAGTAGCACAACTCCAATAAGACAAGAATTGGAAGAGAAGCCTAAATCTCTCAAGAAGCCCGAACATAACATACTGTGGAATTCTACCTAGAAAAAAACCCTATATAGTGCAAACTGCATCTCTAAATATTTGCGGAACTCATAAATTCCTGTGCCTCAAACAAACCACTGCCTAGAACATAATGAATCAGAACCAGAAAAGTAAAACCAAGCCACCTCATCTCCTTTTTCTAGGAATCTTAATATAAACACTCGAGGTTAGTGCATGAGTACAACACAGTACCTTTTTCCTACCCCCACCAGAGGCAAAATACACTGGGCACTTGTGAGTTTCCATGAGTAGCATCAGTCTTCCTCTCTGGCCCAGAGAGGGCAGCTGCAGAAAGTGGCTGGGAAGATCCTGACTGAAGAATTAAAAAACCTAGACCGAGTCTACACTACTGAGAAATAAAACCCGAATAAAACCACTAGATATATTCTTGCTTTTAACCACCACTTAGAAACGAAATTTAATGACATTTAGGAAGTTAAGCCTTATGGTGTTTACAATAGTGTATCAGCACTTCCTTTTGAGTAAAAAAAGTATCAATTAACAACTCAAGTTATTTTAAAAGAAGATGAGATCAAGAAGTCCTAGAGGCCACAAAAGGTAGCTCAAAACGCTATAATTTCTATGAACTTGTAGGTGAAAGGAATCTTGTCAAAACAGCATCTACATCTTCTCTTGCATATACTGTATTCTATAAGCAAAGAATCTCAGTCCTAATTACGATCCCATCAGCAAACTGAAGTAGTAACCCAAAACCATTTATTTGAGAGATATCCATCCCACTTCCTGGCCATCTCAGCCTTTTTCTTTTTGTTTTTGTTCCTTCTACTGGAGATGCAGAGCAGGATGCCTAGAGGACAGCAGTAATAATACCTGGGAAGACAAGATAGCAGGCTACAGCTGTGGAATCAACAGACACACCTAATACCAACTCCATGCGCTGTCAGCCAGCAACGGCCTGGTTGCCAGACAGATCCTGAATCATGCTGGCACTGAGCTGTTGACAGATTCATACTCGGAGGCTCATAAGAAATCGGCCTATTATCTTCCTGAAGTTCACTACAAACAACCTTAAAACATAACCTGACTCAGAGAACTGTTACTGAATTGCTGCTAGGAATTTCTTGATCAGGGCAGGGCAATTCAAACAGATCACACTTACTCCCGAAAAAAATTAAAAACATCTATCATTGATGGCTAAGATAAAATTGCATTCCTCAGTCTTTTCAAATCAGATGTGTTAAGTACTATGACACATCAGGCAGAACCTTCTGACTTAGTTAAACACATTGTTTAAATGCAGTTATTTCTTCAAATTTTCCTAAAGAGAATATGAGGGGGCAAAACCCCCGACAAAAACCTGTTGTACCAATAGTAAGTGCCTTGACTGGCAACAGAGCTCATTAGGTTAATGGCAACACATCGCTCAACAACTTCACAGTTTCGGTGGAACTAAGTCATTGCTGATGGTTTGCAAAAAAAGGGAGGGTGACACGGAACGTAAAACTGACCGACTGGAAAACGGCATCGGCTTTCTGTTTTCCTCGAGAAGGGAAAAGGGAAGAGGGGGGGGTAGGGGTGAGACCGTCTGGCAGGAGGTGCTGCTCCTCCACCGGGATCAAAGCCGCCGGGGGTGACATCAGGGCTGGCCACCGCCGCACAGGGGGAGCCACCGGGCTCCGGGAGGCCATCGGGCTAATTACGGAGAACTTCAAAAGGAACTCGACGGTTCCCGTCTCGCAAGGGCTCCCAGAAAAGAAAAAAAACCACCCAAAACAGAGAGACAAAAATTAGGGAAAAAAAAAAAA